>PVKA01000673.1:0-40657 GCA_004027165.1 Ctenomys sociabilis | reverse complement strand
AGAAATCAGGTTCATAGAATTGCTACTCTCACACAAATTCACTATAATTTATTAATGGAGGTACTGACAATTCATACTACATGATTTATTATGTACATTGTATGAGATAATGCATTTTATTGCTTGAAATAATGTCAGATACAGTAAAGTATCAATTAATGCTAAATATTACTGTGAACATTGACTTTGATACACACAAAAACTGAAAACTAGTATGCAAAGTTCTTGGCAGTATGGCTAGCAGAGAGTAAATATGAATTAATTTTAGATCTTATTACAGATAATACTATGAATATTTTTTTTTTGTCTTTTTGAGACAGGGTCTCACTATGCAGTTCAGGCTGGCCTGGAGCTCACTTTGTAGCTCAGGCTGGTCTCGAACTCGCAACAATCCTCCTGTCTCAGCCTCCCGAGTGCTGGGATTACAGGCATGCGCCACCACGCCCGGCTAATACTATGAATATTAACTTTATTATTCTTACTAACCCCTCATATATGGGCCAAAATATAAATATTCACGCTTGCACTTCATGAGTCATTTCTCTTAGGAATTTAGATAATATCACTTACATTAACCTCCGACTTTCTGGAATTTTCTTTTATGTACTTAGTAGTGGGTCTGCAGGGTCTCGCTACACAGATCAGGCTCATAGTGATCCTCTTGTTTTCAGCCTCCCAAGCACTGGGATTACAGGCATGCACTACCATGTCCAGGCTCAATCACCACCTCAGCATGCCCCAGGGCCAGAGCCAGCAAGGCATGCCATTGATCAAGCCTAGCTCAATCCCTGCATCCGCCTTAGCAAGCACTTTAATATGCTGTGCTGTCTATGTCACCACTGGAATGATTTTTTGACCTCAGGAGATCATCACATATTTCCTACACCAATTGGCTACACAGGAAGATTGATGATAGGAACCATTAGTTTAGTAGCACAAAGAGCCATTTCCACTAGGGCATAAGTGACAGAGCTAAGTCCCAAACAGAAATCACATCCTAATTTGAAGCAAGCATTGTAAAATGAAGTCTACAACCATGGATTTTTGTGTTCAAGACCTAACTGTACTAGAACTGAGAAACTAAATAAATATTAAAATTGCATGATTGTTCCTCCCTACAAGTATGCAATTGTTTAGACATCCTTGGTAAGCAGACCCATGGCCTTGTGGAAGATGGCAGTATTCTCAATGCAGATAGCTTTTGCAGTAGAAAATACAGTGGGAATCTCATCAGTGTCCCCAGAGTTCTATAGAAGAGAAGAAAAAAGTTAAGGCATTGTTTAAAAGTCTAACACCAAGTCTTTATAATGTATGAGACATGGTCAGCTTTCCTATGTCTAGTACAAAGCACCTAACACCTACTTCCTATTTAAAGGAAATTTATTTGCCCTAGGATTTCAGAGGGTTTAGTCCATGGCTGCCTTGATTCAAGACAAAACATCACTGTAGAGAAACATATTAGAACAAAGATATTTAATTCATAATATCTAGGAAGTGGATTAGTGGAACAGCATCCCCAAACAAAGGCCCAGGGATGCAGAGATATCTCAGCAGCCTAAACACCTGCCTAGGCAAGCACAAGGACCCAGGTTCAATCCCTGGTACCACATTCCACATTGGCCCCACCCCAGGCATGTAGAGCTGGCCACCAAGACCAAGTATAGTGACAAACACCTGTAATTTCGGCACTCAGGAGGCTGAAAGAGGAGGATCACTGTGAGTCTGAGCTGTGTAGTGAGACCCTGTACCAAATATATAAAATTAAGGAAGAGCAAGAGTCCAGGGTATAGTAGCAAAACTCTGGCCTCCATGACGCATCCACACACATCCAGAAGTGTGCCGAGGGCCCAAATACAAACCTTTCATAAACAGCTTAAATATATACAGACTTCCAATATGACTGGAAGCAAATCCAGGGTAAGTAGTTCATGGTCAAGGGTCCTTTCCCAGATCTACCAAGGTGATACTTCAGGAAAGTGACTATCAAAGAATAATCCAAGGAGTTGGTGAGCCAAATTGCAACAGAGTGGGGAATTAGTTGCAATGCCTTCAAAGCTCTACCACAATCTAACATTTGAAATCTATAAAGAAAGCTGTTTTTCAATATGCTTTGTGAAATAAGTCAGACTCAAAGGGCCACATGCCTGATGATTCCATTTATGTTAAATGGCTAAAATAAATAAACTATAGAGGCAGAAGTAAAAGAATGATTACCTGGAGCTTATAAAGAGGATGAGGAATAACTGCTAATACATATGAAGTTTCTTCTAAAGGTGACCAGATGTTCTCAAACTAGATTGCACTGATGGTTGCATGTTTCTTTAAAGACATCCAAGACAACTTAATGCACATTTTAAATAGATGGGTTTATGCTACATCAATCATGATTCAGTGAAGTTACTAAAAAGGACGATTTGCCATGTATAATGAACAGGACTATTAAAATGATTCTTTACAGTAAAATAATTTTTAGAAGATATAAGAAATAAAAATAAATAACAGAGGCCAACCTCAGATTTTATCAAAAGGCATCAATTAAAATTTAGGACTAAAGTTCAGTGCACACTTTGTCTAATTTGAATTGGTTTTCCTATTTCAAGTCTTTAGTTAAGGTTACTGGTGAAGAGAATCTGAAATCACAAAAGGAAATCAATATCACAGTTGACCAAGGCCAGGTTCAATAATACGGCTTACATTTGAGTGCAGTGAGGGAAAACAGCCTCCATTAGTAATATAATAACTACAAGGTCTCCCGATTATCTCAGAAATTCCTCCAAGGAAAACAAGCATTTCCCATCTATTATTTTCTATCGATTTCCATCACCTGCCAAAAGGCAGAGCAAGATGAACCAAAGTGGTGAGACCAGAGAAAGCCAGGAATGGGAACTCTGCACTCCTCTTTGGACACCATGGCAGAGAGCATGCAAAGCTTTCAGGTAGCTGGCTTGGAGCTAGCTAATTACATGAGAGTGAGAATTTCATTTACTAACCTAAAACCTGTGTCCAGAGATTTTGGAGGGAGATTACTAGATTGATAATCCTATCTTGTCTTCATCATCTTATTGCTATTAATTCATAGAACAATATAATTAAAATCCTTTCTCACCATATTTCACAACATGGTTATCATAGCTGTCATTTATTTCTGTCATCATTGGGCTCTGTCCTGAGTATGCAAGGTTCCCATGAGACACGCCCTCCCAGATAGCAAAAACAACACCAGCTTCCTTCAACATTTGAAGAGACCTACAACACATATTAAGACCTATATTGTGTTCTAAATGCCTTATGTATACATACACATAGGTAACATCCAAAACAATTCCATTGGGGAAGATAACTTCATTAGTAGTACAAATTGGAAACCATAACATAAAGAGCTCTGAAATTTGCAAAACATCATGTAGCTCTGAAATAGTGAAGGGAAATGAGAGACAATCTAGTCTGGCTTTTAAGGGCTTATGGAGACCACTACGATCTACCTACTTAGGAATAGAATGCTCTTTTAAAAAAGAGTGTGTTACTCCAGATTACTGGAGTTCACAAAGGCTTTATATATCCTCAGATGGACTCAGGATTATGATGATCATCATTTCCTCAGTTTTATTTTTTATCACATCAGTGTCAGAGATAATCAGTTTAGGTTCTTTTCAGTGTACAATATCAGAAATGAATTTGCAGTCAAATATTTGGTAAACATTTATCAGAAAGGATTCTTGATCCTAGTAAGATCTTTAAGAGTTTATCATCAGATGGATAGATAGATAGATAGATAGATAGATAGATAGATAGATAGATAGATAGATAGATAGATGTCAGACAGTGTACTTACTGATACTATAGATCTATTACTGTTCTAGACCATGGGCATAGAACATGAATAAAGCAGGCAAAGTTCTGCTCTCATCTGCCCTGATTTTGACAAGTTGTTGGCCTTGAGTCACTACAAACACTTTAGGAGAGATGATGTTTTGCTGTAGAAAGTTGCTTAAGTCCACTGTAGGGTATTTATCACTCTTCTAATTATGAAGCAAAAAAAATTTCCAGGCATTGATAAATGCCTAGAAAGGTAAAACACTTGCCAGCACCACTCTTCCACTGTGAGTCAGATTAAAAACAAACAAAGCAAGAAATCATAAATTGGAAAACATGTCAGATAGTAAAACAAATGTTCAACAAAATATTAAAAGAGTTAGGAAAGAGCTGTGAAGCTCTGTTAGGTTTGGTGGTCAGGATGGCATCTTGAAGAGCTCACATATAAACTTAGATCTGCATAACAGATATAGAGATGGTGGGAAATCAATTTCTAAGTACAGGTTGCATATCCAGGACAAAGGATGTGAGAAAGTGGTGAGTTTGACTTATTCCAGGGTCAGAAAGAAAGACAGTGTGGACTGAAGCAACTGAATAAAGGAACAGTGAAAGGTGAGGTACAAGAAGGAGACAGTGAGCAGGTCAGGTCAACCAGGGTGATGAGCTGAGGGAACATCATGCAATGTGGACAGCTATCAGGCACCTTCAAGTAGAGGAGCCCCCGGTCTGGCCTACTCTATGCAGTGTGGACCACAGATAAACAAGCACAAAAGTAAGAACAGCTGGACACTGTTGCAGTGTTCCAAAAGAAAAGTATGATAAGAAAGATGGTGCTGCTGGGGAATGGAGAGCAATGCACTATTTAAGTGAATAAATCAAGGGTATGTTTGGTGAAACTTGAGCATGTTTTAGATTTCATGAGTGAGAAGAACAAGGATATTACAAATGGATTTTTGTTTGTTTGGTTGGTTGGATGGTTGAGAATAATTATGTGTATAGTTGGTTTAAAGAAATACTGAAAATGGAATCGAAAGAAAGAGCTCTGAACTGAAAGTTTGAGTTTTAACCACGTGACATTTGAGCTACCTCCATACACATTCATGGGAAGACATAGTAGAAGTATCTGAAGTTCCAGGAAGAAGTCAGAATTAAAGATAGAGTTTGAGAATGCTATCTTAAGCAGAGGGCATTAAGTTTGGGGTCCTAAATTGGTTCATCTGTAGAGTCTGAACTTAAAGAACAAGTAAAGGAACATAAAATAGAACAGAAATGTCTCAACACTTAGAGATGGATCTCCTCTGTAGAGAAAATTCAGACAGGTGGTGAACCAGTAATAGATACTGACAGTGAGTGGCAAGGTGACCGCAGTAAATCATTCATGGGATGGTCAAGGACCCCTTGAAATAAATGATTAAACTTTGATAAGTTAGATGAGGAGCGTTCATTTGGATATCTCATTGCGGACACCTTTTTGCTTTGGGATAATGGAGAAATCTCCAATTTCAGGACAGATAGATGAATCTTTGTATGTACTTAATAGCTGACAATGCTCATGCCATGTTTAAAATTGTGGGTCCTTAACCTTAATGTGGAATTAGCATATTACTTCATAGGAAAACACATTATACCAAGTGCTTTTGAAAGGAAAAATAAAACGAAGTTAAATCATACACACACACACACATACACAATAGCTAAGGTAATTGTGCCACTAATTGCTATTGGTTTATAGAGAAGAGCAGCTAATGCTCATATCTGGTAATCTGAATAACTATTTTGAGTACAATAATATGCAACATAATAACCATCATTGAATTCTTATCATCTTGTTTTTTGAAACTGTAACATTTCTAATTTTTCTTTATTTTTATTCTCTTTAAAATAAAAACAGAATAAATTGCTAATCATTCTTTCTCCTCAACTAGTCTATAAGAGAGTACTCATATATTAAGAATAAATATGCGTATACTTTGTATCTAGCCCTACTTTAATGATAAACTAACTCATATAGTGTTCACCATGCCACCATGATAGGCAAACGGTTAATATATTAATCTTCACTTAATACATGAGGAGACTGAGGCAGTTGAAATCCAAATCCAAGTGACTCACATATGTTAGATGGTAGGATCTGGATTAGAACTCAGTGATAGGATTTTTCATATTGTACAATTAATCACTATACTGCATTGGTTTTGTATGGGGAGTTACAGGAGTTATTAAAATGGTATTTTCTTCCTACAGTTGATTTCAACTGTAAAGACACTGAGTCTTGGAGAGGTTCTTCACTAACCAAAACAGCTTGGTAGTACAGAGCAGTTCTGTGTGTTAATTCAGGTCTCTCAAACAGCAAAGTTCTCACTTTTAAATATTAAAAGTAAGCACTGTAATTTTCAAGGCATACAGACAGAAATTAAAGTTAGAACAGGAGTGGATTTTTAAAACATCCCTAAGTTAATAGCAGAAGTGGGCACAGAACATAGATCTAAATTTCCACTAATAGACAGTGCCTTCGTCTGTTTTGCACTGCTACCAGAAAATATCTGAGATCAGGAAATGTACAAAGAAAACAAAAATTCATTTCTCATAATTCTTAAGCATAGGAAATCCAAGATCACACTGCAAGCATCCTGTGCAAGTACTCCTACTATAACTAGTATGGTAAATGGTGAGCAGGCAAGATAACAAATCCAACCCATAAGCCATTTTCAGAAGCATTAATATATCTTCAAGATTCTTCCCTCATGACCTAAATCCCCCCTCAGAAGAGCCACCTGATAATTCTGCTCTACTGGGGTTAAAGTTTCAAACGTGTAAATTTTGTAGATCACATCATATCACAGCAGGACACAGTATTACCTCATTCTTAAACATAAGTGCCTATTTATCCTATGGACAGCATCCCAGAATAATAGCAAAGTACTCTCTCCAACAATGGGCCTCTCCCTCCTCCATCAGAACACCTACTGCACCACTCAAGTTTTCATTTTATTGCCTACTGCTTTGGGGCAACTCATTTCTGTAATAAAATGTCCACCTTTTGGGTCCTTGCTCAGGAGGTACTATTTGCTCAATAAATATCTTCCAAGCAAATAAATGAATGCCAGAGTTCTTTTATGAAGTAAATGAGACAATATCGATAAAATATTTAGTTCTAAAACAGAAGCATGAGTTTAAGCAATAGTAGTTGCTGTATTATTATTCTTGTCATTATTTCTGTTGTCATTATTATTTATTAAAGAAGAGAACAAAATAATCATATGCATGGAAGATCCAAAATATAAGTTTATTTACTAGAAAGAATTCATCAATGGAAAGTCTGTTTTCTGTCCTTTTTAGTAATGTTGGTCATTGGAGAGTTCTGAGGGCTGTACTAATATATAAGTCAGCACAGCACGATTTCCATTCATCATCAGTGAAGAATTAGCACAGTTTGATTACCAGGTTCAGGTGGGCTAATCAATGGAGAAAAATACGATTTACTTAAAAATGATAGTTTTCAGACTGGGCGTGGTGGTGAGCACCTGTAATCCCAGCTCTTGGCAGGCTGCAAACAGGCAGATTACTACAAGTTCAAACTAGCAGTGAGATCCTGAACACCCTGTAGATCCTTCACCAACATAAAAAAAAAATAAATAAAATTATATTTTAGCAGCATTCCTATTCATTTTACCTCAACTACACAGTCCTAAAATATCTATTTGCTATGTTAATTTGAATACCTGATTTGAGAAACTTAAGAAAAGTCAGATAAATAATTGAAAAATTAGGTTATCTAATATTTCATATCTTTATAAACAACATATCAAAAATGTTTACATGTTGCTGTAGTTGAACCCTTCTGTTGAGATCTGTATGTGTGTATAACTATAAATATCTTTTACAAATTTTTCTACTGTGTGCTATTGAATTGCTCTTCATACTTTATAAGCACATGACCACATAATACACTATTCACACGCTCTCATATGCTTTGCTGTACTCCCTAATTCTTTATATAATAGATCCTTGGTCTTCATTACTATAGACTAAGTATCTAGTCCAAAATAAAAAGTGCTTGTTTCTTCTTGTCTCTTGTTTTCATTTATTACTCTTTTTTATACAAACATTTACTTAAGATATGTTATAACAGTAATTGATACATTAGAAACAGTACGTATTTAGAAGACCAGAATGACAGGCATTCTAAGCATTACACATTGGCCCTAGCAGTACACATTGCCATCTTCACTGCAGTTGCTTAGTTCACAGGTATCAGCATACATAGTTCCTCAGGGTGAGAATCCTACCAATTAACTGCTAGTTTCAAAAACATGATAGAGATTCTCAGGATCATTGCCTTAATCATCTTCTGTGTATAAATGTATGGTTTTGTCCCTGCAATGTTTCCTAGCTTTTCTCCTTGCCCCGGCTACTATTATGGACTACTGGACTACATGGGATTATTTTGCTGGATTCACACACCTACAGTATTTAAATGGCAATGGAATACCCATCTCTGACAAAACTAAACACTAAAGGGAATATAAATGACGGACCATTTTGTATATGCATATACAAAATATTTAATGTAAATATACATCTATTTTCTTTTAATTCAATGAGATGAAAGATTTGTACTAAGGGTGTTTGTGGACAGTATGTCATGTCTGCATTTTGTACTATGAGTAACCATTATGAAGACAACAATATGCAATGTATTAATTATTGAAACTATCTCATTGCTATTTGTTTCTAAATAAAATTATTAAAAATATGCAAAGATCCTGAGTGTCATACATGTAATCCAAGTTTCCTGGTAGCCAGAGGTAGAAGTATTGCAAGCTCCTGCCTGGCTTTGGTAACTGAGTGATACCAGTCAGTAAGGTTAATTTCCTTGCCAATGTCATGAGTTCACATGTTCACAATGATCTACTTCTGTCCAACTGGAGAGCATCTCAGGACTAGCGCAGGAGTTGAGGTTTTTGTTGTTGTTGTTTGTTTGTTCAAGTGCAATACACCATGTGGAAGCTGCAAAGAAAAGAAATACAAGAGCCAGTTCTGCTGAGATGCTGAGAACTTCCAGAATGCATAGTAAGTTTTGAGCTCCTATAGCTGAATGCTTCACACTCTGCCTTTCTCAATTATATAAGCAGATAAATTACTTTTTTTTATTTGAGCTGATCAAAATTTTGTTTATGTGCAATTGAAGTAAACTTAACTGTAACAAGTGCAAATCATAGAAACCAAACTTGATGTTTAAGCTCCAAATCCTTTTTCTGGAAAAGAAACTTCTTTTCAGTATGCAGCAATGGGCATAGAGATTCAGCATGCTCGGACTTTGGCCAGCAAGGAACACATGTCCCCTTAGAACAAATCACACCATCTGTCTCCTGTTGGAAAGGCCTTTCCTTCTGTGTTTTTCAAATGCCTCCTGAATTCAGGGTCTTTAAATGCCACGCATTCTAACTCTTCCAGCTCAAGGAGTGAATAGAAACCATAAAATTTCCATGAACATTAATCAGGAAAGAAAATCTTACAAGCAGATTCTAAAATTTCCCTTGTAAGAGAGCCACATTTGGATGAGAGATTTGTGGTTCAATGTACCAGAGTTATTTTCTCAAATGTTCTCATCAAAATTAATGAATACCGTATAAGTATGACAATTTCTTACTGTCCGTGTATTCTATGACCTAGTAAGGCTCACATACCCCAGTGCATTAACATGCATCTTCCACAGACAGCAACAATCATCTTTGGGTATCTTTGCCCTGGAATGGAGGAGATCAGGGAGAAATTTTGTCAAGTGAAAAACAAACTTGAAAAATGTGGCAAAAAATGACTAATGTAGTCAGATATATTCAAGAGACACACTAAATAAATACACCCATAGCATTTACATTTTGTAGGGAACAATTCATATCTATTTTAAAATGCTCTTGTGTTCTGTAATCTCTCTAGCCTTTCACACCCATAACAGTTTATCTGTACTTCTCCTGTGGAATTTAATCATTTGTTACTTTTGTTATCATTACATGTGTATAAGGCTTTATCTTTTCCGTAAGAATTCAGACTCCTTGAGGGGGGATTTTGCTTACTCTTCTATCTCAGTGATGACAGTACAGTAGCTTGAATATATTGAATCTTCTATAAATATTAGAAGAATTGAAAACTGGTTTATTTTTATTAAACTTGGATAGAAACAGTTTGTCCATGCCTTAAAAAGACTGGTTAGAAAAGTATAGTAGAAATTAATGAAGTGCAGTACAAACTGTAGAATTTTTTCTTCATTTAAACTTATTTATACATACATTTCATTAATATCATAAAGCCATTGATAAAATTAAAAATAGAATGAAAATTGATTGGTTCTATGGAGAGGCAGAAAAATCTCTCCCATCTTTTCTGCAGATCTCAGTATGTTATGTATCCATGGACACTGTATTTTGTTGTTTTCCTAGAATTTCTCTTGCTCAGCTTGATGTTCAAGAAAGGTACAATGGCATGAGTAGATGATTTTAAAATCAAAAATGGGTTTTCCTGTGGAAAATTAAGAAAAGATAAAAACAGAGGGAGTTTGGGCTGGACAGAGAGCTCAGCAGATTAATGAGCCTGCTTGGCCATATGCAGAGACTACAGTTCGATCCGTGGTGTGTAGTGCCAGCCCCTCCCCCAGGGCCTGTTGAGATGGTGATTGAGACTGGGTGTGGTGGCACATGCCTGTAATCCTAGTGCTTGTGAGGCTGAAAACAGGAGGATAACTAAGAGTCAGATCTGTCTAGTGAGACCTTGTACTAAATACAGGGGAAAAAAATACAGGGAGTTTATATGTGTGTTGTGTTTTCTCTTTGTTCTTTAGTTACTTTCCTATTGCTGGGATAAAATATCCAAAAATGCAGAAGTAAAAGAGGAAAGGTTTATCTTATAATGCAGTTTGTGGAGATTTCAGTCTATACTCAGGACTATGGACTACATTAGGGCAGCATGGCTGAGGTGTGTGGCAGACAAGGAACAGTCCAAGCATGGGGTGGCAGGAAGAAGTGGGCCTTCCTTCCTCACCAGTTTATCCCATTCAGTCTGAAAGCCTGTTGGTTGGACCACCCATGCCCAAAGTCTCCTCTCTTTAGTACATCTATCACCTATCTTCAGAATGATGCATAACTAATCCAGTACCACACATCTGTGATCCAGTCACTCCCACAAATACAGGATGTTTTTCGGGCACATCTGGACACAAGTCACAATTCTCTTTGATTGTGTGTGTGTGTGTGTGTGTGTGTGTGTGTGTGTGTGTGTGTGTGTGGTTTTTAAGGGAAATTGAAATCTAGAAAAAGAAAAAATATTAGAGAACAGACTTGATTTTCTGTTCTGCAAATTTCTTTAAGCTGAGAAGAAAAGACATCATGCTGGCAAAAGAAACACAATACTCCTCTTAAACCTAGGAGCCCATCCTAAACACTGGAAAACCCTGAGTAAAACTAGTTACACACTGAGTAAAACTTGTAATGAGGAGAGAAGGGTGAATCATGCATTGTTAATGGTTTTCAGGATAACAAAGGGGTAGAGTTGCAGAATGTGCAGAACAGGTGAGGGAGGCGGAGCTCTTTCCTTCTGTCTCATTTTGTTTCTCCAAACATTTTTGTCTATGCTTGGATCTCTCTCAATCCCTTCCAGCACTGTAGGCTTTAAACTAAAGCCAGAAAGAGACTGGCAGCTGCCCTTCTCATCCTGGTTCCCCACATCCCTCTCCCCAAGCGATATCCATAGTTGCCCTCCCTGTTTGAATAAGTTCAAGGGGACGGAATTATCAGGAGAGGTGGGAAAACACATTGTTTAATATTTGAAAACTTTCACATGAAATAGGAAAAATGTCTACGAGGTTATATTGGAAGAAAATTAGCATGAAGTTGAGGTTTGGGGGAAGAAATTAGCATAAATTGGAATTCAGTACTGTGATTCTGCTGATGTCTTTTGCCTCCAAGCAATCCTATACAACTGAACTTTAAATCTCTTTAAAATAGTGAAACTTGCAACAAAGACATTCTTTCCCATTGCACATTCTTTCACAGACTTTGTGGATACCCTGAACTATGACTGGAAGTAAATCTCTGTTGTCTGCAGTAGAAATTGCTATTGAATTTTTGTCACTGTCAAATAGATGCAGTACCAATAACTGGTCACTCCGGCCTTGCCTTTGGATGTGTTGATAATTCAAGTATTTAAAGTTCTTTAAACTCCTTTACAAATTAATACTTTCCAAACCGAGATGATCAATTTAGCAACCTTTCCTATTATAGCTTATAAATACCTTCACAAAAAATATACTGTCACTAACTCAGACCACGTGTATGTGTATTTATACGTTATATGACACTAAAAACTTTGCTTCTACTTTCCTTGAAATATAAGAATATCTGAATTGCACTAGTCTATGAGCACCTAAGTGAAACTGTAATTTATAGATCACTAAATATTCTCCTTCATTTTAAAATACTTCAAGCATATCAGGAATCTGCCTCTTCCTGTAGCATGTTCAAGTGCTTCTCTAGGCTGCCTCTACATATTGCATATACACCAGCATGCCTTATACATTGCTTATCCATTGGCCAATTGCAACGTTTAATGTGTCTGTAATTCATTCAGAAACTATATCACTTACCACCCATGTTAGTGGCGAGCATAAATATGATACTGACTCTGCCTCTTACCTGTGCCTGAGCACACAAGTTTTGAAGGTTATAGAAGCCCACTTACAGTCATGTGGTCACTGATAGTTCAGTAGAAATGGAGGAGACACCTATGTGTTGTCAGTAGCTGTGGTAAGGTTGCTAATGCCCAGACCGAGTATCTGTGAGACCCAGAATATAATGGCTGTCATCTGCCCTGCAGAAGGTTCCTCCATTGGAGTAAGAATCCACACTATTTTCATATTATGCTGAAGCACTGTAACTTTCAAGTAGTCTTTAAAAAAATATTTTACAGTTAAGCTAGATATCTGCAATGCAAAGCATGTTAAAGTTACTGAACATATAAACAAATGTACAATAATATATAGCATTTACATGTAAAATAAGCTAATTTTATTCACATTCATAAGCTGATACTGTCACTGGAACTAGGAAAAAAATTTTAGTGAGTAGGCACACATAGTATTTTTCAGAGAACATAGCAGCCAGCTTTAAACGTGTTAATAGGTTTTCCTATCTTTTTCTCTGTGTTTATAATTTTGGTATATGTATTTTAGAGATTGTAAAAGAGAGATATATTTATAAACATATTTTTCATTACGGATGTTTCATGTTAATGAAGTGTTATGAGAAAGGTTACTGTATCTAACACAATTACGCCAAGAACTAAGCATTTGTTCTATGCATAATCCGTCAGTACTTTCTGTATACAATGAGAATCAGAAATCAAACTCACAAAGTTAATAATAGAGATTGTTCTCATTGTCAAGCAGCTCTCACCATCACTTAGCAAAAGAATGAAAACTAGACTAAAAATCTCTTCATTATATGTCCATAATTTCTGTTCAGTTATGGAATAATTTGCTTTTTGCATAAAAAATTATTTATTGCTAAGGCTACCTAAGGAAAATACTGTGCTCCGTCCCTGTATGTCTCATTGCTGGTACTTAGAACCTTTGTATTCTATTATATAATAATGTTATACTTCATACATGGATCATATTAACATAACAAATGTCCCCTTTGGAAAAATAGGTGAACAAATTACTGAAGTACCTCCAACCATGACCATGTGTCATACAAAAGTCCTAATGTCGAGCTCCCCTCCTTTGCTCAGCCTAACAAAAACCTGCTCTGTGGTATCAATAACTAATTACATTAAAGTTCTGCCTCAGTAACATAGATTGATAGTTCCATTATAGCATTTAATTAGAATTGTTTTTAATTTATCAGGAAGAAATGTTGTAATTGGTGAAAGAACAGCTGTTGCAGGTCACAGGGAAAGAATGCGATTGAGTAACAGAAAGTGGCAAACTTTGATGGGAAAGCCAACTTGCACTAGGTTTAGGGGGTGTATCTGTGGAAGGCCAGGAGGTTGAGCCTCTGCCACACTTCATCAAATCAATACCTTTGTTTTAGTCAACGCTCTGATCACTGAGACATAATTCCTGACACCCACAGGTTAAAAGAGGTGAGGTTTAGGTTTAATGTGGCTCATGGTTCAGGGATTCAGTCCATGGGAATTGTCACCAAGGGGCTAAGGAAAGGAAGGAGCCAGCAAGGATCCAGGGACAAGAATACACTCATCCAGGTATCATGCCCAGCGAAGCCCTCCTTCCAACCAGGCCCCTCTTCCTAATACTACATTCAGCCACGGACTTATCAGGGGTCATTCTTCTAATGAATCAACCACTCTCCAAATGCCTGTCTCCAAATGCATTAGACCAAGTCTTATAAGTCGGAAGGAAATCTGCAGTATGGGCATGTATGCTAAAATCTCAAACAAGGGTTTATATTTAGCCTTGAGGCTGAAATGTGTAGGGCAGTTTGGCAGGCTGAAAATTCAGACAGGATAAAGTGTTTAACATACAGGATTCCATCTTTACACAATTGTTCTGGGAGCTGAGAAAGTGAATGTGTGAAAGGGGTGAGTGGAATCAAGGAATCCTTGAGTCTGTCTGATGTCGTACACAGATTCAGGATAGGGAATAGGGCACACATGGCACTTAACGTGGACCACATAGATGGAGCCCATGTAGAGTTTCGTTGGTGCTGCTGCTCTGGAGAATCTATTGCTTCTACATTGCAGCCTCCTCCATAGACCCCTAATTAATGCTCTGGTAGCGGGCATGGGGGCCACAGCTGTCAACAGACCCAAAGATCAGGTAGATATGCTCTAAGCAAAGGAGCCAAAAACAAACTGGGCTGCTCAGACACATCTTTATCCTCCTGTCATCTTCATTCTGCAGCCTTCTGATAGTAAGCTTCTCCTTCTTTCCATGCAGCCATTTCCTTTGGCAAGCTTTTGTTTTATCACTTTAGCTAGTACCAAAATGATTTTTCCTCTCTTGGTTGAGTTGCTGATTGCTGGAGTTGACATCATCCAATTTTAAATATTTTGACACAATGCATTCCAGTACAGCCTATAATCTTCAGTGAAGTCCAAATCCACAATAATTTCTCTGAGTGAACTTTTTGTAGAACTCAAAAGAAAGGCTGACATCACACCTGGGCCCAGTAGGAAGGCAAACCACGATAATGTACAGAAGAAACAAGAGGAACAGAAAATGGTAAGAATAAAACCCTCCTTCAGATTCATCAGTATCTGCAAAAGCTTCTACAGGCCACAAGAGAATAAAAAAAAATTATCTTCATCTTGGTAGAAAAAGAGGCTTCTCTCTGACCTGCTGCACTAAATTTTATATAAAAAAATTAAGTCAGCGATTTGAGAGAAATTTCAAGATAAGTTCAAGAAATTTCAGCATTAAATATCAAAACCTTTTTTCTTCTCCTTTGCTTTATTTCTCTTTCTTAACTTGATGACTCCAAAATGGGTTATTTCTTTTGTTCAGTGAGGCAATATGTTGATATGGCTTCAGGCTTTCAGGACTTTAGATTAATTGCTTTCTGAGACTCAGGGTTAAATCCTGCCCTGACTTCTGAATGGGGTGAGAAAAATTTCATATGAACCCACAAAATTAAGACTAGATTATCCATTCTTGGTGCCTCCTCCTATCTTTATGATAGTAGATGCAGTTCAGCTACCCAGGAAGTCCTACCTGGGTCTTTGTTCACATGTGCAGCCTGCACAGCAGTGCCCCTGCGGACTTGAAGTTCACTCTTAGCTACTGAAGTCTATTTCACTTCCTACAGAGACATGTGGTCTTCAGATTTCATAGTGAAACAGTATGGAATCTCTACCTCTAAAAGTCAGCTTCTATCAACTACTATGGACAGATGTGAGTTCCCTGGAGTTGTAGACTCCAGAAAAGTTGTGATATAAATAACCCAACTTCACCATTACTTATGAAAAGATATAGACAGATATATGATAGATTGATAGACAGACAGACAGATAGATCATGTTCTTAACAACTGGTATTTTGCGAAGTGTTTTTGAAAATTTGTATTTTATGACAATGTTTCATTGAAGACAGGGTAAAATATTATTGCTGCATTAATATTAAGAAAAGTGAGAAACAGAAAAGTCAAGCCTTTTCTTTAAGTTAGTACAAGCTAATGAAGATCAGAATAGATTATTAATTCTTTGACTTATACCTGAATGTACATGTTTTTTGCCCAGACCTGAAAAGAAATTCTCAGTAAATACCACACTCAAATTTACTGTATTTTGAAGGAGAGAAAGAGAGAAAGAAATTTCTCCTTCACTATTAAAAAATAAAATAAAATCAAGTCCTGGTTGATTACTTGAAGATACCTGGTCAGTCAGGCACAGGAAAGTGAGATCCAAGATCTCAAATCTGAGCACTTTCATAGACCCTCATTCCTAATCATTATAAAGAAAACACTAGAGGAATGTGGAAAGCAAGGAACACGTTCATTCTAAAGTCGACAGCCCTAATATGACCTCTAATGAATCTCACACATTCATTTCAATTTTACTTAACTTCACTTAACTTCAATATAGCTTATAAAAGCAGACAGCCAAATGACTTTGATTTTAGTGCATGTTCCAAGCTATCATAATGAAATTAATCTTGTGGAAAACAATACAAACTAGTATACCCAGAAAACCAAAGAGCCAAGTTTATACTTGGTGAATTATACACAACGGAGGTCACTAACCATCAAATGTGCTACTATAATATTTAGCTTTTAGCACATTAGTATAGTTCTTGCTTATTAATGTGATTTTAATGTTCATTGGTATAAGAGGCTCACAATGCTGTAGAAATGAAACAGGAGGAAAAGTTAAAATTATTATCTGTTGGGGAATACAATTATAAAGTGACATAGAATATTCCCAAAGCCCTCCCAGTCCTGACCTGTGGCCTGGACCGCAGGTTTCTGGGATGAACATAGATCATCCCAGAAACCTATTTTCTTGCAGTTCTGGTCTCTTTTTCTTTTTCTTAATGACGGTGTGCTCTAAGTCCTGGCAGAAGATGGGCCATTCTGCAGGGGTCCCTGATAACTGTCAGAGTAGAATGTGTCTCCTATAATTATCACTATTGGTGATTCACTGTTGGTGTCAGATGCTGAAGTTGTTTTATTACTTCAAGTTAATAATTCAAAACCAAAGAACTACTCAAAAGGCCACAAAATAAGCTAAATGTTTCTTTTAAAGATATAATTGACATTTATTTATTTATTTATTTATTTATTTATTTATTTATTTTTTTATTTTGCAGAACCAGGGATTGAATTCCGGCCCTTGTGCTTACCAGGCAAGTGCTTATTCTACTGAGCTATCACCCTGGTCACTATAATTTACTTTAGAAAGTGTTTCAATCCTGAAAAGGAATAGAGGATTAAATTTTGGTCACAAAATGTTTGACAATATGGAGATCCCGATCTTTAAAGTGGGACAATCTTTTTCCAAAAATGTTTAGACTCTTTCATCCTTGTTGATTTTGCTGTATTCTGCCACCATGACCTGTTGCCCCTCTACCATGCCACCCAATTGGAGCCAGCCAATTGTGAATGGGAAACCTCTACAAACTATGGACTAAATCCAACTATGAAAGTAAAATAAAATATTATTTTTTTAAATGTAAGGAATAAAAAATAGTAAAAAAAAGAAAAATCCATGGATTTTTGCTAAGCAAAATGATAGGAATTTAACAATGGTTCTTATATGGCATATTGCTATCTTCAAATTAGTTATTCAAATTACCAGATATAAGCATGCAAAACTGGCCCAAAAATTAGTAAAAAAAAAATAGAAAGAAAAAGAAGAAATGTTTTTTCACCATAACTTTTTTAATAGACCAGTAGAAAATCAGAGGTACAATTATCCAAGCTATCATATGTATATATAAATAAATATATAGATATAGATACACAGATGGATATAGATATAGTATTTTCTCCCCTCTCTTCTTTCTTTCTTTTCTCCTTTCTTTCATCCTGTTTGACTAGGGAATTATGTGGGGAGAAAGAATGAACCATCGTACTCTCAGTGCTAGAGTACAGCAACTAACTTCTCACCCTGAGCCCCTCAACAAAGCTCACAGAGTAGACATAAGCAATAAAGAGTCAGAGCTCTCCTGCCTAAGACAGGAAAGAGAAAGAATAAAGAAAGCATCTGTGGGCCTAGCCTTGCACTGAAAGCCAAATGGAAAGCACAGGTATTTGTGTGCTTTGTTCACTGCCATCTCCTCTTCATGGCATGTGGCTGTCACTCAATTAATATTTATTGGGCAGACACTTGAGCTTTGGGTGCAAGGATAAAAGAATGCAAGAATTATTTTTCTGTTGTTTTACATTTGACCTCAATTTTGAATCTGATTCAGGTTCACATTCCGTTATGAGCAGCACAAAAACACAAAAAATACTTTGAAAACCAAAAGCTTTTTCCCAAAACTTGTGGTGTCAAAACATAACATTACTTGATCTCATTTAATGGAAAAATCTGACCTAGACTGACACAGACTCTTTTAATCTTTATTTACTCATTAATGTGAGTATTTATCCACTTGTCTGAGAAAAAAAAAAAAATAGCTTAGTTGATAATGGTGCACAGCCCTAGACCTCTCCAGGGCTGTCATATATTACAACAATGTGTGCTTTAGTGCTTTTCTATCCAAGATGTTAAGTTCTAAAACATCACTCTAAACTATTGTCCCAGGAATTTAGATAAAAGACTTCAAACTTATTCTGATCTTCTGAACAGGTGCTACTTTGTCATGACATGCCGGTTGCTGCCAAGCTGTCTCTCGGGTAGATGTTTGTTTAAAAAAGAAGGAGGTGGTGAATGAAGACAGGAGAAAGGAAAAGGAGTGATGTGGGACTGTCCTGCTACGATGCTGTATATGGTGAGATTTATAATCTTATGTGTAAACATATATAATTCTTTATTCCTATTTTTAAAATACATTTTAATTTTTTAAAATTTTTATGTTATATTTTCTAGGGACTTAAAGTTAAACACTTGATGAAAAATGCCTGTTCCGTATTAAGCCTAAGCTGTTTGACATTCAGACAGATAGTGTGATTAAGCTCAACAGCGTAGGATGTACAGTAATGACAATAAGCTTCTCTTGTGGAGAGTTAACAACCTAAGTTTGCAGGCCAAAAATTAGAGAAAAAGGGGGGCCACAAGGACAGCCAACATTTTGGTCCTAGCCTTTCAAGGTCAATTAAGACTCAGGATATATGTGAACCTGTACTGTAATATCATGCAACTAAGTTGATCAAATTTTTTGATCAAGGAAATTATGGGGACAAAGAGGAAAGTGATCGAGCATGTAGAGTGTGCCTAAGGAGAGTCACTTGGAGAGAAAACATTCTCTCAGGCTTTCACAGAAAGCAAATTGGTCAAGCAATGACCATGACTCATCCACACAGCTGACACAAAGGATCTACAAACTGTGGTACAGTCTCAGAATAAATCCTGAGGGGATTTGACTGATCTTAATCGGATAAAAAAGCTATAATTCTTGTTACATAGGTCTGTTTTATTTTGGTCTTAACCATCCAGCAGAAAAGTATTAAACCAAAGTATAAGAAGTAAAGCCACATTATTATGCTGAGCTGTAAAAGACTCAAGGCAACAACTGCTGACAATGCCAGACATATGGAAAACCCAATACTATTATGGACTACTGGACTATTTTTGAATATTTTGCTGAATTCACATACCTATAATATTTAATTGATGAAACTAAACCAAAAAAAGGGAAATGAATGACCATTTTGTATCTGTATATTCAAAATAGTTAAGATAGACATTCAGCTACATTCTCTTGAATAGAGGGACCTGTTCTAATAATGTTTGTAAATGGAGTATCATATCTGCATCGTCTATGACAATTAACCACTAAGAAAACAATATCAATGTATTAATTATTGAAACTGTCCTGCTAATTGGATTTGAAACTTTCTAATTGTTATCTGTTTCTCAATAAAATTATGAAAAAAAGTTTAAAAAAAAAAAGATTGCAGACTTAAAAAACACTATATTTTGCCTGGTGAAATACATGAATGATGCCAAATTTATCTATTTCTCTCCTTATTATGTAATACTCAAGGCTTGTCCTATGGCCAACTCAGTGAGGGGCCTTGCTTGGGCTTGCTTTCTGGTTAGCTCTATGTATCTGCTCTAATCTGGCCCATCCACATTTGCAGCTGACCTACCCAGCAACTCCATATTGGCTCTTAATGGCCAAAAGTACTTTTTACACCTAACCCTGATAGTTTCAATATTTTAGAGAGTATTAATTTTACAATAATATGATTGAGCAATCTCATGATAAAAGAAGAGAAAACAAAGAGGATCAAGATACAACATATATGTGTAGCAATTTTTTTTACTATGAATGTACTTATTATGTATCACAAACATATACTAACAAAAAAGCAATCCACAGGGAAATAAAGAAAAGAGACAACAAAATAAGAAATTACTGTCACTTTAACATGAACAGATTATTTCTGGGTTCCTTGGGGACCAGAAGACTCAATACAACTGAAGGAAGAAAGTATTAAGAAGCAAGAAAACCAAGCCAAAGACAGACAATGTGTTCTGTGAATCTCACCAAGGATGATTGTGGAACAGAAAGATGAAGAAAATCGACTTGCATTGGGCTTGTAATGTATATTGCATGATGACTTATTGTCACATCTAATCCTCACAGTTACTGAGAGTAATCCCTTTAGATAAGTTTATCTTACAGAGAATGAGAAAAGGTATATAGGGTTCAAAACCTTCCCCTAAAGATAGTGACCTGGACAAAGACAGACCTAGGATTAAGACATTTGTGTCCCACATAGTATGCAACCTTGCTTTATGAAAATGTACCATGCAAAATTACGCTGGATTAGAGAAAGATCACAGTATTCATTTTGCTTCCTGCAGGCATACAGAATACTTATCCACTATCTGTTCATAGTCAGAAGGTCAACAGCTTTAGGGCATGGGTTCATCTAATTTATTATCATCAATATGAACAGTAAGCAAATACTTAGCATCTATTATAGCCTGGGCCCCATGCTAAATGTGCAACTGCTACTTAATCAACTTCTCTTGAGCCCCATAAGCATTATAATACTTGAGCAGCAGATAATTTGAGTTATTTGCCTACAGTTGCTCTGCTAGCAAGTAGAATAATTATTAACCAAATTATCAAATTCTAAATCACCTTCTTTTTCCATAGAGCAAGCTGCAACATTTTTAAATGTAGAGATAAAAATCGTCTCATCTCACAAGGCAGACACCAGCTATCTAATCCTCTTCAACAATATTTTTTCTGGCTCCTATGTAAGTAACTTTATTCCAAACACTTTGAGCCCAGAGATGGTGGTCAAATGTCTCCTTAGATAACATAGATTAGTTAAAGCCCATGCAAAAATGTCCCTAATCCAGGATATATTTTTAATATTTAAGATATAAAATAGCTTCTAACTTTCCACACCTCTATGTGGAACAGAAGCAGATATAAACATAAAGCCTCATATACGTTAGGAAAGAATTGAATCTAGTTGTATATTCAACAGAAAGCACTCATCTTTGGTTTAAGGTTATTCACAGCACTCATTTTCTCCAGGTCTGGGCTTCTGAGATTCACAGGCTCAAACAATCATTCCAAGCTCTTTCTCATTCCTACCTTAGTTTCTATTAATCCTTTGTTATTGAGTACCAATAAATTAGGCAAATATTTCCAAGGAGGGGATTATGAAGATCATAATTAACAAAAGAGACAGTTGGGGGATTTATAATGAAGGCTGATCCCAGTCTAGTTTCACTGGGAAAGAGCATTGTCTGGAGCTCATTTGCCAGTAATTAGCTTTGCCTTTATTGCATTGTAAATACTGTTTTAATTACCACACTCCTTAGTTCAGACGACAGAACTCAGAATCCTTATTGGATTTTACATCCTGGCAATTCTTCCTCATCACTCTCCAAGTCTTTGCTATGCACAATAGACACATGCAAATGCAACTGGCAATGACAAAGTAAACAGATTATGAGGGGAAATGAACAATGTGAGGCACGCAGAGTATGAGAAAAGGAGCTGCCTGCCCCTCTCTCATTAGCATGTGATCCCACTCAGGCTGGAGCCTCAGGAGGAAATATCCAGCAGGTAGCAGGCAATCCTGTTGGGATAATTCTCGAAAAGCCTCAAGGAAGACACTGGAGAAAGTTGTCCTCAAGATTGCCAAGCTACAAAAAAGAAGTGGTCAATAATGAGGTATCAGTGGTATCAGCTAGAAAAAGTGCCTAGCCCAGAGTCAATGGACCTGACTCGAAACCTGAGGCTCCCAAGCTCAGTGAGAGGCTTGGCTAAAACATTCCATATTTTGGACCCATATTCCACACTGTCGGATTGGAAACCACATGAAGTGGTTGCATATCACTCCAGACCAAAGGCTGTCTGGATTTATACATTTTATACCAAAGAGCACTCTACAGAGCACTTAATGTAATTCTGTGTGGCAGATCTCACTGGTGCTACAACACATCCCCGAAGCCGCACTGCTGATTTTATTTGTGACAATTCTGTGAACGCGTCAGGCTCCTTGACATTGTCAGCATCCTATTTCAGGCAGGTGTCCATGCATCCTCCTCCAGGGGCAGGTTGTTGAGCATCAGGTGGTGTAGCGCTTAACAGACAGGGTAGGAGTGCAGGGTGGTGTGTTCAACTCTCCCATAATTCACTCTGAGAAGCATCTGTCTGCTGCTCAGAGCTCCTGCCACTGCAATGGACTCAGTCCTGTGCCCTGTTATTTTCTTTCTTTTCCCTTCAAATGTACATCTTGGGGTTTACCTCTTTCAAAAACCATCCCACCCAAATGCTGGAATCAGATTCTGCTCTCAGACACATTGTTTTTTAATTTTACAAATAAAGAAATGAAAACAAAAAGAAAATACTACAATCTGGATCTAGGTCAGAGTTTAACTCAATTGGGTCTAAGTCTGACTTCAATTCAGCTTTCTTTCCAATTCCCTGTTGAAAAAAAGTCCACCTGGTTGCATAACATACTCAGAAGAAACCTGTGTTTCTTTTACAACCTCTCATAAAAAGATTCAACAGAAATGTTAGCAACCTCTATTATGAAAAAATGCAAGAACTGTCATAAATACAGAAATTATCCACAATGAAAAAGAAAATTACACATAATCAGATATCCAAAGAACCTGGATTTGAACCCTAGCTTTTCCAGGGTTCCTTAATTCTGTAAACTTGTGTTTTCAGAGCTTTCTGCAGCTTGCGGCACTCATGTGAAAGAAGTTCATAATACTGATACCTAAAGTCCAGTAATGTCCCAATACTTACCAATATTATTTTACTGTTAATGTTGTTACTGCCCAATGAGAAAACCACCATTGTTACCAATGACAACCTTATTCAAAATTTGAACTATTGACTACTCTACAATCTAAAACAACACTTGATCTTTCTATTTTCTTTCTATTGTGACACCAAGTCATAGGAGAGCACAAAGGAGAAGGAACACAGAAACAACATCCTAATTTCCTCTTTGTATAGGACACTAATGGAAGCACACACTGCATTTGGTACTAGTGCTTTTCATTCTTTTGTTGTATAGACTGATGCTCCCAGCACTGATGAAGACAGAGACACACACTCATCCTTCCTGGCTTTTTAGACTTTTCAGGTACCTGTGCCAACTGCCAGTGAACGGCCCCCAGAGTCTCAAAACTGGCAGGCAAGCACTCAGGGAGGAACACACAGGGATGCCAAGCCCTGTCGGAAAATCATCCAAACTCAAGGACCTTAAATGTCATCAGATCCCCACGACAGAAGCCCTGCCAAGTGGTCACCCCACTTCTGAATATTGTCACATTCCAGGACAGACTATCCCATAGTTAGACAGCTGGGACTTTTAGAATTATTTTCCTTACACTCATCCACAAGATTTTCTCTGCGGCTCACATTCATCATGTGACATGTGTCTAATCTAGGAAGTCATTTAGAACCAAAGCTAATCTTTTCCCTATATGGCAACCCTTGGAAAATAAAGGGGCACCTCAGTCACATTTTCTGTTGGTTTCCATTCCTCCTGACTAGACAGAACGACCTTCTTTCTTGGTTCCTTACTGATTATCTGATGTTCTTCTCTGGGATATTAGAGATAATTTTAGAAAATAACAAAAGTTAACTGCCTTTGAAATAAAAATAATAATATGGCTTATTTGCTAAATGACTAAGTGATCCACAGTGTGGTCAAACATAATTTCTAATTACATTTTACTTAAAAGTCAGATATTCATGGGCCAGGGAGATGGTTCAGTAGAATTAATGCTTCCCTAACCAAGCAAAAGGGCTTGAGTTCAATCCCTGGTTCTGCCAAAAAAAGTCAGATATTCAGATAATAACATATACTCTGGAGTCAAGCCAGCTTACATATGTACTTTAGGGCTGCTACTTATTACTGAGTGAAATTAAGTAATGTAATCTCTCTGAGCCTCAGTTTCTTAATCTTTAAAATGGATTTAATTCATTAAATCGATTTAATGGCCTGAGGGACCCCTCACTTCTTCAAAATTTCTTTGAAATTTTCCTCTGTGAGCTATTGTAAAGACTGAATGAGGTACAGTATGGTCATATGCTCTCAGCATGCAGCCCTCTGTAGGGGACAAAACTGAGCTCAGAGAGGGGACCATGAGAATCCTGGTTATTCTACTCGTTACCTATAAAACTTGTGCAAGTAACCCAGGTGTAATGAGTTTCATTTTCCTCATTTGTCAGGTGGAAAGTAACACTGAATTTGAAAAAGCTTTTCTTGTACAGATTAGAATATCATTTTTGGGGGGTCAGGGAAATGGCTCAGTGGAATAAACTCTTCCCTGGCAAGCTCAAGGGCCTGAGTTCAATCCCCAGTTCTGCCAAAAAATAAAAAAAAAATAACAAGAATATCATTTTTAAAATGAACACAGAGCCTGTGTTATGAATCACCTGTATTTTTATCATTTTGAAAAGTTTCTTTCTTTCCTACTATTCTATGAAATCTTATTAAAAACTGTAAGCCAACATACCTCACTCTAAACTCTTGCTTATGCTAGGGTAGAAGTAATTGACATTACACAGATGCTGAGTGTGAATTTATGAAGTATAAAGGAAACTGCAGAAGATCCCCCTTGGGTGTCAGGAATTTACAAACTCTAATTAAAACAACACAGACAAGGCAACCACATTCTGATTTCTTTACGTGATAATGTTCAGAAAGAGAAAAGAATACTATAACCATGATAAGGCAAAACATCAGTAGCTCTGGGATATTTTTAGTTTAAAATGTCAGTGCAGAAATTCAAAGGGATTAAAAATAGGTATACAAATGTTTGGACCACCAGGAAGAAGTTAAATGCCCTGGACGATGAAGCACAAAGACAGAAAGAACAGCAAGGGTGACTAGCAAGGGCACCCCTTGTAAAGGTGCTTTGCTACTGGGCAGGTATCACAGGAGGAGGACAGCAGTGTGCTCCATGCCGAGTCATCATCGCCTGCCTGCATTAGTCAGCTTTGGCATTGTCAGGAGAAATTAGCCAATGCCCCGGATGTAAAGGAGAAGAGGTTTATGTTCTGGCTCATGGTTTTAGTTTCCTGTCCATGAACAGTGGGCTCCAACTCAAATACCACAGCACAAGGGCACGGTGGAGCAAAGCTGCTCAGTTCACATGGCTGGAGGTGGAGGACAGCACCCTGTGCCCTGCACCCTGCAGGGGCACTGGCTGAGGGAGCCTGCTGCAGCTGGGTCATACCTCCCAACAGCACACCTAGCTGTGAACACCACTGGGTGAACCCACTGATGACTGTAGCCCCTCAGCTCTCTTCAGGTGTCTCAGTCTCCTTAGCATGACCAAAAACACATCCTTCCAAGAGGCGTTATCTGAATGCTTGAGACCACCTCAAACAGTGGCAACCTCCATACAGTAAGGATTCTATGCTTTTCAAGCTTAAAATTAAAACAGTTCTGGGGCCAGGGAGATAGCTCAGAGGTATAAGTTCCTGCCAGGCAAGTTCATGGTCCTGAGTTCAATCCCTGGTACAAAAACCAAAACGCTGAAAGCATGTAGTGGAGAAGGCATCCAAAGATAGCTGTTCTAATTCATCCTTTACCTTGAACTCAGGCCCTTGCGCTTGCCAGGGAAGCACTTATTCCATTGAGCCATCTCCCCCGCCCATCCTTTGCCTTGAATAAATCATTTCTCCATCTCTTTACACCTCAACTTTATCATCTGTAAGATGCAGTGTGGAGATGGTGGCTAATTTTTGAGGTGTCGGATTATCGACCACTGTAGGGCTCCTTTTCTGTCAAAGGTATTCAAGATTTGTTTGCAGCAGGAAATCAGCAACTTACCAGCTTGCTCCTTAGTGCAGAACCTGGGACCTAGAAGTTGAATTAAAAATAAACCCCACAGTGCATTTATTCAACATTACACTCAATGACTGAACATGCAGTTAATGTTCAAAGTGGTTATTTAATATCTAGCTAGTTGAAACCTAAGAGCACTTTGAAGAAAACGGCTTTTACAGAGTGATTTTGGTGCAGACGGAAACCTAGCCTCACATACCTTTGCTTGAAAGTGTAACTTCCCAAGCACAGTAATGGAAACTCCATTAGCTTTTAAAAGAGGGCTTATACAGACTTATAAAGGTGGAAACATGAGCTTCTGTCTTTAATGCCAACAGGGCCGTCATTCCATCTTCTCACACAGACCTTCTAACCTTTTCTCCCTACTCTGTCTCTCGTGCCTAGCCTGGCCCTGCTTTACCAGGGACAGTGGAGAGCCATCTTCAACTCAGTGCCTTCCACAGAGAGCCAAGCAGGGATTGAGGGAGGGAGCTGTATCTCTGGACCTTCTAGACATCCGGATGATGCTGCAGTCATACCACTTGCTTATCTAAATCTAAGGGAAAATGAAAGCTGCAAGCCCTAGGTGTAATACTTTTGGAAATACTCTCCTGAGATACAATCTAAATGCTTAATATTAATGACCTAATTATGTACTTATTACATGCAATGGTAGTAATGAGATAATGATTATGGTCACCTTGCTGGAATATAATAAGCCTCTCACCTAACCACATACACGTAGCGTGTTGTCTTTATGGAGGTTATGCGAATTGCTTCTTCATGCACAGAAGTAAGAATGTTTCGACATTTTGCCCTCCTAACCATCTCAGGAGATACTAGTTCTCCCGATGAGGTGCTCAAGGATGTAATTCTCAAGCTCCTTTTCCTAGAATGAAGGAGAGATAGACTCCATCCTGGGCCACCCACTCTAGCTCATCCTTTATCTCCATTAAGTGTCTCTGCCATTCCATTCCAGCAGCAGAAGGCCGGGTGGGCCAGCCGGATGGCAGGAGGCTAAAATCGCTCCCCATAAAAACATGCCTGAAATGTTACAACAGCTTTGATGCAGTCGTAATGCACCCATAAAATCAAGGAACATATGTAGAGGCATCTGCTGGTGGCAGCGAAAGAATGTAAAAAATATGGGGCTGTTGAAAAACTTTGATAGATTTTACTGCTAGCCAAGTATATGTTATTTTTATGGTCTGCTATATGAACCTACAAAAAGAAATCATGCTTTTCTTTAGTGTGCTTATTCATTGCATTGTTTACAACAAATTCCTGAGACAAATTAGGAGAGCAGACGATCTGTCTTCCACAGTGGTCTCCATTTATGTTTAAACTTTAAGCTCAAGAGAAAAGGAAAGGCTTTTAATAACTGGTCCTGGAAAGCTAACTATGAGAAAGATGTTAGAATTACTTTGCAAAAGCCACTTGTCTACATCCCTCGTCACACCCTCTGCATGCATCGGGTTCCCCAGGAAATGGCTATTCCACTTCATTGATAAGTCACGGAGTTTTTTTTTGTCTACTACTACATTTGTATGTAAAAATGGTGAGGCAGATTCTGCTAATGTTTAACATATGTTCAATCAGTCAAACACTAACAGGTGAATGCAGAGTAAGGCTCAATCCAACATTTACATATTTAATAATCACAAACATTCCAAAATCATTTATTGTCAGTGTATGATAAAAAAGACTCTAGGCTGGAGAGATAGCTCGGTGGTCTAAGTGCTTGTCTTATAAACACAAGGACCCAGGTTTGATCTCTGGTACCACATGCCATGCTGGCCACCAAAACCAAGCACGGTGGCACACACCTGTAATCCTATTGCTGGGGCAGATCACAACATGTTTGAACTGTGTGGCAAGGTCCTGCACCAAATAGATAAATTTATTTTAAAATTACATTTAAAAAATAATTTAGAGGTTTCTGACCTGACAACACAAAACTCTTCAGCTACTATTACCAGAAAATAGTCAAACTTTCATAAAATAGTTCATTGTTTCATTATATAACAACTTTTAAAGAACAGAAAATAATCCTGGCCAAATAGCTCAGTGGATTAAAGTGCCTACAAGCAGGCCCTGGGGCCGAGGCTTCAATCCCCAGGTCTGCCATGCCAGCTCTGCCCCCGGGGCACAGTGAGATGGCAGTGGAGACTGGGTGAGGTGGCGCATGCCTGTAATCCCAGTTCTTGAGAGGCTCTAAACAAATGGATAACTATGAGCCCAATCTAGTAGTGAGACCCTGAACATCGTAGACTTCCCTAAAATAAAAAATAAATAAATAAATAAAGATTGGAAATCACACTTTTTCTTTTTTTTCTTTTTTTTAGCTGTACATATGATCTGTGTTTGGCTGGTTGGCTTTTCTCTATTTGTGTTTACTTTTAATGCACTTTTCTTTGGCTGGTACATTGACTTTTCTATTTTAACATATATTCAAGTGGCATTTCTTTGGGCATCTGCAAGAGTTAAAGTGCATATACCCACAATGCTCTGTTCTTTTCAGTACACTATTCATTTTCATTGCTATAAAGCACAGTTGAATTCAGAAGATTAATAAGATATCAGGGGCCAGAGGCATGGCTGGGGCAGTAGCCATTGCTACAGACTTTTGTAACATAGCATTTGCCATCATTAAAAAAATAACTGTAGGTTTAATAATGAAACCAGTTCATATTCTGAATATTCTGTGCTGTGCATGTGTGTATGTGTTTGTGACTATGTATTATTTAATAATTAAGTAACATTGTGGAAATTGTATCATTAAATAATTTTGATTTTCATATGGACATCATAGAGTACACTAATACAACCTAGATGGCATAGCCTCTCTCTCTCTCTCTCTCTCTCTCTCTCTCTCTCTCTATATATATATATATATATATATATATATATATATATATATATATATATATACAGTCATACTGAACAAAAATAAACCAAGCACAAAAAGTTAAGTGTCCAAGAAAATGGTACAATCAAAAGAGTGAACTCAAGATTTATGTGGCTAAGTAGAGGAGGTTCTCTCTAAAATAACAATAAAAATACAATGAATACATGGAGCAGAAATAGTCACTCATTACCCTTCCCCAGTATATGTGCTGTATGAGGTTGCACACGTTCTGCTTTTATAGGACCAGTATTGTGGTAGGTTGGCTTATACCAGTGCTACCAGGAACACATTGGTAATGCGTTTCTCTCTGACTGTGTGACATGACAACAGCTATGATGTCACAAGGTGATGGGAATTTTTCAGCTTTATTTGTTATAATCTTATGGGACCACTCGCACATGAGGTCCTGCATGACAGAAATGCCATTATGTTGATATGATTGTTTGTGTGTGGATCTCTCAGACATTGACTGAGTATCTAAAATTGGGGATAGTTTCCCAGTATCTTTATCATATTGGTCATACATAATAAATAAAAACTCTAGGGAATATTGTTTCCTATGGCATCTGTCCACTAAAACCAAATACAGACGTTGCTCAACTTCTGATGGAGTTATATTCTAGTATGCTCATTATAAAATGAAAACACTGCAATTTGAAAGTGCATTCAACACACCTCACTGAGCAAACACCATGATTCAGCCATGAAGCACACTGTGAAGAAATGGTTGTCGATCCTCATGATCTTATGGCTGAATGGCAGCAGCAGCTGATGCCCCTGCCCAGCATCCACAGTAACACATCATGTAGCACCAGCCCAGAATAAAATTAAAATTCAAAGTAAGGTTTTATTGAATGATGCACCATCATAAAGTCAAAAAATCATGTGTCAAACCATTTTAAGTCAAGGACCTTCTGTAATTCAAGAGATTTACCACATTTGGTAAAAACACACTTACGAGAGTCGAAAACCAGAGAAGCATAAGTGAAGAATGAAAATGAAGGAAGCCACAATATGATCTAATAGATCTCTTTCAGAGCTCTGTTAAGTACTATAAGACAAGGGATTAGCACAATCCTAAACAGCCAGGTTCTGCTATTTTGGGGGAAGAAACTGCTTGGTCTTCAATTATTTATTTCTGGGCAATTGAAGAACCCATAAAACAAGGACATCCCCATTCCTGACTTCAAAGGCTCAGATCAAAAATCCATTAATATGCATAAAAGGCCAGATGGACTGGCCAATGCCGGGAGCACTAAGGTTAGTTTTAGAGGAACCATCTGGAGCTTCTTCTTCTGCCTTCATGAAAAAAACCAATGAGAGCCCAGCACACAGCACAACCAATTAGGGAAACAGTGGCTGGAGGCTCCCAAGCTCAGTCAGCCTTTCACTATTAGAGAAAGACACTGCTTTGGAGAGGGAAAAATCATATGAGCTGCTTTCTCTTCCTTTTTTTATAATTTCCAAAGCAAGGAGGTACAATGTGGTAGTTAAGAAAATAGGGAGCTAAACTAAGATGAATGTTGGTAGTCCGTTCTCAAGTGCGTGGGAGCAGAAGATTCTAGAACATTCTCTGTCTACAACTGAGATTTGATTGTTGTGGTAGAGCAGGGGAGAATGCTGGTCAGGGCATCACTGAAATAAAATCCAACCACTCGATAGAACACTGGCATAAGTTTCAGTATCCTGGGTTATTTACTGGTGGATATTATGTACTTTGTTGAACAGCTTGTGTTAGGCATTTCAGAAATAACTGAGTTTCTAGTATAAACATATTTATATCTAGTATCATAATGACAGGATAGATTTTAGTGTCACAGTGCAATGGTCTTAAGCACAGCCCTCCTTAGCATTTTGATTTCAGACAGATTACTTAACCCCCTTTAGCTGCGGTTTCTTCATATCGAATGATCCGAACAGTAACATTTCTTCATGTTAAAAGATGACTAAAGGCAATGAGAATTTATGTAAGAAAGTGTAACTTACTCAGCCTTCATCTATTCCTCTTCTAAACCTGTGTCTATTCAGCCCTGCTTCCATTCCACGCACTCACAGCACAGCACCTGCAGATACATATCTTCATATTTGTGATCTTCAACTAAGCCCAGTAGTTACTTTTAAAACACTGAGATCACAGAAATTTGAAAAACTGTGTCACTTTTTAAATCCCCATAACCTTACTAGTCATATATCTAACCAATTCCAACAGTTGATATATTTGCTTACTGTGATTCACTCTGAACAACGAAATTTCAGATAAAAGATAAAGCAACCCAAGAAGCTGGTGAATATACTGGAAGTCACAGGTACTGAATGGAAGAATGTTACAGTATTTGAATCAAGTAATCCAATCCCTGAACCTTTAAGTTTTCTTCATGACAGTATGCATAGTACATCTCAGGAATCCTACCAGACGGATATTTTAAAGGGTTGCACAGAAAACAGACTTAGATGTGTTCATGGAAGAGAGAGACAACCAAAAAGAACACAGGCCTAGGTCACAGTCACCCACCACTTGTGGTTGCTTAGTGGACTACTGCCTTGGATGTGGCATCTCATTCTTACACTCACACTTCCCTAGTACACAGAACTGAAATAATCATGCAGCATTCTTCAAAGGTCTTGGGTATAAACAACAATGAAGTTAAAGTACAAAACATAGTGCTTGGCTGTTACTCATAAGTGTTTATTGCAAATGGCATTGTTCTATGTGTGGACAAAAATAGCATCTGACCAATTAATATTGGCTGACTCTAAATATGTCACAGTCAGATGACTTTGCATAAGCAAATTTATCTCCCCAGATATTGGGAAACTCAGGGGATTGAACCTCACAAGTTCTCAGTTCCCTGTCAGATCCACTTACCATTAACATTAACGATTCTTACCAAGACTTATGACAATGTTTTCCAAGGCGTATGTTACACTGCCTCATGCCTGAGGATTGTGAGATCTCATTTTTTTTTTTTCAGAATAAAAGGGACTTAACCTAATCCTTACCTTGATAAGGGATAGAAAATGGGTTCAGGGGCAATCTTTCTAATACAAAAGGACGCACTATCTATCATTCACTGTATTACTGCTTTCCAAGACATGACCCGAAAGCCAGGATGGTGACTGTGGTGTATTCTTTACGTACCTTGAAGAGCAGAGGTAGGAATGATTCCACTATTGAAATGTTGCTTTCAAGAAGTCAATTCCAACCACATACTCCTGTTGTACCACACCTTATATCCAGTTCTATAAAGCAATAAAATATGAGTGGAGAGATCTACTGTGAGAAAAATGTGTTAGATGTCTATTAACTTGACACTTATTCCAAAGCAACTTCAGTGAATCACTTTCAGATTTTGACAAGTGCAATTAGCATGTGATTTTGCTGGAAACACCTGATGAACACAGAGAAGCCACCTGTACCAGACAAGAACCCCTACTAATTTGCCAAAAGCTCAAGGGCTTGTTTTCAATTGATTAAACTCCTATTATGGTTTGATCTGCTGATGGTGAACCCAACTGCTAAGAGCATGAACAATACTCTCCAGATAGGAATTCTAGTTTCTACATCTAATATTAGGGGTCTGTGGAAAGAAGCAGACAATGCTTAATTTGTTTAGTCTCCTTTTTTCAATTTTTTCTCCATGGGATAATTTCTGTTTTCTTGATTGTACTTAAGCATGACCTATGGACTAGCATGTGGTCTATTTTAGACCACATGTCCCATGTGAAGCTGAAAAGAATGTGTATTCAGATGTGGTTGAGTGTTACACTCTGTTTATGTCTGCTATTTTTTCAAAGGTCTGGTTCTGTTCTGCTACTTTTTTGCTATTTTTTTTTGTCTCCTTGACATATCTTTTCAGGATAAGGGGGTGTTAAAATCTACTGTTAATATTGTGCTATTGGATATTAGAATTTTTTCATGTCCATTAAGAACTGTCTTACGTAGTTAAGTGCTCCCATGTTTGGTGAATGCATGTTTATCACTGTTACCTCTTCCTCTTGTTTTTTCTCCTAACCAGCATGCAGTGTCCTTCTTTATTTCATTTGATCATTCATGATTTGAAGTTGAGACTATCTGCAAACGAGATGGCTACCCTTGCTTTTTTCTGAGGTCCTGGGGCATGTAGTATTGTTTTCCAGCATTTGACTTTCAGCCTATGAATTCCTTTATGAGTAAGTGTGTTTCTTGTATATAGCATATCATTGGAAGAAGGCACATTATCTGACCACAGTGCAATAAAACTAGAAATAAATAAGAAAAGAAATGACAAAAATCTCATAAATACAAAAAAATTATAAATAATCTTTTAATAAATAAAATGACATGTGTATATGCCAGTGAAAATGTAAATTAAAAATATTTAAAAAAATAAATAAAAGAACCAGATTCTTAGTTAATATTACCAAATTATGCTCCAGAAAAATCTCAATACTTACTCAGAACGTGAGTATAAGTGCCTATTTTCATGACAACCTTCCTGAATTAAATATTATATTTTTTATTTAAATCCGAATGTTTCAAGTTCTATTTTAAAGTGATTCTAGAACTTTTGCACCTAGTTTGTGGGACTTCTCCAAGGAAGCTCTCCTGTCTCTTAACTTACTGTTGCTTCCTGTCAGTTTTTAAAATCAAATCTACCTGTGACTCAGCATTTTTACTTCTTGGCTTCCATTCTGGCATTATTTCCACCACAACATAGACAGAGCATTATTTACATTATGCCTAAACCCGTTTTCAAGCAACAAAGCATTATCACATCAGTTTTTAATATTAGCAAACTGTCTTAGAAGCACATTTTGCTGCTCCATTCCTGTTTTGCTTTGTTTTTGTATTTTAGGAAAGGATCTACAGATTGTTCAGGGTCTCACTACTAGATCAGACTCAAAGTGATCCGCCTGTGTACTGCCTTCTAAGAGCTGGGATTATAGATATGCACCACCATGTCCAGTGTCAATTGCTGTCTCTGTGTGTCTGCAGAGGTAGGGCTGGCATGGCAGGCCTGAGGATCAAACCCCTGGCTCTTGTCCCTGCCTTCATGTGCTTTAATCCACTGAGCTATTTGGCCAGCCCTACTGCTGCTCTATTCTTGATCACATTACATTGGATGAAAGTAAGATCAAGGGAAAACCTGGTCAGACTGAAAACTGACAATACATCACAACCAGAGCAGATGCAGATGTCACAAATCCATTAATGTGATATTGCCTTTACTGTAGCTCTAGTGTAGTGCTCACAAGTTCATGTATCTGGATACACAAATTCTTGGTGGTGGGATTGAAAGCAGGACCTCTGGGAGAGTGTTAGAATTAGATAAAGTCGTGAAGATTATGCCCCCAAAATGGAACTCATGGCCTTATAGGATGGAAGGAAAGGACACTCAAGCTAACAGATGTGTTCTGTCTCAATGTATGTTATGATTTATGTCTGGAATGTTCCCCTAAATCTTCTGTGTTGAGAGACTGGCCTTTTGGGAGGTGAATGGAGGCTGATGTTACTCTATTCCTTAGAAGTTTAATGCGCAAAGTGTCCATTGTCAACTGTGCTGTTAGAAAGTGGGCCTAGTCAGGAGAAGAAAGAGGAGGGTGTGGACTGGAAGGATCTCTCTCCCTCTCTGGGTTCTCCTTTCCCCTCTGCTTACCATCCCCCATGGCATGAGTAGCATTCCTCCATCAGATGCTTCCACCATCATCTTCCTGCCCTGCAGCCGGCTAACTGCAACTGAACACTCTAAATGCATGAGCCCAGGTAAACCTCTGTTCGTTTAAAGAATATAAAGTAGTTATAGAGTGTGGATGTAAAGTTGTCTCCATGATGAGAAGGTGACTGAGACATCATATGCTGCCCTCTTCTGCATTATGATGGACAAAGTAGCTGCCCCTAGGTACCAAGGAGATGCTGATGCCATTTTCTTGCCAGATTTCAGAATCATGAGCTTATAAATATATTTTCATTCTCCATAAATTACCTAGTGTCTAGCATTCATCTATAGCAACAGGAAACAAAGAGGTAAAGGCTGTGATGATGACATCAAATGAACATTCCCTAACAATGAAGAAACTTTAAGACACGAGGACAAATATTAAACTTGAATGTGTAGGCACCTCACCTAAATCTGGATTTTCTGTCTATGTCCACACTGGGACAAACTGCATGATTATATAAATGTTTTATTTTCTGCCACTTACTCTCAGCTTCTGAAGTACATGTATCAACTTCAGGTTCACTTCTGCATCGTTGGCTTTTTTGTTGAGCTCTCAGACCTCCTCCCATTGCTATGCAGAATGTATCTAAAGTGAAGTCCAAACCAAATCTATTCAAGAATGAGAGATGCCATCCAAAATCACGTGACATATATTTATGTTGGGCACAAGAAGATGTGTAAGAATCATCTTTACCATTCTGACTGGCAAGTTAAATACTTAATTTGGGTTACTTTGAGAAGATAAATCATTGCAATCACTGTGACTGTCCAGAGTGAAATGTGCTGACTTGATTACCCACTTACTACTTTCATGTAGTTCTTGCTAAAGAAGAAGAAATCTAAGCTTGACCCTGGCAACTGAATGTCAAGGGTATTGTTACTGGAGTAAGGTTTGAGTTCTTCCTTTCTTACTGAATAATTCTTGGCAAGGCTAAAGCTTCACATCAGTCTCATCATCTGTATGATGGGGATGATTCCTATAATTTCCACTTTATCGGGTTGTAGGGAGTTAAATAAGACAGCACTCCTAAGGACACAGGACCTTAAGCTGCAGTTATTCTTAAGGAGGACAGTTAGTGATAATCTTGGCTTCAGTCTTGTTTGCAAAGCTTGTTTTAGCCATTTTACTTTATGGACAAGGAATATTATAGGACAGGAAAAATTTATTTTCCCAAAGTTTAACTAACACTTGATATGTGGTTAATGTTTGATTCAGTGTTATAACTCAGTTGAGACATCATGGAATCTGATACAAACATGAGGAAACAGATGTGATATTTAACCCTTCATCTGCCTTCCAAACCCAAATGCTACACCCGTACACTTCTCCCCTTACTTTGACTTATTTCTGTACTACCAAGTCTTACAGGAAAAAGAACCATTTAAGATCATATATCTGTACTTTTCAAAGTTGCACAGGTATAACTTTGGCATGTTTAACTTTTTTTCCTTTTGCAGTTCTAGATCCTCAAATAAACTCTTTACCTAGTCACGAAGTCAAGACCATAAAATAGCTAAGAAGAAAGATTCTCAATAAACTGAAAAACACTAGTACCTTCTGCTAGTACTACACACGAGCAAGTGTGTCAATGGGGTATTATGCAAACACATGCACGTATCTGTATTTCATCTGTAAGGAAAGCTGAGTGCATAGGTGATCTGCTCCCCATCTAGTGTTTTTCTTATTAAAATTTAGGCAATTGGTAACAAAATGTTAGCATACAAAGTCCGAGAACATAAAAGCATTATATAATAGATCGAGTAAGATGTCTTAGTTATTTTTTGGGTGCTTACAGCAAAATACCTTTAGATACAGGCTAATTTATAAACGACATAAATTTATTACATGTGTAATGGAACCTAATAGCTCATGATCAAGACACCAGCAGAGCAGATGTTATGTCTCCCAAGTGCTTGTGCCTCAGATGTGTCTGTGTGTGTGTGGCCTTATATGGTGGGATTGGAGGCAGTTTCCTCAAGCTTCTTTCTACAAGGATACTAACCCCACTCAAGAGTCATGGCCTTGCACTCTCTTTATTTAATAATAACAGACATACGGTGTAATAATGTCTGTAAGTATAATATCATATATGCACCTTAAATGACACCAAAGCATTACGAAAACAGTTCGCAATGTATTAATTTATCAAACCCATCTTGTCAAGGTATCTTAAAACTGTCTCATTGATATTTGTACTTCAATAAAACAAAAATTATAAAAAAGAGTCATGGCCTTTGAGATCTAATTGCACCCTAAAGTCTCCATTTCTTAACCTTATACCTGGATATTAGATCCCAGCATATGAATTTTGGCATAACACCTCCTTTCATAGCAGCAAACTGTCATGCAGAATTTATACAAGAAATGCAAATTTGGTCTAATGTTTGAAAATCTAATGCAATTCTATATCAATAGAATGAAGAGTAAAAGCCACATGTATATGGGAATAAATACATGAAAAATACATTTGGAAAATCCTATATCCCTTCATGAAAGAAACACTTTAGATATGTAAGAACATGCTGATGCTTTCAAAAAGAGTGTTTATAAAGTGTTTCATCATATTTAATGGTGAAAGAATGAATGATTTCCCCTTAATAGGGGAATGAAGTCAAGAATGTCTATTCTTACTTGTTCTAGTCCATGTTGTACTAGAAATTACATTAAAAACATTTAGGAAAGGAGACTGGCCATGGTGGTGCATGCCTGCAATCTGCTCTTGACAGGCTATAAACAGATGGATTACTACAAGTCTGAACTAGTACTGAGACCCTGAACACCCTGTAGACTCTTCCCTAAAATACAATAAGTAAATAAATAAATAAATAAAATTGGGAAAGAATTTATTTCCACATAAAAGGCATCTAGATAATAAGCAAAATTATTTTTGAGCATGATATAAATTTGATATACATAAAATCTTTGAGAATGTATAAAAATCTATTAGGACTTAGGAGTCACTCAGCAATATTGCAAAATCAAAATCAATATGATTGTATTTCTACATGTACCAATAAAAATCCCAAAATAAAATTAAGAAAACAATTATAATCTTGCATGCTTATATCTTGTAATCTTAGCAACAAAATTTCTGATACCAACATGAAATGCAACAACCATTGTTAATTTTCTGCTCTTCTTTTGAAATTCTGCACCCTTGCTATTGCTCTATGTTGCTTCATTTTTGTCTTTGTTATTATTTGTTTTTGTTTTTTATTTCCTTGAAATAAAAAAGAGAGGGCCAGCCAGGTAGCTCAGTAGATTAAAGAGCCTGCTTAGGCAGATGCAGGTGCCAGGGTTCAATCCCTGGTATGCTGTGCTGGCCTCTTCCCCCAGGGCACACTGAGATGGCAACAGAGACTGGACACGATGGCCCACACCTGCAATCCCAGCAGTTGGGAGACCGAAGACAGGAGGATCACTACGAGTCTGATTTGGGTAGCGAGACCCTGTAGGCCCTGTACTAACTATACAAAAAAGAGAACAATCATGTACACTTAAAAGGGCACCAGAAAGAATGAAGTATTTAAAAATAAATTGCAGAAAAGAAGTAAAAATCCTATAATTATACTCACATGGTAAAAATATAATCGTATTTATTTCAAAACTGACCCTGAAGTACAGACAGGACAACCATTTATTCTATGGTTGATAATCCTAGCTCAGCAATGATTTGAACCCAGGAAGCTCTTGGTTATCCATAGAACCCTACTTTAAGTGCAAAACAAAGGGTCTATCTTTGTAAAAATTTGATCATCCTTTGTGGAAAGAGGATGCTTTAATGTGGAGGAATGGATGAAGCATCTTGACACGCTAAGCGAATTGAAAAGATCCAAGAGACCAGAAACCTAAAGTTGGCTCAAGAAGGGGAAATGAGCACTGCTAGTTGGGAAGCAGCTCAGCACTCTTTATTGTCTTTGGGGGCCGACCTGTCAGGTCCGCTCTGATGTCACATTCAAATATCACATAGGTAAGTACATTCCTCTCTTTATATCAGTCCCTCTATCTTCCATGAGCAACAGTAATAACTGATCCCAATTTATGTCAGGAAATGCAATTGTCATTTCCATTTCTTTAAACTTTCATTAGCACATGTTTGCAGTACATAATGATTGTACCCACCATTGGGAATTGGTGAATGTATATCACCCATTTCAATATTTCCAATTTCCATAAATACCCATTTCTGACAAAACTAAACAAAAAAGGGATAAGAATGAAGGACCATTTGATAGTAATATATAAATATATATATGTATATATACATATATATCTGTATATACAAAATAGGATAAATATACAGCTACTTTCTCTTAGTTCAATGAGAAGAAAGATTTGTAATAATAATGTTTGAATAGGATATCATGTCTGGATTTTGTACTCTGAATATCTACTATGAAGACAACAATATGTAAAGTATTAATTATTGTAGCTATTCTACTAACCTGTTTGGAAACTGTCTCATTGTTATTTCTTTCTCAATAAAATTAATTTAAAAATATTTCCATTTTATAAGGTGATGCTTTGATTCGCTAAAGAGCAAACACCTCGCTCCTCAGTGTCACATCGCTCATCATAGCAGAAAATGTTTTTCACTTACGTTTTCAAAACTACAAGACTGTGTTCCCAAAATACACGGTGTTATTATTCTTTCATGGTTAATGAGTTGCTTCTAAAGAGTGGATGAGCAGAAAAGGCATCTTTAGGCAAAACACAAAGAAATGCTTTTATGGGTACCTAGGTATTATTGTGACTAGCAAGGTCCAAGAAAGAAGAGATACACGGAGCTGTAGAGAATACTTCCCTTCAGCATGAATACTGTAATCAGAAGTCTTGCAGCTCTGCTAATACACAGAAATCACCACCTCTTTCTAATAATATGATTACACCCTTCTGCTTTGGTTTCTTATCCCAGCAATACCCCCACAGGTAACCCAATTTCAGAGAACACCCAAGGTGAAATTCTATCTCCAGTTTCGCTAATAATGAAAGCCATATATCATAGCTGTAAATTGCCAGGGACCCTGGGGTAGGCTGAGAGGAGATATTTTAATGGCCTGAGGTAATTACCAAGCACAGACATTTGCCATAATAGGAAACGGAAGATGCCATATCTTGGGAATAATCCAGGCAGTAAGGAGCTAACCTTTTTTCTCCTTGGACATCACCCAGCAATTTGCACAGCATTACAGGAAGCGTTACAAGATCAAGTCAGTTTTGTTAAAATTAAAAAAAACGTTTTAAAGCAGAAAAGAGTTTATATGCGGAATAAAGGGAAACTTTAGGTTGTGTCAGATGGAATACAGATGACTGAATTTTTCTTCACTCACTAACTCACTTAATAAACATAATCGCCAGGACAATAGCGCTATGTGATGACTACTAAAAGGAACTGCTTTGAGAAGACAGGAGGGAGCTATCTTAACTCTTTTTTTTTTCCATTTATTTTTATTTTATTAACATACAAATGTCAATCAGACAGTTTCAAGACACCTTAACCATACAGAGTCGATGAACTAATACATTGCAAACTGTTTTCATAACGTTTTGGTACTGTACAAGGTGCATACATGCAATTATATTTACAGGTTATTTTATAGCTGAATTATATCAAAGATTCAATAATTATTTACCTAGTGGATGACCATAGCACTAAAAGCCGACATAATATCCTGTCCAACCACCATTAGTGCAGATCTTGCCTCTCATAGAATTATGTAGAAGCACAGCGTTATCTATTCCAACTGTACTGTCTATACACACACATCCTGATTTTTTCTTTCTACAACCC
>PVKA01000672.1:116799-184965 GCA_004027165.1 Ctenomys sociabilis | reverse complement strand
CTGAGCTATCTACCTGGCCCCAAAGAATACTTTTACATAGCCATCAGAATGCAAAAGGGAAAAGATTCAAAATACAAAGTGGGATTTTAAATTACATAATCACTTTGAATAACTGAAAATAAACAACTAGGAAGGTTAAATGTAAGCTCACTCCATGGACTCATTGTCTTTCTTACAGGTACATACCTGATTTAGTGACTTTCACAATCGCTGGGACACAAAATCCTATACCTACAACCTAATGAAGGGAAATCCTTCCTGGTTCATTTCAGAAGTTTTATTCACTGCATGGTCAGCAGCAGATGGAAGAAACCAGGCCGAGAAAGCTGCTCACATTCTGCATCCAGAACACAATATAAAGAGGGGAGCCAGGGAGGGAGAAACATCTTCCTAGTTCTTAGGTCACACCACAGTGACCCAGCTCTTCCATTTAGGCCCTATTTTCTACCATCATCATTCAGTGTAGTAACCTCCTGAGTCAATTGCCCTCCAAAGGCCTGTCTTTAAAGCTTGAGGATTAGACACATGCAGATATGAACATAACAATACCCATGAGAAATTTTCTTTTTAACAATAAATGTAAAGGCTCACTTGGAGAGAGATTCATCTCAGTGAGACCTCTGAAGCTGTCTTCATCAGGTCTTCTCATCGCTTCTTAGGCACCAAGCCATAACACACAGCAAGAGGCGCCCAAGGCAGGGCACGGAAGATGACCAGGGCTTTGGAACCACTGCAGTGTCAGATGCTGATGTTCCTAAACCTCAAGAACAGCTTCCGCGACATCGATCTGCACTTGAGAACTTTTTAAGACCTCTCCTTCCTCATTCTCAAATGCAAAGACCAGCATAGCAAAAAGGACAAAAACGGAGCAGGGGGCCTCTGTGGTGTGTAATTATGATAAGGGTGCACCCCCTCAAGACGCCCTACATGGAGGCGCTTCCCGAAATACCAAGGGTGTCGGTCCTTTAAATTTCTCCATGCTCTGTAATGGGAATGACTCTGACAAACTGGGTTGTGAAAGGACATTTATGGCATTGCCAACCATCTCCTCAGAATCTGAGAATTCGGAGTATGTAGAACAAAAGGAAGCTAAGAATGAGATAAGTGAGTTGCAGCCCAGGTAAGGCAATTATCACAATTGCTTTCTAAATTGATTGAAAAAATGGAGATCTCTGTCCCTGTACTTCCTCCTTGCTAAGTTTCTTCAATAATGAGCCATATGTGGACTTTGTCTCCCGCTTAAGGGAGGCTATACACAGAACAGTGAGAGCACCTGATTCACAAAAAATCAGCCTCTACTGCCACCTTTTAACCCTTCTGCTTCTCCATATGAGGAGAAAGAGGAAGCCCCCATCAAAGTTTATAGAAGTGTGATATCTCAGGCTCTTATGCAAGGGAGACAGCAGGGAGATCCTGAAGCTTATTCTGCCCTTTGGGTATTTTTCCTGTGGTGGTTCAACAACACCCACCAAATGGCCAATTTCTGCAAGGGTTTCTACAATGGGAACACCAACCTGTAGCATTCAAGGTTACTAAAGATTTAAAGCAGGCTGTCATGGCCTATGGTATGCAATCAACCTATGTGATTGGATTAATACAAGGATTAGCAAATGAACATAGATTAATTCCTCATGACCCGGAAGTTTTGTGCCATACAATTCTAGAGCCAAGCCAATATTTGAAGGTTAGAACTTGATGGAAAGATGAAGCAGATGTTCAAGAGAGGGTTAACAGGGGCCAAAATCCCCCAGTCCATGTTTCATCAGCTCAACTCACTGGGTGAGGGCCTGGCTTGATATCCAGGCCCAATTGCAATATGATGATATAGCCATTGTGCAAACTCACATTTGTGTTTCTTGAGAGCATGGAAAAAGGTGGAAAGGGGGGGATGCTCAAAAATAATTTGCTAAGTTTCTTCAATAATGAGCCATATGTGGACTTTGTCTCCCGCTTAAGGAAGGCTATACACAAAACAGTGAGAGCACCAGATTTGAGGGAGTTATTGTTACAAACTTTGGCTTTTGAGAATGTGAATATTGAATGTCAGAAGGCTCTTTATCCCTTAAAGGCACAGGGTGCACCATTGGAAGAATATATTAAGGCCTGAGCCGATATTGGCTTGGAGTATACAAAGCTAAGTTATTGGTGGGTGCCTTACAGTCTTTTTTTAAACAAAATCATACCAAATGTTTTAAGTGTGGAAAGATGGGTCATATGAGAAAAGGACAAGATAAAAAGAAAAAAGCAGATACCAGTAAGAAGACTGCTCCACGACTTTGTATGAGATATGGAAAAGGTAAACATAATAAATACTGCTCCAAACTTGATAAGCATGGCCAATCCTTATAATCTCGGGGAAACTGGAGAATGAGCCCATCATCCAGGGGCTCAGAGGTAAACAATACGGAATACCTGCAGTTTCCATTGGCTAGCCCGAATTTCAATGCAACACAGGCTCACGGATCTTTTCTATGCAACCCCCGGAAGTGGAAGTGCAGCTTTAGATCTGATGGCTGTGGAAAATCAGCTTTTGCTCCCCGCTTGTGTTTACAAAATTAAAACTGGAATTTTCAGCCCTATTCCAAAGGATATTATATCCTTGATTGTAGAAAGGAGTAGTCTTATTACCCAAGGTGTATTTGTACATTCAGTAATTATTGATAGTGATTATGAAGGAGAAATCACTTATGATATCTACTACTAAGTCTTTTCAAATTAAAACTTAACTGCTTATTAAAAATATAAAAAAAAATAAATATAGACAGACAAGAATGTTCTTAATGGCCTTAAAACAGCCAACACCCTGGGAAGAAATGAAATATTCTTACACATTTAAATTAATTACTAGCATAGAATGATACTTAAAATTACAACTAAAATATAACACTGTATTAAAGAAAAGATGAAAGAATACCATTGATATTTTACTGGATGCAAGAAACAATATACCAAAGACTACCATTATATTATTTCATTGTCATCTACTTTGGAAATTTGGTGAGCAATCTCAGAATAGATGCCACCTATGTGAGAAGAGGGTGGCATCAAATGAGAGTGGGCATGCTGGAACTTTCTGACAGTTGGAAATTCCCTGTATCTTGGCCTATGTGCTGATTATTTAGAGATACACCTATAAATAGGTATTGAGCTGCATAATTAAAATTAGTGCATTTTATTGTACGTATTGTACTCTAATAATACTACAAAATTAAAAAAACTTAATATACTGTAATTAAATTATTTTCATTGAAAATGTGGAAGCAGGGACTAATACTTAAAAATATATATTTACATTCAAACTGTTTTGCAAGCAGAAAGAGTATTAGAGACCAAATAATACAGAAACACCAAGCATGACTAATGACCCACAAGAAAAAGAGTCTTCCCCTGAGAGACAGTTAAAAGTTCAAATGTGAACTTCTTTCTAGGGTACAGAACAGGCATACTGACTAAAGCTCCAACAAGGAGACTTAGAATTCAGAAGTGCAACAGCCTTTCTTGGAAAATTAAATGACTAAAATTTAATTCAAAGTCTTAAGTGTATATTCACAACTTAGTGTTGGTTTGTCCAAGAAAACACAAACGTCAAATGACTTTTCCACTAAAAATTAAATTTTGATCATCTTGATTGATACTAGAGATAGGGGTCTCATGTGGCCTTTAGAATAGCAGCACTGGATAACAGTTGCCTCTCTGTTTTTGTGTAGGGATTAATCCCCAGAAATGCTAAGTAGTCTAACTTTAGAAACGAAGCTGAAATGTGAAGGAGGACTCATGCTACGTCCTGTCTTCTGACTCAGAGTCTGCAGTGACCCTGCATATCTCACTGCAGCACGGATAGCAGGGACCAAGCATTGGTGCCACTCTGAGGATTTCTAGGTCTTGTTATGGTTGCTATTGTAAGGCAGACACCCATGCCTTTATTCTTAAAATATTTAGAGTAGACACACTACAAAATGTGCAATTGGGTAAACTGAGGTCACAATGTCCTTCTACATTCAACTTCATTAATTCTTAAAATCACATCTGTAACGTGTGTGGTTGGAACTCTACATTCCTTGGCACAAGACTCTATTTGAAAATCTAATATGAACAAAGGATTCTCTTGTTTAAGGTTTAAAATAGGCTTGAGCATATTAATATCCTGTTGAAAATTTAAAAAACGAGCATATGCTAGACTGGTTATGAGAAAAGATTAAACAGGAGCTACATGTTCAAAGCCCAAGCATCATGGTCGGTGAGAGAAAGGTCGGCATCATCCCAGGTATGGTTGGGATCCTGAAACACAGACAGCCTCTGGGAAGCTTTGCATTCATGAGCCACGGCACTTACTGTGTGCTACTAATACTTATAGAAGCCTGTGTGGGAATTTGTGCACTCTGGGAAAGGACTGTGCAAACACAGGGAAGCAGGTTATTGCTATCACTTTTGTTTTATGAACTGAACCTCTTGTTTAAAGTTCATGCGTCAGTTTTATTCTGGAAGTTTCTAAGGTTCTTGCATAACTACATATGTTTCTACTGCTCCATTAATATGTTTTGCCTTAGATGTCACAAAAAAAGTAATCCTGACAGAAAAATAACTCTTTGGCTAGGTTGGCAAATCTGTCCATGTGAGTAATCATGCTGAGGTGAGGTCTATGTGCTAACGCCATTGCAAGCTACCCAAGGAAGCACTTGACAATTGCTGGAGACCTCTGTGAAGGGGAAGATGGCACATCTTTTAGTCCTATGACTAAATTACCAAAACAACTCATGAAATGTGAAGAATTTGTGCTTCCTGACAACGTAAAATATATTTCAAAGATCCCTGGGTCCTCTTGTATGGGAAACCTAAAATGTGATATAGAATTAAACCCTACATAGCTAGTAAGAAAAAAAGATGCAGATATTAGCAAAAAAAAAAAAAACAAAAAAAAAGAGGGGCATGAAGGGCAGGAGGGGGAGAGAGATGATTAAAGATGACTAATGAAAGAATCATGGTGTGTTACCTACAAGCACTACACCCTCACTGAGAATATAACCATTATTTGCTCCAGACACATACTAATAAAAAAATGAAAAACTATCAAAATTGTATTTCTCCAAAGCCCACACATCTCTTCCCTATGCACAGAATTCCACATTGCCCAACAATTGTTTGGTGTTTGACTTAGTTGCATTGCAGCATGATTACTGACTGTATTGTGTTCCAGTATAACACCATACCTGCTATGTGAAAAGACATTAGTCAATTGTTAGAAGAAATAGGCTGTTCTTCATTTGAAAGCTCCTATTCTAAGAGAAGCACAACACAAGTGTGCATGCACGCCCCCCCCCACACACACATAGGCTTTTCTACACTGCCCATATCATCCCAATGTATCATATACAGTGATGTCAGTTAACCGAACCTTCAGAGATTCATTGTAAATTCTACAGCAAGCATAGCAACTGGAAATAAAATAACAATAAATCCACTTCTTTGCACTTGGTGTACTGATCTCAGAAGAGACAAAAGGCCGAGGGGCAGCATGTTCATGCTTAGGTACTCACCCACATTCATTCTGAATAAGCCAGTTCCTCTACTTGAATGGAAAACACATCAGAAAAGAGAAATTAAGACTGGGCATGGTGGTGTGCACCTATAATCCCAGTGGTGGGGAGGCTGAAAACAGGAGAATCACTATGAATCTGATCTGTGTAGTGAGAACCTGTAGACCCTATACTAAATAAATTAATAATAATAGTAGTAACAGTAAAGATATATTAAAAAGGAAAGAAAAGAGAAATTAGATGAGATGCTTAAAAACAAAATCCTGTAATAATAATCAGGCATTCCAAACATTCATCATCATGAGAAAGAATTGTCCTGCAATCTTGGAATCTAATGACACTGATCAGATCAAGTTATGCAACTTTAGAGCGCTCCAAGCGTTCTCTATCTCACTTGAAATAAACAGCTGCTGTAAATTCTCCACAGTGCAGCAACCTCTTCCACATCATTGCCTCTGTGGCATGACTTCCTTCTATCAGACCACTGGGGCAGGGCCCAGTGGGCATCACCTTCCTCAACAAGGTATTCAAATACCCACCTTAGGCATTGGTATACCTGGCTATTCTTGCCAGACATGCACTTCCTGCACAAGGGAACATGCAGCACTCTTCCTTTACAATCTTTACTTCTGTTCAAGGAAATCTTTGTAGTCACACTACTTACAACATAAGCATTTCTATTCTTCCCCTAGCAGGTATCACCTACAATCCATATAAACACGTGTGTGTGTGTGTGTGTGTGTGTGTGTGTGTGTGTGTGTGTGTGTGTGTATTTTGCTTACAGTTACATCTGCAATTACTGGAACGAAGACTAACACCAAGAAATATTCAGTAGATAGCTGCTCAATAAGTGCTTAAGGGATAAATGACGGGTGGATGAATTCAAAGAACAATCTGGGCGAAGAGAAAGCCAAGCTCACATACATCTAGAGGGCGAAGGGCACATCTGATCCTGCTGTTGGGTATGAAAGTGGGCTGGAGTCAGTGCACACTAGAATGAGCAGCAGGAGTGAGGCGAGCATGGTGAAACCCAGTACAAGAGCACAAGGAATTCTTTGGAGGTTGAAAAGGAGCAAAGTGACAATTTCTTCCTGGGCCTCTGTGCAGTGTTAACTCCATGACTACAAGATGGAGTACAGGAGAAGGCAGGAGGAACAACTGTGATCTTTAGCACAGCAGTGGAGATATTTTACTGGTTTTGGGGAACACATCAATAGTCACAGAGAAATGAAAAAAGCTTCACTGGACCCTTGCTCTGTTGTGATCATTCGCTACCTCATCACACACTGAGTGTCTGGAGAATTTTACTAAGTATTGTGGGGGATAGAAGTCAGTTTCTGATATTATTGAATTGAATTCATTCTTTTTAAATATATTTCCCCCTTGGTAATATTTTTGTACTGGGTATAGGGTCTATAGGGTCTCACTATGCAGATCAGGCCTTGTAATGTTTCTTCCTGTTTTTCAGCCTCCCAAGCACTGGGATTACAGGTGAGTGCCACCATGCCCAGTTTCAATCGCCATCTCAGTGCACCCTGGGGGCAGGGCTAGCACAGGGCTGGGGATTGAAGCCCAGGCTTCTGCCTCTGCCTAAATAAGTGCTTTAATCTGCTGAGCTATCAGGCAGGCCCTCTTCTGTGGTAACTTTGCTATGGCTTAACATGAGTAAAGAAAAAAAATAATTCATACTCACGGAAAATCCAAGAAACAAGAGCTCAAAGACAGGCACTTTATGTATTTTATCATATTTTAACCTTTCATGCATTAAAAGGCTCAGCTTAACAATGAGATGACTAAAGTATGGGGGTAGGACCTCATCTTCTGAAGGACAGGTGGTGGTACAGTGCAGCCACGCTTCCAGCTTTGGTTGTCCTGCCTTCTGCCTCTGCTTCCATAGCATGTGCTATGGCCAGGGCTTCACACACGGTAGGGATGCTCTTGCACTGGTTGTGTGGCGTATATACCCACAGAGGAACATTTGCATTAATATGGGGAAACATGTGTGGCTTTAAATTAAAACAACATGGCTTTAAAATCTATGAGAAAATGATAATGAATGTCTCATTTTATATGCAGAAATTCTTTGTTTTGAGACAGGGTCTCACGTCAGTCTGGCCTTGAATTCTCTAAATAGCCCAGGCTGGCCTTAAGCCTATAGGCATCTTGCTTCAGCCTCCTAAGAGCTGGAAATGCTGGTGCGAAACACCATGCCTCATCGAAATTTTTTTTGAATGTATTTGATGCAGGGTCTCACTACACAGCTCAGACTCATACTGCACCTCCTGTCTTAGCCTCTCTAGCTCTGGGATTACAAAGGTGTCCGACCAGCCTCGTCTCATTGGCTGGCTCAATGAAGCTGTCACGGCATGTGATGCTGGGTATCAAACCCTAGTTCCTGCTCTTGCCTAAGCAAGCATTTAGTCCACTGAACTACCTCATTGGCCCCTTCATGGATGTGTTTTTTTAAGGAAAATGGCTAAATTTAATGTAACTTCTTAGTCTAGGAGTGGTGGCACATACCTGCAATTCCAGTACCAGGGAGGCTGAAAATGGGAGGAACATACAAGTCTTGGATGTATAGCGAAACCTTGTGCAAAATACATTAATTTTTTTTTTTAAATTAATGTTGTAAGCTCTCATGCATACTGAATTTTTTCATTTAGCTTCATTTTTACCTCTGACATAAGTAGGATACTTCTCTCCTGGTTCACAGGCATGTGTAGAGTATTCCATTACCTATGCCTGTTTCTTCTAGTAGCCTACAGGACATTAATGTCACCATTTGTGTCTTTCAATTCAGTGAGGAAATGAAATTCTAGAATTCCATGTACAATTGCTCATAATACAGTTTTGACTCCTTCAAAATTTGCTTTTGATTTCAAATACTGTTTGCAAATATTGCCTAGAGATGAATCAAAATTGTCAATAGTCACATCGGTGTTTCATTTCCAAGTCTTCCTTACTCCCACCTTAAAACTACCAAGAAGAAAATTTCTTTCTAATAAAATCACACTAGCCACTGCATTGTGATTCCCTAAGAAGAACATGCTTTTACTGGGAAAATTGGAAATTGCTGATGTGATTATGCAAGAGGAAGCCATGCTCTGCAGAGTGGGTCCCTAATCCAACATGACCAGTGTCCTAGAAGAGGACAGGCCTATGAAGATAGACACAAGGAAAATGACATGTGCTGACACAAAAAGATGGGAGGAATGCAGCTGAGAGTCACAAACAGCAAAGCGGCTCTGTGTCTTTTCCAGGAGAAGATAGGAAACATCAAGGAGAGATTTTCTTGGGGGCTCAAAGGACTGTGGGAGTTCTGACACTTGACTCCCCACTCTGTGTCTCAAACACAGGGAGGACGTGCTTCTTTCTACCTGACGCACCCAAAGAAATTAACACACCTTCCACTGAATTCCAGAACTCATTTCAAAACACTTTAGATGTATTGTATTCAATTCAATTCTGAAATTAATTACTTTATAATTAGTTCATGTAGTTTATACTTTTTTGTAATCTGACATCTTTACCTCTCAGATGGAAGTTCAGCACTTTTGTTTGTTTTTTACATCTAAACTTTCCATTACAACACTTCTGCCCAAGGAAGGCTCATTGGCTACCAGATTTTTAAACTGCACTTTGAATCATTCCTTTTCCTCTCATTCTGCTTATTTTCATGCCATATGAAGTCCCTGGTACTTTATTCATTGTGTGTATTATTTTCTGTTTTTTCAGGCATATGCATGGGTTCCACAGGGACCAGAACTGCATGCCTTATCTCACGCCTCTGTATTCTTGTAAACATTAACACTGATTCACACTGTAACAATCAAAATTATCTCTGCAGTTGAAAAAGACAGGTTTTTCAAATGAACTTTTTCTCAGGTTAGTTTAAAATTGTAAGTGGATGGGGCATGCTATGATCGAGATACATCTGAAGACCAACTGTCTTGTTGGAAGGCCAGATGTCAATGCCTGGGAAAGGGCTACTGCTGGTAAAAGCTACTTTAGGCTACTTTCTACAGACCAGAAGTGTATTTTCTATTACCTATTTTAAAGCCATTCTCTGCCAATTCAGAAGAGAATCACTGTCATTTTCACATGAGAAATGTTTCCCTGGCCAGAGTAGGAACTGAGGATCACTCTGGGGGTGAACCATTAAAAAAGAAAAAAAAAAAAAAACAAAAAACACAAGACCTCCAGCTCTCCTCATAAAGAAATTCAATCTTCACCCATTGACAGGATGGTTAAATGCATTTACGGTCCTTTTCTGTGTTTGGGAATGGCAGTACATAGTTCTGAGGAAAGGACACAAAATTGTGGCAAAAATTGGAGGTGAACTGTTACACAACACTGTGACTTGGTACCACAAAAAAGAAACAAACAAACAAACAAACTTCTTCACCTGTTCTTTCTCATTCAATAGTATGGAAATTAAAACTCCAAGGATTGCTGTATTAAATATGATAATTTATTGAACAGAGTTTAGTCCTCTGACTGGCATGCATGATATGCCAAGAGTAATTGCAGAATAACTTGCTCTCTGGAGTAGTCTGAACTTCGACCTCAGCTCCAGTTTGCACAAAGTACACAGTACATGATAGTGGCTACTTAAAAAACAAACAAAAACAAAGATAAATAGAGAAAGAAGTGTTTCTCTGTAAGAGAATGTCACGGGAGATCACTAAGCAACAGTAGAAACTACAAGTGCACCATGAAACCTCCAAGGAGTTGTTGATCTATTAACACATTATTCATTTTTCAGCAAGATATTGTACATAGCAATAGAATAAAACCCAAGTGGAGAGTGGTGAAAGATTTAAGATTCTACCAAAGGGTCACTGTGCTACTCATATTGAACAACTACAAGAGATACATGAAATCAGCATAATTTTAGTTAAGAAATACTAAATCCAAAAGGTAGACACTGTGGAATGTGAGGAAGAAAAAGTTCAGGAGCCAGCAGTTGTCCACCCACTCCTCCTTTACTTCTCCTTGTCTCTCCTTCTCAGGCCTCGGTGAAAAATGTCCTGGATCAAGTTTAGTTCCCGGGTGCTTCATTATGCCTTGCTTGTTTCCTTAAGCCTGCCATTTTACTTTTCTGTAAATTAATTTAGTTCTATTCATTACTGCTGTTTCTTTTGAACATTATGGGTCAAGGTCTATTTCATATGACAAAATTGTTGTCTGTCACATATTGCCTCTTCTGTAGCATGCATTCACTTGAGGATAGATGTCATCTCACATTAGGATATTCATTTCCAAAATGTTATTTGTTTGGTACAGGGCCTCACTATGCAGCTCAGACTCATGCTAATCCTCTTGTCTCAGGATTACAGGTGTGTGCCACCATGCCTGGTTTGTGGACAGCATGGCATGCCCAGAACTGCAGGCCTGGCAGGGCAAGTTGTAGTGGGAATTGAACCTTGGTCCTTCTGCTTGCCAGGCAGGTACTTAGATCCCTGAGCTATCTCCCCAGACCCCACACATTAGAATTTTCTCAATGGTTTTGTAGCTCAGCATAGGAAGGAACTTCGTAGATATAAATTTAACAATAAAACTCTTCTTCTATATCACATTAACCTTTTATATGTAAACATGGACTACAATAATGAGTAAATTTTTCGTAGAAATATTCATCATGAATATATGTGATAATTTTGTATATTCAAGAGAATCATGCTGCTTTCCCATTTAAATCCTGTAAGTCGTGTCATACTAGATTTTCATTTTTTAAGATTAATTTTATTTGTGTTTTAATTTGTGCTGCCTACCTTAAAATGAAGCAAATATTCTAACATTATGTGATGTGTAGTTATGAAAATAATATTTTTCTTCAATGTTATTAAAGAAATGTTATCCAACATCATTGAAGAAAAGTAGAAACAAAATAAATAGAAAGCAAAATAACTAACAGGAAAATTGGGCCAGCCAGATACCCCAGAGGATTAAAGCACCTGTTTAGGCAGATGCAGAGAACTGGTTTTGATCCTTGGCGTGCAGTGCCAGTCCACCCCCTGGGCAAGCTGAGATAAGAACTGAGCCTGGGTGTGGTAGCTTATGCCTGTAATGCCAACCCTTGGGAGGCTGAAAACAGGAGGATCACTATGAATCCAATCTATGTAGTGAGACCCTGGAGACATGAAGACCATGTCCTAAACACATTAAAAAGAAAAATTCAAGAAGATCTTGAACATGGTTCTTTCCAAAAGTAAGTTTAAGTATTTTTGATGTTTCTTCATTATTCACTCTTAGATAAAGACAAACATGTATTTGCAAAATTGCTTCCCAGTTGAGCTTAAAATGAATAACACTGAGGTGGGACACCAGGACCATGGCAGGATGACCTGTAAGCTAGAAAAATCCAAGTTGGAAAGCAGATATAATCCTGTAACTTGATCTGGAAAGGACGGGGCTTGTCAATTATAATGGAATACCCTTCTCTGACAAAACTAAACAAAAAAAGGGGATACAAGTGAATGACTATTTTGTATCTGTATATTCAAAATAGTTAAGGATAGATATGCAGCTACATTCTCTTAATCCACTGAATAGAAAGATTTGTTCTAATAATGTTTGGACAGGATATCATGTCTGCATTGTGTACAATGAATAACCACTAAGACAACAATATGCAATGTATTAATTATTGAAACTGTCCTAATAATTGGTTTTGAAACTATCTCATTGCTATATGATTCTCAATAAAATTATTAAAAACAAATTACAGCCAGACCTGTGAGGCTAACAATTTCCAGAGGCCTTGACCTAGGGAGGCAGCCACCGGCTTCCTAGGCCGACCCTGGGCTGCTCCCTTGTTCTTACGTGTTCTCTACTGCTTAAGGCACACATGATTTTCCTTCTCTTCTTTATACTAGTTTCTTTCTTTACCTCACTTTTCTTTTTCCTTTCCTTTTATTCAAGTTGAATCTTTCTTTACTGAAAAAAGAAAAAAGTTGAACTTGCCCTTGGCTGTCACTGTCAACCATTTGAGCCATATAGAAAGAGCCTGAAAGCCTGAGAGACTACTAATTGGTTTTGAAACTGTCTCATTATTATTTGTTTCTCAACAAAATTATTTTTTAAAAAAGAAAGGGACTGAAATCTTTGAATAACGTGCAAATCAGCAAGAACCATATGAATCTTCAGTATTTAATAGGAAATAAACTCACAAACCACTAGAGTTCAGTGTATACATTACTTCCTAGTGTCTGAGAAAGAGAATATCAATAAAAATATAAATGAAGTTCAGTGTAGTAAGTGTCTTCCTTGTGTCCATCTCTTCAGATTAGAAGCTCTCACTCACAAATAACCTTGAGGAATGAGGGTTTACTTGACAAGCTATAGATAGGCTGAAACAGAGGAGGAACTGATGAGGGAATGGATTAGAGATTTAGATTTACAAGTTTACAGTGCAAATAAGAGAGAGGAAGTGGGAACACACTTTCAGGAAAGCACTTCCAGGTCCTTTGAGGAAAATTACGCGTTGTCCCATAGTGTATATGGTTTATGTGTTTGAACTCAGTGCCCTGGAAAGAGAGCAGACTAAATCTAGCAGCTCAGTGGAATCCAATGCTCCAATTCCTGAAGAGACTTAGATGGTAACATTGAACATTGCCCTTGAGGATGTAGGATTTCTTGCCAACCTCAACCTTCCTTATATTTGATTTGGTTGTAAACTGAAAGGGCTAGCCATGTCCTGCTGGCTAGTGTAAGCAACTGATGTGGGGGCAACCAAGTGATGAACGCTGCCTCCCAGCATGGGCAGCCAGGCTGATCTCCTTCAAGGCCTACTCATCTTGCCAGTATGAGTCTGTAGGTGTCACCACAGGACTGAAGTCTTCGTAGCACATCAGGAACCTAGGGCAGCAACGGAGCCCCTTGTAGATTTCTTCATGATAACAAATGGACAATCACAGCAGGGCACCATGGGTTTGCCTCCAATGAGCACTTGGGTTTGAGGACTGTCATCATCAAGGACCAAGGAAAGTTACAGAACTGTGCTTTGAAGTGCAATTTTATTTATACTTTGACATACTAAAATGTTTCTGTTGTCATCAACAAAAAAGTGATATTGCTGACATATCAAGAAAATTTCCATTATTTCATTGCTTGAAGTATTTCCTAAGAAACCAAGAATTAAAACTAGAAGTAAATCTGAAGCCATAAAATGTTTAGCCTGCAGGATTAATTTTAATGATAATTATATCTTTATTATGGATAATAAAATGATAACATTGTTAAAAGACCTAATAAAAGTTTTAGGACATTATACTTAAAATGGTTGTCAAAAATTAATGACTGGCCTTTGGCATTTTCTACTAATTTTCTGTATTGTAAAAATTTTGGTTAGTCTCAGAAGAGGAATGTTTTGTCTGGGTCAAGCTTCTCTTACATCATACTGAATCCCTACACGCACCACCGTGATTATGCAAAATGATTCAGTGCATTCCACTTTTGATTCTCACAACCTATTCAAGAGCACTGTGAGGTGCAGGCTCACAGGCAAGTGATTTAGAAGCATGTGACAGACTGAACTGTACATTCTAAAGTGTAGTGGTGTGCTGATTCAGGGACTCAGCATGTGACTCAAGTTGGATATGTGGCACTTAGTGTGGCAAGCTTCAGTGATCCTGTCAGGGAGCTAACCTGACTAGTGGTCTAGATAAAAGAGGAAATTCGGCACCCTGGGGTCACACTGGGGCATCTGTCCAGAGAGAGTGACTTGTGGAGACGTCTTCCTGCAAAGTGGAAGGAGAAAGGGCTCAGGACATCACCCTGTGGACAGGTTGGCCTTGCATTCTCTTCACGAACTATAAGAAACTGCATCTTTGTTGTTGAAGTTAGTGTACAGGACATGGTTACCTAGCAAATGAACAGCCTCAATATGTATTTATTTACCTTTAGTTGAAGGGCCTCAGAACGTGATGCTCTGGATAACTTACAGCAGAAGCAAATTATACTTCAAATGCAGAAAATCAATTTTTGACAATTAATCTCGAACTTTATTCAATTACTTTTAGTAAGCAATTAAATTTAATTTTAAAATTAATTTTAATTTTGAATTATATAATTTATAGTAATAAAACAGAATCAAGCCCGAACATCTTCTACTGGGACTGCCACAGCAGCTTAGAAAGAAAGAACCGTGTATTCAGAAACAGCACCAATTTTATAGAATACAACAATTTGGGAAAACATGATAGATTGGTAATACTGTCATGATTTTGGTTAAACATAGGTTTATGAACAAAACTTTCAGTGATCTACCTAAAATAATATCAGAAATTTTCTGTGAATAGCACAGTGATACAATAGCCCCCTAAACTACATATGCATGCTTAGTGAGGACACATTTACTAACCAGCCATAAAGAAGAGTAAAATTCAGGGGTCCCCTGCTCTGTACGGCCATCACACCATGTTTGGTGAAAATGTCCTATAAAGTAAAATTGTCATAAGTCTTTCCCCAAGCACAAAATTCTGCATCCTCAGGAGTCATTATTCTCTGGATCACTGTTCAGTCTCTGCCCCTTCCACTTCTGCTCTTTCTCAGGCATCCAGTATGCTGATCAAATGGAAGTGAAGGTGGGCAAACATGCTGTCGGGACTTAAAGTCAGTGGGTTATCATGGGACAGGACCTCCAAGTAGCCTCCTTCTCATGAAGGTTTTTCTTTTCCTAATCAACCATGTTGTCTGCACCACAAACACACTGCTGAAACCACAAACCTTGGAATAAATTCTTTTCTCCATTTTTGTTGAAGAAGCTAATCTGAGCTTTCGTTCCCAAATTTAATACTTGGTGTTTTTAATCTGTATTTTTCCATGCAACTATTTACATGTTTAAAGTCTTCTAGAAAGAGAAATGGAGGACTTCTGACTTACTTTGTTCCAAGGAGCCTTGTGGCACCATCACAGGGGTTTGTTGTAGTCACATAACATTGACAAGTGTTAAGTATTATGTTAATTTAATACATAGATAAACATAAGTGAAGGAAGGATAGACAGTTGGTCAGCCTCAAAAGGCTCCTTGTGCATAAATATCTGATAGATCCGTATGATTTGCTTCTCTTTCTCACATTCCTTCTTTGTAAAAAAGCTTTAATCGACAATTTACTGTGCAAAACAAAATCATTATGTTCTAAATTAAGCAGAGTGGAAGCAGAAGTGCGTGTAAGTTAGCAGCATTTACCGTGCACTTTTTACTTGGGTTTGTGCATGTATGTTTATGCACTTCATAAAGTATCTCTGGGAAAGATCATTTTACTGAAGTATTTCCAACTTTTTCTTTTACTAACATTTGAGTTGATTTGCTCAAGTGAAATATACACAAGGGTGATTTTTATCTTCAAAACTTTTTAATGTTCACTGAAATTGTTATTTATTGCTAAAGTATTATTTAAGTCATTACAAAAGAATGTTAAAAACTCCTTGTTAATGCAAAGGAGAAAATCATACAACATTTCACATGGGCTAAGCTGTGAAACGTACCACAGACACAGGAGAACAGGGACAAATCACCATCTCCTGAACATTTTTAAAAGACAACTCCTGAAGTCTCTTGCAGATACTGTTCTGTTGCATTCCACTTATGAAGCCTTGTCCCTGTGGATGAGAGTCCTTAACTTCTCTTGTAAAGCTGTGTCACCCACTTGATGGCTGTAGCATGGAGCTATATTCATAATACCATTAGCAATAACTTTCCTGTCAAAGACTCACATTTTTGTTTCTATATCCCAATGTATGATTAACATTTTTAGATGGTCGCAACCTAGGAACATAAATGAGAAAAGCATCTTAAGTCATCCAGACCACTGCTGACGGACCCCTCACAAAAACTCTACTGTGGCCATGTGGGCAGATCAAACCAGCCATCTCTAAGGACAACAAAAGTAATTCAGCAGAAGACTGTCCGCATGAGACAAACACAAAGCTCCAGCAATCGGTCCATTAATTGTGCAAGCTTCTGTCTAAAACTTGTACTATGCCAAGTACTCCCTGGATCCTGCAGGGATATTGAGGAAAGAAACACACTCCTTGCACTCAAGAGACAATTACTTAAGTATACAATAATCCCAGGGTGATTCTAGCAGTAATCCGATATACTCATGGCTCAACTAGACTAATCTATTACACATATGATTCCATAAACATATTGAGTATGCTATTGTTACTATTATTATAATAAATATATTATAAATCTGGGTAATTAATTGTGTAATGAAATTCTGGTCAATAAAAAAACCTCATATAGAATTGACTATATGACTGTAATCATATGACTAGAGGAGTGGAGAAGATAGCTCAATGGTTTAAGGACCTGCCTGGCAAGCACAAGGACCAGAGTTCAATCCCTGGTGCTGCATGTCCTGCCAGCCCTAGAACCCCAAGCATGATGTGACACTCTGAAACTGGGCATTTTGGCACATGCTTGTAATCCCAGTGCTGGGGACACTGAAACAGGAGGATCACTAGAACTCGGAGCTGCATAGTGAGACCCTATGTCCAATAAATAAATGAAAGAAAGAAAGAAAGAAAGAAAGAAAGAAAGAAAGAAAGAAAGAAAGAAAGAAAGAAAGAGAATGCTGACTACACCATACAGCCTAAGTGTGTAGTAAATGCTACCACTTAGGTTTGAGCAAATGCATCACAATACACACCACACAGGGACAGCATCACCTGTGTCTTCTCAAAAAGATCACTTCAAACTCCACCTATATATCTTACGTGCTATGCATGTGCTGTGTAGTATTTTTGTTGTCATTTAAAACTAAGTTTTTTTTCTTTAATTCTGCAAAGAAAGTAATAGGTTATATCTGGATTAAAGCACAAGAGTTCTTAGAATTTATGAAATGGCAGAAAAAGTAAGTGGATCTTAAAAATGAATTATACTATGTAATGTGACAATAAGAAAAAATGAGTTGATAACCATGCATAGCCTCAACACAGCTGGGGAAGGGAAGCTCTTGCGCAAATGCTGACATGTAGAGGGTTCCTCCTACCACTGTCAGTCCCGCCCCATCCCTCCCAGACACACTGAGGTTCTGGAGTATCTGGTCCCCTGAACCTTAGGGAATGCTCCCTCTTAACTGTCATCTGCCTTCCTCCAGGCCTGGCACAGTTCACAGGCAGAGCTTCCCCGGCAGAAGCCTGTTACTGCGCGGTGGACACTGGGCAGATGCTGACACAGGAGTTTGCAGAGATCACAGTGTGGTCTGAGCTGTTTCTCTGAGTTTCTGAAATCTCATCAGAGGCTACATATTAGGATGACATAGTCACTGGTGCTAAAGAAGATGGGTGTCATTACAAAGAGTGATACGATAGCAGAATAATGTTCTCGAAGGATGTTCACATCCAAGCTTTCAAACTAGTTGACATGTTACTCTTCATGGTAGAAGTAACTAAACATGTGATTAAATTTATAGGCAGAGAATCTGTGTAAGTTAAAGTTCTTCCCCAGCTCTGTTCAAAGAGACAGAGATAGGAAGATGGCAGGAGGGTGAGGGGATCAGCAGGACATACTTGAGACTATGGAAGCAGCCCATTAAGGATGTACCAGCAGCCTCCAGCTGAAGGAAGATGGGAAAAGTGATTCTTCCCTGGAGCCCCCAGAAGGCAGCACAACCCCGTCACTGTCTTCATTTTAGGCTCCTGAGACCCATGCTAGAATGCTTATCTCCAGAACACAGGATCATAGATGTCTTATGAGTATGTTCTTTGGTAAACTGTTAGAGCAGGAATAGAAAATTAATATAGAAAATATTACTGAAAATGTTTCCAGCAGAGAGTACTAAAAGTTAGAAAGTAACAAAATCCTTTAGAGAAGAGTTCAACAAAGATAATACAAAAATCTGAAAACTAGCGACTTTAATAATTAGAGTGTCTTTTTCCTGGCCTAACATGAAGTCCATAGAGAGCAGCTCTGGACAGCAGCAGCAACAGCTCAGCACCCCTCAATGCTATGTCGTTTTGCTCCCCCATAGCAGTCATTCCATTTGCAAGGGCATGGTCGCAAGATAACTGTCCTAGATGTTGTGGTTGCTGGTCTCAGATGAACAGAAGAAAGAACAATGACAAGCAAAGCAAAAGAGAGCCTCCTTCCAAAGTGCTTGTCGCGTTGTTCCAGAGTGATATGAACTGGCTATGCTAAAATTACTTGATTGTTCAATACAAGGAACTCTCAAAAGACAAGTTATGTTAGATAGACCCATTGGTAGAGTTCTGATAGTAAAGAACACAGGGAAAATCTAAATATAGAAAAATAATTATTGTGTGGATTGTAGGGCTTGTGTAAGTCCTCAGGTTAGTGTACACAGTACCTCTGTGAAGTAGAGAGTTTCCCAAAGTTTTCTTGATGTAGACACACAACTCTCTTTATATCTCAGTTACTCTTCTCTTGTTGCCGGGCACGTACCCAACACCCAAAATGAAGGAAGGAAATGTTTACTTAGCTCACAGTAACTAAGTACATCACCAGTACAGTTCAGTCCATACTCAGCTGGCCCCAAGGCAGAGCAGTACATGGCAGAGAGCAACCTTTCATGGCAGTGGCAAGCAGCAGAGAACAAAGAGGGAAGGAGAGCACCAATGGTTGCAGAGAGCAAGGCTGTCTCCCTGAAGTCCATTCAGGCTTTCCACCCTAGGCTGGGTGTAGCACTCACAACCCTGATCCCAGCAGCACTCAGACCGATAATAGCAGCCTTGGATCATGAATTAATCACAAACTATACAGCTGTGCCTCAGTGACTGCATGAGACTTTGGGGAGACAAATACGCACATACCACAACAATTTATATTCAAAAGGATAGAAACTTCATTAGCTTAGAATAACCCTTATCAGATAAAGTTGTTTAGTTTATAAGGAAGTGTTGTAAGGAAGGAAAGTCATTAGAAATTTAGGAATAAAGTGAAGCCTGATCCTGCATCATTCTAAAAGCAGAGCAGCTGCAGGAGATAGGAAGACCCCTCTTGGTATATAGATTGTGCAGTGATGGCAAACCTGTGGCACTCATGCCATGGCAAGCTCTGTGTTATCATTGAAAGCTCTCAAGAATTGCCTTCTCTGGCAGATTGCTCGTAGTGTGTTACTGAGCCCATGGAAACAAACACTTAGCTCCAATTAGAGAACAAATTATTTCCCCTCAATTGAGACACATACCTTCAATCCCAGCACTGAAGGTTTACCTGGACAAATTGGTGAGATCTTGCTTTAAAAGTACTGCAGAAATATCTCCATGATAGAGCACCTCTTAGCTACATCACCAGTACAGGAAAGAAAAACAATCTCCATCATTAAATCAGGACAGTTAAACACTTTTAAAATTTCAAAATGTTCTCTCTCAACTCATGTATAATTTTGCATTATTACAACTTAAGCACTCATTAAATGAGAATTGATTTGATTTTCAATAAACTAAGGAACATAATTTACATTTTTCTTAGTTATTTCTAAGTGGGAAGTACTGCAGTACCCTGAATCCATAGCAGTGGAGAAAGGTACAATGTACAAAGTTGGGAAAACCTGTCTGTGATTGTGTAGTTGTCTGGTCTCTCGAGGAAGACCCAGCTTCGCTTAATACAAAGATTGTTATTATTCTTGCTAGTCCTTAGAAACACAAGTGGATAAGATTAATCTGATGAAGGAATTATGATTCAAGGAATAGTATTAGAATGCACAGTATATGCCTCCTAAAGTAGCATATATATATATATATATATATATATATATATATAATCACAGCATATATATAATTTTCTTCTGGAACCATTTCCTCTCTTCCTCAACTTCCAAAAGTGTAAATGGATGAGATTTTCAGACTACTTTTATGGTGGCATTAGCATTATCTTTCAGTCTAAATATATTTGAGGCTGGAGTTAAATACGATGTTCTTTCACTGATAAAACTCAGCTAGCATGTGCAGGCACAGTTGTGAAGTAACGTATTTTAATACTGCATTGATGTTTATCCTCTGGATTTTTAGTAAGGACCGTATGCTGGATGGACAATAGAATGCACATAACATATGATTTTTTTTCCGAAGAAATAATGCACATTGGGTAGATCTAAAAAAAAAAAAAAAGCAATTTAGAAACTGCAAAGTAAACCTGCAGCTTTACAAAACAGTAGTGAGATTTAACTGGGAGGGAAATAACGAGTAAAGCCCTTTGTCCTGCAGACTTGGAAAGCATGAGCAACTGCCAGGCCTGGAAAGTACATAGCTGGAACTCAAGAGTTACAGGTTACAACCTTGGCTTCTAGAAAAATGAAATAAAATCAATTAAGAAAAATCAGACCTTCTTTTCCCTGAAGCACTCAGCTCCTCCTCCTGTGTATTCTCACATATCTGGAACATTGGCTTTGCCTTTGTTTCCATGCTTTTTTTTTATTTTTGTAATCTTTTTATCCATACACAAATATTGAAGCTTTCTATAGATAATTTAGCAATGCTTTTCAATATCTGTCATCACTGTGCCACGTGGCATGTCACTCAGATTTATGAGACTTGACAATAATTGAGACAAATCAACTTTACAGGATCAATAGTGGGTTTCACTTATGAACTCTGATGTCTCAGTCCATTGTCCCTTGGCCACCACGTTTGGGCCCACAGCTAGCTACACATTGCGCCATGGGTGCAGCGTGTGGCAAAGCAGGCTCTCACAAGACACAAAACTAAGAGCTAAAGACATTCAAGAAAGAAAGAGAGTGGTGCAGGTCAAACACAGATTGGCCCTGCGAAGGGAGGTCCCCAGCGATCAAGCTCTCTTCTCTGATTCCAGGAATTCTGCCACCTCTGAGCTGCCTCAAGGCTGCACCCCAAGCAAGCAACACTATGACCAGCGTTGGAACATGTAAAATCCAAACGCACATATAATTATTAGAGTTCTGAATTATAGACAAGCAGTGAACCGCTGTATATTAAATGAGCTATTTATATATGAGGAGATTTTGGGACATCACTTCTCCTCATTTATTTTATGTCTGTAGAACAATACTTAGGGGACTGAGGGCTCAGACCCTCATTAGTTGCCCAAGCAGTGCAAATTCTATTATTACTTATCTTTAGGTGCCTATAAAAGCAACTTAACTTCCAAACCGTTGCTCTCAACAGTAAAAAAGGAGCTACACTGGATGAATATCATGTCCTAATAAGTTCTGAATGTGCAGTTAGTCCTGGGACTCATAGGTCCCTTACCTGTGACTGCACCACCTTCCTTGGTTCCCTTTGCCTCTGGATGTACAGAAAATGGAAACTCAGCTTCGCCTTGACTATGGGTGATCCAGCACAGGCAGATGAAATCTTTTTAAAAATCTGGGGGACTGGGGCCCAGGAGATAGCTCAGTAGAAGTGCTTGCCTGGCAAGTGCAAGGGCCTCAGTTCAATTCCTGGTTCTGCCAAAAAAAAAAAATTTAGACTGGGGATGTGATTTAGTGGCATATTAGCTGCCTGGCAAGTACAGGGTCCTGAGTTCAATTCCCAGTCAAAAACAAATCTAGGGAACTGGGGATTTAGTTCAGTGGTAGAATGCTTGATTAGCAAGCTGGAAACCCTAGGTTTGGTCCTTAGCACTAAAAACAAAAACCAAAAAATAAATAAATACACTTCAAGGATGTCCTGGAATCTTCAGAAGCTACTATTGAAACACAGCCCTAGTGATGAAGTTAAGACAGCGACCCTCCAATAGGGAAGTAGCTATCATATTTGTCCTAAAAAGCTCCAGTCTGTCAACCATTAGTCCAAGTCTGGGACCCTTTTTGTTGAGGTCACAGAGAACTCTGGTAGAACTGTCAATCATTCCTGTCTTAGAAAAAGTAGCCACCAAGGTGAACCTTTCTGTCCACTCTTGTTTCCTGTTTTACACTTCCTGCCTCTTTCTTCCTGGCTGAGTTGTTCTGCTATATAAATTGCTTGCACACAAAACCTCATGTCCAGTCCTTCCTGGAGAAACCCATGGTAAGACATTCAATTTAAACTATGTTGCCTTTCTGTAATGGAGGAATTAGTATATTTTAGAATATCAACATGTCTCAGGCTGCATTTGCTTTGAAATACAAACCCAGAGACATAGGCTTATATATGTTTGAAATCAAGTGAAATAAGGAAGAAAATAATGAGTCTTTCAACCTTGTTCCTAATATATTTCTCAATGGCTTTTCTATTATGGTGTTAAATGATTCAAGAAATAGTTTTTCCTTGACCCTTATGAGATCATAGAGCTTAAATCCAACTATATATACTATATTCCTTCAGACTTTGGAGGGTAACCTTGCATTTAAAAGGCACTGCACTGTTCTCGACAGATATGAGAGCTGAGGGCTGGAGCTAGTCAGCTTGCATTTGTCTGCCTTAGTGAGGCTGTTTCCCTAATGAAGCATACATATACTTTGCCTAAGAACTACTTCAATTTTAAGTCAAGTAAAATGAGCAGAAATATAACACCACTAAAGTAAAAACTATTCTATAAAACTCAAGATAATTGTATTTTGGCAGCATATTCTTCAATTTAGTTTAAAATAAGTTCAGAGCCATAAAACAGGAAGGAGGTTCTTCTTAACCCAAAGCATTGTACTATGAGTTCCCTAAATAATCTCTCCCTGTCCTTATAATTTAAAATACCATAGAGGAAGAAGAATTCGTGAAGTCTAATCTCAAGGACACAATTACCATTCTTAGCTGTACCTATGCTCGAGAGGTTAGAATTATGCAGAAGGAGGCCTATTAGCATGGCCAGGAGGTGTAAAGATTTCAGGGCCACGCCATGAGCTGAGTGCTGATGGAGAAGTGGGGTGAGGAATTAAAACTGGAAGGATGCTCCCATGGAGCAACTGTATTGTCAGAGGCTCGAAGGCCATAGCATAAAGATCTATGTAAAGTTAAAGATCATTTTAGTTTAATATAAAAGGAAATTCAATTAAAGAATGGGCTTAAGTTCTCTATAGACAAATCCACAAATAAGGGCAAGAAATTGAAAACAAGTATAAGAGAATATTTTCAACTTCATAAGCCACTAGGGAATTTTTTATTTAAAGCATTGCAATGCCTGTTAAAATGAGTAAAATCTATTCTCCCTCATCTCACCAACATTTGTGGTTGATTGATTTAACTATAGTCATTCTGGAGTGAGGTGGGATCTCAGTGTTTCATTTATTTCTATGTTTTGGTACCAGGAAGTGAACTCAGGATCTTGTACTTGTCAGGCAGGATCTGATGCTACTGAGCTACATTGTTTTAATCTGTATCTCTTGAAGTTCAGTGTACTAAAGTGCTGATTTAAGGAGAGCTCAGCAGCTGGCAGGGCGCTCTTCAATCCCTGCTGGCCCCACTCCCAGGGCACACTGAGACAGCGACTGAGATGGCATGTTGTGGTACGCACCTATAACCCCAGTGCTTGGTAGGCTGAAAACAGGAGGATCACTATGACTCTGATCTGTGTAGTGAGACCCTGTAGACCCTGTACTAAATACATTAAAAAATTGTGTCCCTCGAATGTTATGTTATGTTATGAACACTTTTGCATATATCTATTTGCCATTATTATTTTCTCATCTGAGAAGTGCATAAGCAGCTCAGATGCCTGCTTTTGAATTAGATCTTTCAATTTGGGGAGCCTTAATTTTCAAACTATTCCTTTGTACCAGCTAGAAATCCTTTGTCTAAGTGAGAGTTGGCTGCAATTTTTTCCCACTCAGCACTTTTTCTTCTCACGCTGTGATGTTTTAGATGTGTAAAACATATTAATAGGATGGGGTCCTAGTTGTGGATTATTTGAAGTACTTCCTGTGCATTTGGGACTTTGGTTGTACACTCTCTGCCTACCCATAAATCTTCAAGATTTCTACCTAAGTTGTCTTTGAGTACATCTAGCATTTCTGCTTTATTATTTTGATCTTTTTGCTCTATGTTTGACTTTAGTTTAGTGTGTGGTGATAGACATGTGACTAGGTTTAGTCTTCTGCATGTGAAAATCAGTTTTTCAGTGTCCTTTGTTAAAGTGGTTGTCTTTCTTCCAGTGAACATGTTTGGCTCCTTATCACTGTTGGTGGGAGTGCAGACTGGTAAAACCACTGCGGAAATCAGTGTAAAGATTCCTCAAAAATGAAAGACTAGAGGTCTTTTTGGACATAAATTTTCTCCTTATGGGTAATTTCCCTAAATAATTAAAAACATTATACCGCCATGAAATATGTGCACCCACATTTACTGCAGCACAATCTATAACAAATCTTTGAAATAACCCAAATGACCATCAGTTGAGTAATGGTAAAATAAGATGGGATATTTTTACACAATAGAGTAGTACTGAGCTACAGAGAAAGATGAACTTGAGGTTTTTATAGGTAAATGGATAGAACTAGAGACCATACTCATAAGTGAAATAAATCATGCCCACATGTATAACACTGTATCATCTCCCTAGTGCAAAAATTAAAAGAGTAAATAAAATCTGAAAGGCATAGTAGGTATTGTGAGTGAGAAAATAATTGCTTAAAGTGAAGGAACAATTAGATGGGGGAAAGAGAAAAGAAAGAAAGAAGAATAATATATGTATATATATTCTTATATATATATATTCATATATATTCTTGCATACATAATTCATAAAGATATTATATATATATGAAAAAGAAAAGAAAGAAGAATATATATATACACATATATAATAATAACTAAGATAATTATACTACTAATTTCTATTAGTACATTGAAAAGAATGATTTTTGCTCATATCGTTTGATCAATTTTTCCTGCTTGTATCTTGTAACCTAAGCCACTACTTTAAAGATAACAACACACAATATATAAACCATTGTTAAGCTCCTGTTATCATGTTTTGAACTTCTATATCATTGGTTTTATCATTTTTTTTCTCTAAAAGAAGAACAGTTAAGCCCACCATGCCCACAGAAAACACTAAGAGGCTGTACAACAACTGAGCTCCCACCATCACGAGCGGACTGCAGGTGGGCATGGCTGCTGCGGGAGACAACTGTGCAGACTTCACCAGTTCACCAGACTCCCACCACAAACCAGCCTTGCATGCATGGAATTTACCCAAGGCCTGGAACTGCCGCAGTCACTCTGAATTTCAATAGCTCAGCGTCAAGAGCTTGCAGCAGGAGAAATTTGCTTTTCACAGCTACAGAAATTACAATTCTGAGTCAGTGAGTTGACAGGCTGAGGGGTTTTTCTGTGTTGAAGACTGTTTGCTTTTCCTGGTAAGTGAGCAGAGAGTGATAGAACTCTGTGGAAGTGTCTCTCAGAAGACACCAATGCCTTTCCCAGTCACTCAGCTTGCATGCCCTAAATGACCTCCTAAGATCCCCGGGGAATGACACCTCCCCACGGGGTGGGAGTTCAGCATATAACTTTGCAAGAGGAGGATGATCACATGAATTCAGTGCATGTCAGAAAATGAATATCCATGTAAAAATTTGCAGTCCAATTTTCACATAAACGAGATTTATTCATAATTGTCCCAAAATAGGAAGAGGGCCAAAATATTCTTCAATAATGAATAGATAACAGATATAGGGGAAGTTTAGGGAAGCGGAACTCTTCTATAGCAATAGATACACTGATGTGCAGTGGGTATAACCCACCTGTACAGCACAGAAACCCATGTAGCTCATGCTATACCGAACCACTGTGAGAGGTTACTAATACAGGACAGGACAGTAGTGGGGAGCCTGGAAGGGGGCAGCTCTGTACCTTCTGTTCAATTCTCCATAAGCCTAGAAAGAAACCTATAGAGCAGAAGAAAGCAAAACTAATACTCAGTTAATACCACTCAGCCCTGATGCACAGTGCCCGTTGTTGAATCTGCTTGGTAGATTTCACATGCACGCTCCTGAATCCAGGAATCTCACACCTTCCTACATAATATTTTTAGTCTATGATGAGTTATTTTTTTGTGACTGGGATGGTTGAAATATAAGAATAACTAGTGATTGATTTTAAGTAGTATGTTCTCAAGGGATATTTAAGATTAGCTGTAAGTGGAACTGCTTTTAAGACTGAAGAGACATAATGAGAACCTGAGCTCAAATGTCTTATAACCAGTAAGCAGCAACTCAAGAACCAACTCTTTTACGTAACCTACAATGCTGCTTTTAACATTATAGTCATAAGGTACCTAAGTAATTGTTGTGGGAAATAGCTTGACTATTTATTAGAAAATTCAAGTCAGACTCTTTAATAACTCTTTAGTTACTCTTTAGTAAGTCTTTTGAACCTACTATGTATCATTAAATCAGGAATATTTTGAAATATGTGATTCATTTATTAACAGTATTCTGTAAAATGGTCAAGTGGTGAAACCAACAAATCAATGGATAAGTTTAGATCGATCAAGTACTTTTCATTAATTTCCCTTAATTTATTTACAGATATTTCTAGTATCATACCAGAGAAAATTCTCTCCACCAAAAAGCATCTGGAATTGTAAGTTGTAAGTTGAACATCCTCAACTTAGCACAGAGCTCTGAATGCTATGGGATGACAGATGGGTGGATGAAACAGCTGGGGATGGACAGTTGCAGAGCAGGAAGGATTTTCTTACCCTAACTTTAAAAGACGTTCTTGTCTGCTTGATGGTTTCTGCCTGCCCTGCCATGGCATGAATGCTTTCTCTGTAGTGATGCCCTCTACCTTTGGGTAGCTACCTATGGGCTGAAAACTCTACCAGCTAGCTTGCACCAGAAGATGAGGACTGAACATTCTCTAGGGAGAAACACTTTCCTTGGCCCATCACCTGGTGAGTTTGAGCACATTCCTTGGCCTACTCCTTTTCCAGATTTCTCTGGTTCTACCCTTCCTTGAGAGGATCACCCTGAGGGCCTCAGTTTCCCAGCACCTCAGGTAGCCAGAGCAGCCAATAAGCCAGGTGTCAGAGGTTTGAGGCTTCTTTGTCCTTTTGCTTTATATATTTTCTGTAATCTCTATGGATTTCCCTTTGTTTTCCTTTTCTCTTTGAAACAGGGTTTCTCCTTCTAGCTCAGGCTGGCCTTGGACTCACTAAGAGGCCCAGGCAACTCTCTCACATCATCCTCCCAAGTGCTAGGATTACAGGTGTGTGCCATCACACCCAACTTCTGATGTATATTTAAAGGAATGTTTATCATGGGTTTGATATTTTGAATTAGAAAGGCAATCTTACTATTGAGTCCCTGTATAGCCTGAATGGACTGCTCATAAGGAGTGGGGGGTTGGTTGCAGTGAGGTGTGCACAAGATAGCATCTCTAGTATGCATAGCCCCTGGAGGTTTTGTGAGTTCAAGAGTTTCAGAAGATAGCAATCCAATAGTCAAACTCCTGTGCTCGTAGATACCTGCTGTGTGACTCTGTGCAACCCAGAACCTGTCTAAATTGTGTCATCCTTAAGAGGGGTTTGAACATGAAAGTCAGCACTAAACATGTGTTTCTTGTTCTAGGTGTTAAATCTAGAGCCTTCACATTAAGCATCCCCAGAACTCTCCCTATTTTAATTTTTATTTTGTGATGGTATCTCACTAAGTCGATGAATTGACTTGCTTAGGCTACAATTTACAGTGTTCCTGTCCCAGCCTCCCAGGCTGCTGGGATGATGAGTATGAGCCACCACACCCTGAGTATGAGCCACCACACCCTCCTCAATCTAGGGAGTGGGCTGGGTGTGGTAGTGCATGCTTGTGATCCCAGCACTTGGGAAGCTTAGACAGAAGATCACTGTGGAGTTCAAGACCAGCCTGGTCTAAAGAGTCAGTTCAAAGCCAGCCTGAACTGCACAGTGAGACCTAGTCTCAAAAAGATAGGTAGAAAGAGACAGAGAGAGAGAGAGAGAGAGAGAGAGAGAGAGAGAGAGAGAGAGAGAGAGAGAGAGATCTTAGGATCATTACCTTAGCCATCTTATGCATATAAATGTATGGATTTGCTCCTATCCTGTTTCCTACCTTTCTCCTTGTTTGACTGACCTTTTGAGATATAGAAGTTACATTTCTTGTTATATAGGTTTTGCTTTATCTTGATCTTAACCATCCAGCCAAAGAGTATACAAACAAAGCATAAAAAGTAAAGCCATATTAATATGCTGAGCTGTAAGAGGCTCAAGTGAACAACTCCTGACATTGCCAGGCCTATGGATAACCCACTACTATTATGGACTACTGGAGTATATTGGATTATTTTGCTGAATTTACACACCTACAATATTTAAATGGCAATGGAATTTAAGTTATCCCTTAAACAAAAGAAGGGGATGTAACTGAAGGACCATTTTGTGTCTGTATACACAAAATAGTTAGGATAGATATGCAGCTACTTTCTCTGAATTCAGTGAGAAGAAAGTTTTGTACTAATAGTGTTTGGACAGGACATCATATCTGCATCTTGTACTAAGACAATGATATGCAATGTATTAATTATTGAAACTGTCCTACTAATCGATTTTGAAACTGTCTCATTACTATTTGTTTCTCAATAAAATTAATAAAAAAGAAAAAAAAAAAGAAATGTTTCACTGAACTCTGTTAATATCATCAATTAATATGATAATCAAAGATAAAAATAATAAGAAATAAGTCAAGATTAAGTTCATTAAAACTTGTTTCAGTGGCTTATTTGAACTCTTGCACAAGCTAAACTTACATTTTATTTTAAAATTTAAATAACAATATAACTTTCTGCTTAAAGAAAATACCAAAACCTCACACAATGAGGTCCAACTCCGCTGAGCCTTGGGTCCATCCTCCTTGTACCCACTGTTTCCCACCTGCCACCCCACTCCTCTGCCCCTGCTGGGCTATGTCTGCGCTAAGCACTCAGACTGGGGTCGCCCCTCCTCCCTGCCCTCCTGGCCTACTTACCCCCTGTAACCACCTTCATTTCTTTGCTACCAACTGACCTTCATGTGCTAAATACTGTAATACTCTGCTCAGAATTTCTTCCTATGTTAATCTCAGTTTCGGGGTGTGGAGAGCACATACCAGGATATCTTCCCCGAACCCACCCTCCCTTCCACCCGCCCACCCCAACATTAGCTGTATCTTCTTCCAATTCCAGTTTCTCTGCATCCTGTTGATTGCTCTTGCAGTGTGAGGATGGTTGAGGAACAGACAGACAGGAGAGTTTTATTCTGGAATGTGATAACTTTCATCTCTTTCCAAGTAGGACATCACTATGAAGCTGGCATCGAGAACACCACGGTTCAGATCTCAACTCTGCTGCTTACTATCAGTATAATCTTCAGCAAGTTTATGTTTCTGAAACCCTGGTTTGTAGCACCATAACAAAGATTAAAATGACCACATTATATACATATTGTAAAGATTAAGTTATATTAATGAGCTGAAGCACCTTGAGGTGCATACTAAACACTAAAAAGAGGAAAATAGTTTTTATGATAGTGTAGATAATTTTTCTGTACAGAATGGTGGAGGTATTTTAAGTGAAATACAAGAATCTTTCAGCTGTGCTTAATTATATCTCAAGAATGTGTGAATTTCTACACTATCATCTGTCTACCCACCCATCCATTTATCTATGATTGATGGATTCACAGGAGAAGGTGGAGTCTGCACTCAGAGGATGGGGTCTACAGCACGATTATCTATGAGACCTGGTGGTTGGAAAGCCAACACTTGTGAGTCATGTTTTCTCTTCTTCAAAATGAAGAAAGCTGTATCAACCAGGAAAGGTTGGTTTCTAGGGTAACGATGTAAATGGTGCCACATATGCATATAAACATACATTCTATATGTATTTAAATCGAATACTGTATTCAAATAATGCCTGTTATATAACAACTTTTCAGTATATTTTTGTGAAAGTGACCAAAGGAGAAAAAGAAGAAGAAAAAAGGATAACAAAGGCCAAACTAGAGGCACTGCATGAAAGATACCATCACAAGGCTGAGAATACCTGCGGTTAAAGACTTTTTTGCCATCAACATTTGATTGCCAGGTTTTCATGGAAATGATCCTCTTTAATAGCCTTCCTTGCTGGGCATCCTGACTCAGCATCCTGAATGTCAAATCGCTTTCTACAGGCTGCTCATTCTACTTTCTCTAGGACTGGCTAGTACTCATAGATCACCTTCCGGATCTGGGTCATCTGTCTTGCTAGTTATAACAAGCTCTTGCTAAAATCTATAGGTGAGCTTAGTGTGATCTTTCTATCTCTGCCTGCACCCCATGCCAGGATGGCTTGAGCTCTGTCCAGGTGCTGTGCTTCTGATCAAGCGAGTGAGAAAGGGGCTGAAGGAGCAATTTAACAAGGAGAATTAAAGTCACTTTTGATTGGAAAACTTTGACCAAAATCGATGGTAATAATATTTCGATGAGGACACTCTGGGCATTGTATTGGATCTTAAATATTCTGCAGGGGTTTAGAATGTCCCTACAAATTAAGAGGCTGAAGTCCTAGCTCCAGGAACTTGAGAATATAACTGTATTCGGGAACAGAGCCTTTAAGAGCTAAGTAAGATAAAATGTGCTTATGTGGATAGACATTAATCTTATGTGATCCAAGTTCTTATAAAATGAGATGAGGTTACACACAAGCACAAAGGGAAGATGGCAGGAAGACTTAGAGACAGACATCCATCTCAAAGCCAAGGAGAAGAGCTTTACAAGGAACCAATTCTGCTGATCTTGAGATACTAGCTTCCAGGAATATTAGGGGCTACATCTAGATTCATTTCACTGTTATGACAGCTTTAGCAAAACAAAATAATATATGGATATCACACTATTTTTTCCTGTGTACACCTTAAGAAAAATAAATAAGTACCACTCTCCTTCTTTTAAGATGGTAAAGTTAAGGCTCAGGTATAAGATTTGATAACAGACCATTTAAAGTAAAAACTTTACAGATTATCACAATTAAAATGGAATAACAGGTGCAATAATCTTAGGCAGAATTTATAACCTAATCCTCACACACTTGGTGCACTTTCTAGTTCTCTACATTATTTAATGGACTAATCTTATTTGTCTATTTTGTGCCAGATGGTATGATCTTCCCAAGAGTAAATAAACAAATAAAAATTGATTCCTGCCTCACACAAGCTCTTTATCTTTTAGAAAAGATGCATTCAAAATACATTTGTTCAATATTTTGTATTAGATATATTAATCTCATATATCTCTACCCATCGAACTGTCTTTGCATTTGATTATTCACAGATAAAACAATAACTCATCTTACTCTTGCAGTATAAAGATGGGACAGCCACAAAAACGATGGCCAATGGCATCTCAACTGTACAGGACTGTGCTTGTCACTGGTTCGACATGAGTTAAATGCAGGCAGCACATCCGTAGACACTTTCCCAAGCCTGCTACATCTCCATCCAGATGTGCCCTCTGCTCTGTCATTCCCAGAACAGCATCCTGGTGGGGCTACCTGAGACAGGGAACTGTCTAGCCTAGGGCAAAGCGAGGCAACAGCTACCACGGTGGCCAGCTTGGGATTTCACTCTGGGCTGAGGACCCTTCTCTGTGCCTCCCTTGGGAACATAGATAGAGAGGAACAGTGAGATCTAGGTCAGAGGTCGTGAACTCCTTAAAAGAAAAAAGACCAAAATACATGTAAAGCTGTGTTACATATTCCTTGGCCCATCCTTGGTTGGATACACACAAACTATCCATAATTTATCAGGAAAATTGCCAAGACAAGACCCATAAACGTTACACCACCAACACCTTGAAAGATGATTTAATCAATGCAAATAAGTAGAAGTATTTTTCATTTTAAGAGCAGACCTAAAATTACCATTTATATATTAAAAGCAAAAAGCTTCCTTCCATAATAAGTACAAGCAATATCAACACCAAAGGTGCTCTTCCTTAGAAGTCTCTCTGCTGTTGTTCAGATCTGGACCTCCCCGCATCCTCCTGCCCTCCTAGGTGAGGCTGCGGCGGCCTAGAACACAATGCTGTCCCACTGCATCTGGGATCAGGGCACCGAGGCGCGCATAGTGAATGAGCTTTGGGAGCTGGGGCCAGTCTGAGGGTCTGGGTCCTGGGGCGAGGCCTGGAAGAATGTCTTCCTCTGACCTCCCTAGATCGCACTCTCTTCTGCTCACATGCCACTCGCAGCTGTCCTCTGGCATGTCCCTCAGCCACGCTGCCCTTCCTTGGAGCCAACCAGTTAGCACAGGACTGAAACTTCTACAAACGGGAGTCAAAGTGAACTTGTCTTCCTCAGTGTCGTGGCCTTTAGGCGTCGTATGTCATGAACAAATAAGAGCAGTACACTCTGAAAATTGAGTCAAGTGAAAGTGAAGGAAACTTAGATACAAAACTTCAGTCATAAATCATACATCATGTCCTTGACTGAAAAATGATCCATTCCCTTATATGCCACCTTCAGAAGCTTCATTACATTATAGAACCAAAGGACAGCATTTTAAGACATAAATAGGACATGTTAAAAGTTTACTACACTGGGCAAGGGAGGTAGCTCAGTGGTCTAAGTGCCTGCCAGGCAAACGCACAGACTCTGGTTTGATCCTTGGCATCACATGCCATGCTGGCCCCCACTGAGTGGTCAATGCACACCTGTAATCCCAGCACTGGGAGACAGGTGCATCACTAGGAGTCTATACCAAATAAACCAAAGATTTATTTTTAAATTTACTACATTATTCTATTACTTAATTTTCAGTAATTTTCTACAGTATGTGTATAAGTATTAATATCATACATATGAGGAAGCTTGTTTCTTTGGGAGTGATTCTTGGGCTTTGAAGGATTAGAACATAAATAGCAGCAAAGTAAGCACAGATGGCCTCTGTGGCAAAGCAAACCTTTTGGGAAAAAAATAATTAGAAACTGTAGTTCAGCTCCTGGGAGTGATCAAAATATTGATTACTTCTTACATTTTAATTTTGTATTTATGCAGTTTTCTTCTTTTGTGCTTATTTACTGCAAAACAACTTTGTGAAACAGGATTTATGAAAACGTTCTCTCTTTCAGAGGATAAAAGCATTTTAATGGAATATAAGTCACTACCTGATTTTAATAGACTGTAAGTAAGTGAGTCCAGGTAGTTTTATTTGACTGATATCTCTTAACTTCCAGGTATCACATATGAGTCAGGAATCATCGAAAGCTTATTATGTGATCTGGCCCCTCAGCATCATATGTAAGGAAATGTTGTGTGGGGACAGAGTCTTATGTTATCACTAAAGTACCTAACATGAACTGAGCATTACTCTTTTGGACTTGTCATCTTTTGACAATGAGATGCTCATTGTCATCTTTCTATCTAAAAACAACTTGAAGCCCACATATGCATTTATTATCTTGCCAGGAAAAAAAACAAACCTTACTTCTGTCACTACCAACTATAACCCATTCATGAAACATTACTTAGAACTATGTCTCCACTACTTTGATTCATAGTCCATAACAGTGAGTTACATGTAGATTGTCATCTGTTCATCTGTCCATCCATCCATCTGTCTGTCTGTCTGCCTATCTATCTATCTATCTATCTATCTATCTATCTATCTACCTGCCTATCTATCATCGATCTATCTGGATTGGGTTGCTAGCTGGCTTATCTTCACAGTTCACTTTTATTTTCTCCCTATCTACCTACATACTTCTTTCTGAAAATGTCCATGCACTTCAGCCTGACAACTCTCCCGGAGCCATTCTCAGACCAGACTTTAGGAAAATATATTGTAGCAAGTTCTGAAGTTTGAGTGGATTTTGATCCAAAAGATGGTGGAGACTGAAAGAGCCAGAAGAAATGAAAGAAGAACAATAGAACAAAAAACAAAATGTAGCATAGACTGAAAACAAATGTGGGAAGAAGAAAGCCTGGGTATGTTTTTCCTGAGAGAGCAGAATAAGAGCAAACTTTTCAGGAAGCAAAACTCGGGGGAGTCAGTTAATCCTTATTAGCAGGTCTGGGGTCACTAAAAGGTTGTGTGAAAACACAGTAAGACAGGGACCTGTGTCACCTTTGCACCCACTGCTTCAGTAGTTACCACAACTTGGTGATGGGACAGTGAGGAATGTGGTTACTGAAAGAGCACCCCACTGTCCCCAGAATTGCTCAGTACTGCAAAAGGCTCTCATTAGTACCACTATCTGAATATCAAAGATCTACAATCTTAATTTCTATGAAGTTACATGAGCAGATTAGAGGCAGATTGCGATTTAGAGTGGAATTAATCAGCCAGTGAAATAAAGGAATGGAAACTGGAGGTCTGAGTTAAAAAATAGAGACATGAAAACGAAGTAGGTTTTAACTACTTGAGGTTGGAATTCTGATGGCATGAAAATGTGCTGACACATCTTTGATTACACACCAGCCTCTTATTCAGTACAGTGTGTGTATTTCATGCTGATACTGGTCTGAGAAACTAACCTGGGAAATATGTTCGAGCACAACGGCTGTGGGTGATTACAAAACATTCTTTCAAATTCAGCATGTTTTAATCTTCTTAGATTCTACTGAAATATTGTTCAAAAGAAAGGAAAAACTGGGATGAAAAGGTTAAAAGAAAGAAAGAAGGGAAAATAGATACATATATACACATATATATATATGTGTGTGTGTGTGTGTGTGTGTGTGTGTATTCATATATACATATATACATATTTTCTTTTCAGTTTTTGGACCAATTTTGCTTGCTTCTATCTGGTAATCCAAACAACTAATTTGAAGACAACAATAGGCAATATAACAGCCATTGTTGAATACCTAACATTTTATTTAGTGACATTCTGCATCATTTCTAATGTGTTCCTTAAAGTATATCCTGTTCTCTAAAACAATTAAAAAGAAGGCCTCAGAAGAGAAAGAAAGTTAAAAGTTTAGTGCCAATCGTTAGGGCATCCCACCCAGAAACTTGTCAATACTGCATTTTGTCCTCTTGCTTACAAATAAAGGATTCTGGCATCTATCCCTTCCCAATTGCGTGTGCACATGTGCACACTTGCAGACTCGCTTCGCAGTGTGTAACTGAAGGCCGCCCAACCCCAAGTCATAATCTTTCCCATCTAAGCCCCCCACAAAGCACCTTTAGATTCAGCACGAGAACCCTGCAGCACCCAGGCCTTGCGTATGTTACTTCTGCCATGCCCTGGACTTATGCCTGCATTGCCGTGGGAACAGCAAAATCCATCTCAGCATGACTTAGACAACCTTCAGGACTCGGCTTCCACATTTCCATGATAGGCGCTGCTCTAACCTCGGCTAAGAGAATTGTACTTCCTGAGGAGAGTTTGCAGGACACCAGCCTATAGAGGATCCTGCATAGGAACTCTGTGCCTCATGTACTTATCCCCTTAGATTTTGATTGTTTCATCCTAGAAACATATCTTATTTAATTTTCTTCAATTTTGTTTCACCTGCAGTGATTAAAATAATTCTTGCCAGAAGGATTTACTAAATGGTGTTAAATAAGATGAAATGAAGCTTTGTTTGTTCTTAAATCCGTGCTGCCACTGGTATTCTCTTGTGCTCAACAAGAAGTTATAATTGCTGTGTGTAAGTTAGTATCACAGGAATTGAAAAAGAGGGGAAAAGCTACAGGATCAATTAGGCAGAATAGCTTTTGTTGAGAACCTATCCCGTGTGAAGTGTGTCTAAGAACCTTGAAGGGTACGAGGCCAATGATGCTGTATCAAAGGGCGATGTTCTCAAGAAGATGTGAAAATATTCTATTGAATTAGAGCTGCAATATGCTTCTGACAGTGTTCCACAGAGGCTTAAGTAAAGAGCCATCTAAAATGAATTAAGTCACACTCACTGGGGCCACGGGAGACCTGGGCCCTTCCTAACATGAAAGGAAGTACGTGCAGTTTAAATGACTTCACCTGGATACACACGCCTCTTCAGCTGGAGAGCTCTCCTGCGCAATCTTACAGCAAAAAAAGGCTGTGCCCGACGAGGAAGGACTCTCCTAACACCATTTTAAAAAATATTCTCAACCTTAATAGGAAGCTACTTCAAGCCTCTTAGTGACCAGCACACTTTCAAGTGCAAATTGAAAGAAGAGGCAAAACAATGTCAGAGTTGTGAAATTTCAATGGACCCATTCTTGGATTCAACAGAAGCACCCTTTTGTTGATTTTTGGGGAACTTCTATTTGTAATATCTCATTTTTTAATTTGTTTTTAACAGATTGATAAAAACACATACATTAGTAGAATACCATGTGATATTTCAAGATATCCAACATGTAGTATTTAAATCAAGTTCATTTTATCTACTCTAGTATTTGTCATTTTATTTTTGGAAAAATACAGTGCAGAATTACTATCTGCAGACACTCCACCATGAAACAGCACAGCATGACTTCTTGCTCCCCTCCTCAACTGAAACCTAGAAATGTTTGTGACATTGCTACATGTACTAGAACATGCGCCCCTTTCCCTTATCTCTCTAGCAGGGGTCTCCAAAACTAGTCATTTATTTTAAATGTATCTTTCTTTGTGCATAGTCAGCACTTCATGGGGGTACTTTAGAAGATATGTTACATTTAGGGGTAACATGTAACATGGTACACATATACATTATTTTTGCAAAAGCTATAAATATTTACTGAATAATTCTGAGCAAAGGTAGTCTTACATTCAAATCGTCTGAAAATAAAATGTATTGTTAATCATTTCATGTAGGAAATATTTCAAAGCTAGAAAAATTAATTTTTATCTCTCCCACTCAGTTTTAAATCAAAATTAAAAGTAAGTATAGATTGCTGCAATGTAAATCAATGTTTTACTCCTAATTTCTTCTAAACTACACAGTTGGAAGTGTGAGATAAAAATTAATTTAGCTGAAAATTTGTCACATTTCTTTGGATTTCTTACTTCAAAATGATGGATTTTCAGTAGTAAATTGAATTGCTCCATAATCATCTGATTGAAAAAGCAATAGCATTTGAATTTTAGAGACAGCTTCGGGGGCCATTTAAGTTTTCATGAAATTAATATTGTCTCCAATCATATACAGCATGAAAGAATGAATTTAAAACTGATTAATATAATCTATTTATGTTAGGAACAGAATGAAATGCAATTCATTCTTGCATTTTTGGTCGTTCTTTTTTGTGTGCTATGATCTTCTCTGGTAGGATGCTTTGCCTCCACAGAACTCAGCCCAGGGAATAGAGGCCGAGAACATACACTCAAGCCTTTGACTACTAGAGTTTGGATCTGATTCCACTTATTTCCCAGGAGAACTTACACTCTTTGTACCTTAGTTACCCAGTCCATTGGATGCAGGAAGATCTAATAATATCTATTAGTATAAAATTAGCAAGGTGACTCATCGCTTTGAGATATTGTCTTGAAACATAGTACACAAAAAAATACATAGAATTATCTGTGACTCAAAATCCTCTCAAATATTTTCAGTTTGTTTGCTAGGGTTTGCATTTGTCTGAAAATCTGTGTAGTGACTGTGAAATCCATATCCCCACCTCTCTATCACAATGAAAATATTTCTTTGTTTAGCAAAAGTGACTGCATCCTGGAGCATACAGGAAGAATATCATGGTCCACAGCACTCTCTTTTTTTGGCTCCTGAACCCCTTTCCGTGTGTTCCTCTTTATTCATTTTCAGAGGGCCAACTTAAACTTGGAGAGGTTGAATTATCCCACCTCTGGCAAGGATACTCAACATGCTGTATAAAGTATAACATTCAGTTTATTATTTCTTTCTCAAGAGAGTTTCATTCAGTCCATTAAGACCGAGCTCCCTCACATGGGCTTTGGTGGAGGTCGTGGGCAGCACCAGCAGGTCTAAGTTGGGGTGGAGGAGTTTGGTCCTTGCGGGCTTCACAAGATCGTTTTCTAACCACTTTGCTATGAATGGCACAACTCACACAGAAATGGTTTCACACAGTTTGGGAAGCACGTAACTGTTGAAGACACTCTCTTCAGAAATGCCCCCAATGGTGGCAGCCTCCATTATAATCTGAATGACAAAATTCTTAATGGGCTTGACTTTGGGTACCCATGAGGTGCAGTTCTGCTGTGAATAGGCTGCACATGACTGAGGTCCTTTCTGGCATGACCATTATTCCTTCTTTTATTCATCATCTTGGAAAGGAGGACACAAAAGAGAGAGCATGATCCACAATATTCTGACCTACTGGAGTGTATTAATCTTGGAGATGACAGAATAAAGGTAATATCTTAGTTTTTGAGATTCTATATGAACTTATAAAATAAGTTGACCTATATTGTATTTGCTCTAGTCCTTTACCAGAGGACTAAATTTTGGGAACAAATATAATTGCAACATTGTGTAAAGTGAATCTGAAGCTTAATAAGAAATACAAGAAGTAGGGCCAGACAAATAGCTTGGCAGATTAAATTGCCTGTAAGCAGGTACAGGGGTCAGGGGTTCAATTCCCGGACCTGCTGTGCCAGCCCTGCACCTGTCACGCTGAGACAGCAATTGAGACTGGGTGTGGTGGCACAGTCCCTTAATCCTAGCTCTTGGGAGGCTGTAAACAGGTGGGTCACTAGAAGTTTGATCTGGTAGTGAGACCCTGAACACTTTGTAGACCCTTTCCTAAAAAAAAAGGAAAGAGAGAAACAAGGAATATAAGAAGTATCAAAATATTTCCAAAGATACTCCTATAGATAATTAGTAGATAATTATCAGGAAATAATTTCCTTCTTTGATGATTTTTGGTTTAGACCCACAGTAATAATTCAAATTTAATTAGCTTTATTACCAAAATAAACCAGAAATAGCAATGCACATATTCAAAACATAAAATTTCATATCATTTATGAGAACCATATTGCAAAACTGTTGTTTAGGTGGCATTACTGAGCATGCATTGGTCATGTAAATACTTAAACAAAATCATGATAGTTTTATAATAATAAAAATAAAAAATAATCAATTATCTTCATGTGAATATAATTAAAATAATGTTGCATGCATTTGAAATATAATGATTAGATAACGGTTACCAATTGTTGAAGTTGATTGAATGAGAAAAGTTCAAATGGCAAGTAATACAGGATTAATTTACAATATTTTGGTGTATGTGATGCTTAGACAGTAGTGCAATTCATAGATTATATAACTATATGGCTAGAAAGCATTTATTTCAGATATGGGAAATACAAATTTGTTTTTTGTTTTTGTTTTTTGTTTTTTGTATTTTAGGAAAGGGTCTACATGGTGTTCAGGGTCTCACTACTAGATGGGACTTGTAGTGATCTGTCTACAGCCTCCCAGGAGCTGGGCTTATAAGCGTGCCCCACCACGCCCAGTCTCAATCGCTGTCTCAGTGCATCCCTGGGCGGGGCCGGCATCGCAGACCAGGGATTGAATCCCTGGCCCCTGTGCCTGCTTGCTGGCCCTTTAATGGGGTGACCTATTTGGCCGGCCTGGAAGTATAAATTCAAAAACCTTATGCTATATGGATTTAAGACCCACACTTAGTGAGAAATGTGTATGACAGATATTGATGCTGGAGTGTCGTTTCTTTAATCAAGGTATTTCAGGGATAAAATACCTAAAGAATTTCTGTTCAAACAGATGTAATCGTAGCTATAGTGCATACTGGTATTAGAGAGAAATTGACAACAAAACCCAGACGATGAAATTGATGTCAATAACTGTAGAAGACTCGTGGATTAAACCTAGTTTAGGCAAGCTATCAGACTGAGAGAAAGCTCTTTGGCCGATGACAGTCTGGGCAGAATATGAAGAGGACTTCATTGTTAAACCTTGACATAGTTCCTGGCGCCTTGTTGAAACCTAACATATAGATCTGCCTGAACGAATGAATTTCTCATCCCCTCCCAAACTCAAGAAAAAGGAATTTCTGCAATACAGCCCCACTTGAATTTTATTGTCTCCTGAAGTGTCAGGAGACACTGGTTGTGCGTCAATACTCCTGTACACTGCTAGCTGAATAAACAGGTGCGGACACTTGGGGATTCCCTGTGTCCACTCTTCTCTCAAGGTCGTTTTTGAGAGAAAGAAATGCAATCTTTTCAAGGCTCTAGGGAAATATTGTCCGAATGGAAAGAGGAATAAAAGAGAAGAGCTATACAAAAGAAAACAGAAATCATTCTGTAAATCCTTGATAGAAAGTTAGTTTTCTCCAGGGATTGTGCCTTTTAGCACCTGCGGCTGCTCAACAGCATAGAACTGAATGTCAGGGTACAAACGGAAAAGCAAAGACACAGCAGCATCGCCGAGAAGGAGCGCAGAGGGCCTGAAAGCTTCCCACTGCTCCTCCAGAGTAAAAACAGCAGCAGCTCGAGAAATAGAACGTCAGCTGTTAGACGACAACTTGTGCAGGACTATTACTCGGGTAAAAATATTCCTATGTTTCATCTACAAAATAAAATACTTTCATCACAAGATCATAATGTCCAAAATAAATATAGATAAAAATAACCATGAAATTTGATACCAGATATTCTCACCTTATATACAAAGTATTAAGGCAATGGTTGTGACGTTTGTAGTCATATGCTCGAAGTCATGTATAGTTGCAAGTGTATGAATATATAATTTTCATTATTTTTAAGCTAAATATCATGACAAGTTTGCCTATTGTGAGACATTTTATATATCTCTTCATTGCACAGTTTGAAAAATGTGTAGACTTATTCCATGTATATATAATATAACTAAACTTTTGTCTTTGAAGTGTAATATTGTTTTCATTTCACAAATAGTAATATTGCCATAATGCTCATATTCTTAGCTGTTCATTTGTATCAACTTTTTCTTAAAAATAAACTGATATAATTTAAGCTTTTTGTTCACCACCAATTGTTGCATAACTATCATTTTTCCATGAGTTTAAGACGTCATATTTACCACATACTAAATTTTGAATAAACATATATCTGTATTTTCCTTCAGTGGTCCGTGGTTAGCTACCTTTTCATAACTTTTAAAATGTTATTTGGTGCACCACACTCACTGCATAACTTTAAAATATAAATTGAGGAAGTATAAAAAGAACTAAAATTATGATTTGACTTTGACATGCTTAAATTTGTAGATCAATGATTTCAATATAAAAAATATAGCTCATTCTTTTCATTCACATTTTAATTTCAGAACACATTTGTAAATTGTTATTGTCATGAATCTGCATGATATATTTCCAATTCTTTGAAAGTAACAGATACCTACTCTAATGCATTTTCTGATTATTTCTCGTATCAAAAATAATGTAAAATTCTGAAAGCTTAAGTTCAAGCTCTCAAATTTTTCAAAACTTCTGTTAGTACATTCTTGCATTGCATAATAATATAACACATCTTATTTTTTTTTTCTGAGAAACTTTAGAGAAAGCCACCCAAAATGATGACTTCATTTCTTCCCAGATATGTTCTGTGATACTGAGAACGCATTACCTCTGAGTGCTTCTGTAATGGTGTCTCCAGGTGACAGGCAGTACACTGGGTGGGGGAGCTCTGCTTCAGTAGAGATGGTGCCACGGGGCCCAGACAGAGCAAGGGCTGGGCCACATTGCTCTTTTCCTTGGAAACTGAAGTTCTAGGGTTTTCTTAGAACTCCAGGAACTACACTAGAGATGCCACATATTTTTAGGATTTATCCTGGAACTGAATATTCACCATCAGCCTTCTGGTTAAGAGACTTTCCAACTTGGACTGGGCCAAACCACCAGTTTCCTTGGGACCCAGCTGTGGGGTGCCGGTGGAAGAAATTCCAAGCCTAATAACAGCCTAAGCCACTTTTTCTGATAAATGTCTTCATGTCTATCTAATCTATCGATCATCTGTCTCTCTCTGTCTCTGCCTATTTCTGTCTGCCTCTCTCTCTCTCTCTCTCTCTCTCTCTCTCTCTCTCTCTCTCTCTCTCTCTCTCTCTCTCCCTCCCTCCTTAATCTAGCTCTCTAGCCATAAATCATCTATCACCTATCTATATCACTTTTACTGGCTATGAAAGCAAAATTGTACTTAAAAATCCTATTGTAGAAAATTTGACCATAAGTTCATGCATATTTAAATCCTTTATATGTTCAATAGCAACTTAGACTAAAAAAAAAAAAAAAAAAATAGGGCCAGTGAGACAGCTCAGCATACTAAGTGCCTGCTTAGGCAAGTGCACAGACCACTGTTGGATCCCCAGCACCACATGCCATGCTGACCCAACCCCCAGGCACACTGAGCCCACAACCAAAACAGGTATGGTGGTACACGCTTGGAATCCCAGTGCTGGGGAGGCTGAAAATAGGAGGATCACTACAAGTTCCAACTATGTAGTAAGACCCTATACTAAAGACATTAAAAAGAGTAGGAAAAAATGGGTGAAATGGTGATCAATTGGTGCTATTTATCCCATTTGGCCCTTAAGAAATCTGTTTTACAAAATACATTAAAACACTGAAAAACAAAAGTAATTTTGTCCTGTATTCATGGTACTATCCCTGAACAGCCATTCTTCCAATTTCCCCATCTCCATTCCATTGCTAAATCATCCTGTATCCAACTGCCTGCAAGTATCTTTTGAAGCACAGCTCTAAGATGACGGATGCCTCTGACTGGAGTTGGCAGGCTCCTCTCTCTCTGCACAATCTCAGCTACCCATCTGGTTGAATTTCTTCGCTCTCCAGATTTTCAAGCTTATTGCCAAATGTCTTCTGGCTGCCCAACAGCCCAACAAGGAGGTCACCCGCTCTCTGTCCTCCCCTTTTCTGCTCTGTCCCTACTCACCTGGCAACTTGTCCTTCACTTCCCAGACCTCAAGGCCCTGAGGTATTTCATCCATAAGTCTGTTCTTGAATTATTTGTTAAAAAATAAACTTTCCCCTAACTGAGTCTATATTGATTACATTTGTAGATTCATTTAAATAATATTCCTACTACATCATTAATTTTATTTTTATTTGGTGTGTATGCTGTACAGTGTATGAATTAATAGAAGGAAATCATATCTAAATACAGTGATAGAGAGAGAGACAGATAGATAGTAGATAGACTATATTTTCAAAATCAGTAATCAAAACATAAGTGTGGAATAATTTAGAATGAGCAAAATAATCTGGCTGGCATTTTGTAACTAAAAAACTAGAGATCCAAATCTGTAATACCCAAATCTACCATCCCACATGACCTCACCAAGGGATTGTATGTAACTAGTGGTATAAAATCCTCAGTCTTTGAATGTGAACTTCTTATTTTCAGTTCTGACTGCTTCACCGACTACTTTTATTTCTTTCTACTATTTTTACCTAAGCATTTACCTTTCAAGATCATCTTTTCTTTTTGAATGGATGCCTTCAATCTAAGGTACAAATTTGAAGATCTCTTTTCTTACTCCATTTACAGATCGACCATCTCAATTCCAATTAAGTTCCACTCTTGGTGAAATTAGATGTGAAGCTAGAATCCCATTACTGTAATTTTCAGAGAGACTTTCTGGCCAAAGTTCTGTGAAGAATCTGCTCAGAGCTGTGCTTTGTGTAAGCAAGACCAGACTTTCTTTCCCTTTGTAGGTGAGCAGTGTTTTTTTTTAAGTTTCTAGAATGTGTTTCTATTACATTTTGTTTCTTCTATGATCATTCTACCACTCAGTTTTCTTCCTGCCTCATTTCTATTTCTCCCTGGCTTTTCTGTCTCTTTTGTTGTCTCCATTCCTTGTGTGTTCCTATTCATGTTTGTATATCTGTTGCCACTGACCCAGGACTTGAGAAGTGCTCAGAATCAATATGTTCTAGCAAAGCAATACTAAAATCAGATTTGTTCTGATCTCAGGCACCACTCAGGCTAGGAAGTGTCAAACAAGCAACTGTTTCTGAAGTGTCAATAGTTACCCAATGTCCATGCATCACCCCCTTGAACCAAAATTATTGTGAGATAATGAAAAGTTTAAACATTGTTTCAATTTACAAGTGACTGTGGGAAGAATTTATGTTAGAACTGTGCTGATAGTTAAAATAATAAAATTTAAATTGGTACTTTGTTTCGTGGAGTTTCTGAGGTGATACTCTAATCTCTAAAATGAAATTGGTAAGAAGACTTTTCCTACAGGGTTTTTATAAGAACTGAAATAAGGCATATGAAATAGCCTAAATTAAGGACTTTAATTATTTGATTTCTAATATCTTCCTAACATTTTTCCCTTCAAATTTATTTCCAAATAATTTTACCAACCCAGAGGAAGTTTTGAACACTCTAAACATAAATATATTTTTAAATGTTGTTTGTTTGTTATGCTTTTTCTTCTGCTGTTCATGGCATGTCTTGAATTTATCTGATGTAAAATATGTTGTAGGGGGCCAGCCAAATAACTCAACAGATTAAAATGCCTGCAAGCAGGTGCAGAGGCTGGGGGTTCGATCCCTGGGCCTGCCCTGCTAGCCCAGCCCCTGGGGTGTGCGGAGAGTGCAATTAAGACAAGGTGTGGTGGTGTGTGTCTGTAAGCCCAGCTCTTGGGAGGATGTAAACAGGGAGGTCACCGTGATTCCAATCCAGGAGTGAGACCCTGAGCACCTTGTAGGCCCTTCCCTAAAATATAAAATAAACATAAATATGTCGCAAAGATTACCTGTACATCCTTCATAACTGAACAGTAACCCCTGTTGGATGGTGAAATCCCTATCAAAATTCCACTAACATACCTCAAAGACCTAGAGGAATATTCCTAAAATTTATTTGAAGCAGAAAAGACCTAGAATTGCAAAGGCAATCCTGGGCCACAAACACAAGCGGGGAGGCATTACAATTGCTGACTTGACATTATACTACAAACCTACTGTGATAAAATCATCATGGTATTGGTAAAAAATAATAAATAGACCTAAGGATCAATGGAATAAATTAGAAGATGCAGAAGCAACTACAAATACACTCAGTCATCTTATCTTTGACAAAGGGGCCAAACACACTTGCTGGAAGAAAGATAGCCTCTTTAACAAATGGTGCTGGAAAAACTGACTCCACATGCCAACAAATAAAACTTGACCCAGGTCTATCACCATGCACTAAAGTCAAAGTGGATTAAAGATCTAAACATTAAAACAGAAACACTGAATCTTCTAGAAGAGAAAGAAGGAGGAAATTTTGAAGACATGGGGGTAGGCAAACAGTTCATGAACAAAAATCAAACTGCACAGGTGACACTTGAAAGAATTAACAACTTGGACCTCCTCTTACTGAGAAGATTTTGCACATCAAAAGAAATTACCAACAGGGTGCATCTATCAGAGAAATTCTGCTAATTGAATCAAAGTGAAGCTTCCATTTTGGTTGTAAAATTTCATGGAATAACTGAATTCTAAAATTAATAAAAGTGTCAACCACACATTGTACCATATCCTTTCTAATATTACAATTTTTCCTCTTAATAATAGTCATTTTAACAGTCAACAGTTGCTTTTCATTTTTAAAGAATACAAAGTAGTGATAGAAAAAAAAACATTAGAAATGATACAGGATTTCACCAAATTAATACGAATTCAACAATAGTTACTGTATTAAGGATGCTATCTTTAAATTAGTTGTTCAGAGTACCAGATATAAATGTGTAAAATTTACTCAAAGAAAAACAAAATAATAACAAAGACATTATAAGAAATTCAAAAGAGAAAAAAAGTCAGAGAAAAAAAATTTAAGCAATTTGTTATTTCTTTGAAGTTTCAATTACATTTCTCTGATGAGTAGGGATGTCGAGTGTCTATATACACCTCTTTAAAACTTTTTTTTTAATGTCAATTCAATCATTTGCTAATTTTAATGGGGTTAGTTGTTTGTTTTTAGTTGAGCACTTCATTTATTTAGGATATTATTCACCTATAAGATAAATGAAGTGACACTATGATTTTCAAACTTCCAAGCAGGTTCCTAATACTGATAATTACTGCTATTTTTTGCTGGATAGAAACATGTAGTTCAAATTTGAATGACTTCTTTTGTTGCCTTTGCTTTTGATGTCCTAAGCAGGAAATCATTTCCCAGATTAATGTTGTAAAGCCTTTTTCTGCTGGATTTTTCCTTGGAATTTTACTTTTTTGTATGTTTGGTTAATATTTGTATCCATTTTGACTTTTCCTTTATGTGTTTTATTTAGTTTTTCATTTTAATGAGAAAAAATATAAAATAGCAGTGAAACAGTTTCAACACAGGTTAGTATGACAGTTATAATAATTAATACATTGCATATTACTGTTTTCCCAGTAGTTATTTAGAGTACAAGATGAGCTACAAGGGTCCAATTTTATTCTTTATGTGGAACTTTAATTTTCACAAAAAACTTATTGATCAGACTGTTCTAAAAAATAAGATACGTATCATAAATAAATAAGGTACTTATAATAAAGTGACAGATCTGTACCCTGAAAATTATAAAACACTGATTTAAAAAATAGAAAAATCATAATTAAATTAAAACTATAGTATATATTCATGTATTTTATAATACATTATCTTCCAAAACATTCTACAAACTTAATGTGATTCTTATCAAATTCCCAATGTCACTTTCCAAAGAAAAATTAAAAATCTTAATCTTTGTGTACACCCAGAAATTATTACAAGTAAAACAAATATTTTTTTAAAGCTGAAAACATCACACTTCTTGATTTTGAGATACCTTTGAATCCATTGTTCTGCCAGAAATACAGACAAAGGAACAGGGCATAAAATGCAGCATTAGCTGAAGTATGTTTGGTCAATTTGTTCTCTACAAAAGTCTTTTCTATGGTTTTATATTTTACAGCCACTTATGAAGCATTAATGATTACTACCCATATTTGATATTTGGAGCAACTGTAGCAGGAGAGCTTCACCAACTTTCCTAAGACCATAAAGTGAGGTGTCTGATGTGTGTCATAGTACTGCCTGGTACTTCTTACTGCATGTTTATCGAGCAAGCTCCCAGATCCTCCCAATGTATCATTATTGAGATCAAACTCAGCTCTTCCTTTCATTTCTTCTGTTGGAAAAACTATTTGCACCACCTCATACATTTACTCTGTATGTTTATTTATTTATTATTTGTTTTCATATTTTAGGGAAGGGTCTACAGGGTATTCGGGGTCTCACTGCTAGATTGGACTTGGAGTGATCCACCTGTTTACAACCTCCCAAGAGCTGGGATTACAGGTGTTTGCCAACATGCCCAGTCTCAGTTGCAGTGTCAGCACTCCCCGGAGGCTGAGGATTGAATCCCCAGCTCTTGCACCTGCTTGCAGGTGCTTTAAACTGCTGAGCTATTTAGTTGGCCCTATGTTTACTTTTTAACTTACACATAGTCAAATCAATCTCATTTACCTTCATTCAGTAGTTAACGTGAGAGAGGTGTAGTGACTAGCTTTTGTTAAATCATTTATGCATACTCAGTGGTAAATAGATGGATGTAAAATTTTACCAATCTTTTTCTAATAAACAAAGTAAGGGTTATGTGTCAGGGACCTAAGATGTAACCCAAGGAATTTGCAGTAAGGTGTGTGTGGCACATGGCAATAAATTTGCATCTAAAGTTTGAAACAGGAATTGTAAGCCACATGTATGGAAATTAACCCTTACCCAATAGGAGTTTATAAAATCATATATCAGAAGTGATGTATTTGCTAGTTTTCAATAACAACAATTATTTTTCCATTTCTAGGAACTTCAGTGGCATGAAAAGCCTTAACCCCATTGGCAGGTCCACTGTAGCATATAAATTAAGCTCAGTTTGCAATACACTTTCCATTAATAAGTAAATAAAAGAATATCAATATTGTTTACAAGAAGCCTACTAGTAAACGAAAGATATATTTTATATTAATGCGCTTTTTTCTTATTCTTGGGTACAAAACTGAAAGCATTCCCAATGATTTTTTTCTACTTATAATAGCAAAAAAGTAGTTATATTGCCTGCTATACTTACTATACAGGTTAAGATTATTCCACAAGGAAAATAATGTATTTGAACAGTATTTCAAGAGTTTAGATTCTAAAAATAGACCTCATATTGTCAATTTCACATGTGGTTGGCAAGTGATCCTCTAGAATTAGAACTGAGCTGTATTTTCTGGTTTTTATACCTCCATAAGCCAACTTTCCAAACATGTGACACTAATTGAACTTGAGATCTTTTTTCCTGAGTTGACTTTAAGATGGGTAAAAATGTCAGTACTTCTTAGCACATTACCAGGATGATCTGATGAGAAGAGCCGGTCCAATGAAGGAACTTCAGTGTACTGCAGCTTGCACTCTTCTTCCTTCACACGCTGTAAGAAAACTGCTGATTTGGAAATAAGAATGAACTCTAACCATGACTGTAACTGCAGATAGGTGATTAGCAGAAATTTTCCAAAAATTTTGTCATGAAGTAATATCCCCTATTTTTCTTGATTCTTTATACATTTATATTTGTCTACAGGGTTTCAATGTCCCTTCTGATATAATTAGAACTTTCCTCTCTCTTTTTGTTTTAAGAATAGGTTTCAAGAATATGCAATGAGTCAGAGTTTATGTGGATAATACTAGGACAATGACTTCACTCCCAAAATACAGCATTCCTTTGTAATGCAATATTGAAATGTTGATCATGCATATAGTGAAATAAACAGTTGCTTTGGTTCCTACTCCATGGTGAAGCAATTACTGAACACAGATATGTGAGCAAAGTACAGGTATTTATCACCTAGCAGGTAAATGTCAAAAGCGAGTAATTGGACTATCTTCTAGAACATCCTGTGACAAAGATACACAGTAGATCATGAGAAGAACACATAGACAATGAATTTGTTTAGTAAGACTATGCCAGGGCACCTCGTTAGCATAATTAGCATCTAAGCTCAAGTTTAAAGAATCAGCCATATGAAAAGATGCAGAGGACATAGAGACTAAGGAACAGACTGAGCAAATTCAGGTAGCGGGTGAGTAAGAGGGCAGTTGGCAATTGACTCTGAAACAACCCACTACAAAAATTAAGCTTTCTTGTTCTATTATTTGGAAATCAGCCAAAGCTAATATAATGACTATAAAATATAAAATGTGAAAAATAACTCACTCATACAAATATGAATACACAGAGAAACTACAAAGGCCCACATGTAGCCCAAGTCATGAAATAGTTGCAATTTTGTACCCTGGTTCATCTGAAAGTTAATCTGTCTTTGAAAAGTTCTAAAAGTTTTGTGACCTTTTCACAAAGATCTGCTAAGACTTGTGAAGATTAAGATTTTTTAATAATATCAATGGTGAAAATCATTAATCTGAATGAAATGTAGTTGACCAGGGCTCTCTTTCTTATTTTATCTCTAGCCAAAGTAGTCATAATTGGGAAACTGATACAATATTCATGGGTCATTCTTCCTATAAAAATGGCACTATAGGAAACTAAAAAGAGTCATTTTCAAAAGATGATTTTTCATATTTAAATCTGTATAATATAGTCAATGTGTTTTTAAAAATTGCAACTTCTCTGACACAAATTTTCAATTTATTTATTTATTTGTTTGGTACAGGGTCCTGTTGTATCAGACTTGTGGTGATCCTCCTGTCTCAGCCACTCCAGCACTGAGATTACAAGCTTACACCACCATGCCTGGGCTCAGTGGCTAATTCGGCACAGCGTATTGTGCCAAGGACTGAACATGGGTCCTTCTGCTTGTCCAGCAGGCTCTTAGACCAAGCTATCTCCCCACTCCTCCGAGGCAGATTTAACATATTTTTATTATTAAATAACTTTAGAAACATTTATATGAGATAGAATAAAGGTTAATATTGCTTCTTTATAAACATGAAAGATTTAACAAAAGATTTACATAAACAAGGAAGGTTTGCTACCTATTTAAAGACTTTATATATTATTTTGGGGATTATATAAGGGCACTGTGAATTTTTTTTTTATTCTTCATGCTTAACATAATGCCTGATGCATGATAAATATATGAAGATTACAGAGTTTCAAATGAATTTTATAGGGACAGGGAGATAGCTCAGTAGTTAGAATTAGTGCTTGCCTGTCAAGCACAGGGGCCTGAGTTCAAACCCTGGTTCTGCCAAAAATAAATAAAATAAAATAAAATGAATTTTAAATAACCCAAATACAAAGAAATATTTAAATACACAACAGATATTCTTTGAGAACCTTACATTATTGAATGGACACTGAATTTCTAGGCCCAATGGGTTAACATTATTAATTAGTATATATTTTCATTATGCTACTGGCAGGAAAAATGATCATATGCAGAGACTGAGGTAGATTGACAGCAGTGAAGTTAGTAATGACTTCTCAGCTGGCCAAATAGCTCAGTGGATTAAAGGGCCTACTTAGGCAAAGGCAAGGGCCAGGGGGTTTGATCCCCAAGTCAGACTGGGCATGGTGGTACATGCCTGTAATCCCAGCACTTGGGAAGCTGTAAACAGGCAGATCATTATGAGTCTGATCTGTTCCGTGACACTCTGTAGACTATGTAATTAAAAAAAAGAAAAAGAAATGGCTCCTAAATTTACTAAGCTCATGTTTTGATATAAAATGACACTAAATTACTTTTTAAGTGCAATTTATTTAATTTCACAGACAACAGTCTCCATACTAGAGTATGGTCTCTAGTTGCATCCATTCACCAATAAAAGGCTCAAATTTATCTTATTTTATAGCTGAATAGTACTCCATTGTGTATAAATAGTACCTTTTTTAATACATTCCTTAGTTGATGGATATTTCCCCCAAGATTTAGCTATGACAAATTGCACTGCTATAAACATGGGTGCTTATATATGGATATGATATGACACTTTCTGATCTTCTAGAAAAAATATTTAGGAGGGAAAAAGCTGGATAGAATGAGATCTCCAATCCAGATTTCTAAAGTATATCCGCACTGATATCCATAGTGTTTGTACTAGTCTGCACTCCCACCAACAGTGGGAAAGAGGTCCTTTTTCCCCACTGCCTCTCCAGCATTTGTTATTTGCTGACTTCTTGATGTTAGCCATTCTTTCTGGGGTGAGGTGGAATCTCAGTGTTGTTTCAATTTACATTTCTTGAATGATGTTGAACATATATATATATATATATATATATATATATATATATATATATATATGTCATTTGCACATCTGGAAAGTATACATTAATCTCAGATGCCCATTTCTGGATTGGACCATCGAATTTGGGCAGTCTGATCTTTTTAAATTTTTTATATGTTCTAGATAGAAGACATTTCTCAGAGGAACAGACAACTATAAATTATTTCCGAGTTTTTGGATTTTCTTTTTACTCTGTTGGAGATTTCCTCTGAAGTGCAGTAGCTTTTCAAAAACATGAGATTCCAGTTGTTGATTCTTTGAAGTATTTCCCATGCATTTGGATTTTTGTTCAAGAACTCTCTACTCCTATGGCATTCTGATTTCTACCTTTATTTTCCTACCAAAGCTTTAGTGTTTCTGTTTCAACATAAAAATATATGATCTAGTTTGACTGTGCATGGTGGTAGACATGAGTCTAATTTTAGCCTTCGATGTGTGGAAAGCCAGTTTTTCCAGAACATTTATTAAAGAGGCTGTCTTTCTTTCCATGAGCATGTTTGGCCCCTTTATCAAAGACAAGAGGGCTAAGTGTGTTTGTAGTTGTGTCTGCATCTTCTAATCTGTTCCATCTGGGTCTCTTTTAGTTCAAAATGAGTTTGAGAAGTTTTCTTTAACTCTGTGAGGTATTCTAATAGTATTTTATTCAAGACTGAATCTGTTTAACAATTTTGAGAGGATGGCCATTTTCACAGTGTTGGCTCTTCCTATCCTGGAGCATGGAATATCTTTTCATTTTCTCCAGTCCTCTTCAATCTCTTTGCACAGAGTAGCATAATTTTCACTGTATAAATCTTTTACTTCCTTGGTGAAGTTGATTCCTAATTATTTCATTTGTTTTGGATGATTTTGTGAAATGTGTGATTTCCCTAATTGCTCTCTCCATGTATTCATTGTATGTGTACAAAAATGCTACTGATATTTTGGGTGTTGACCTTGTATCCTGCTATTACTAAATTTGGTATTAAATTTACAAGACTCTTGATGGAGTTTTTGGAGTCCTCTATGTAGAGTGTCATGTCATCTGCAAATAATGGTAATTTCACTTCTTTTCCAATCCTTATAAGGAATAAGTTCTTTTTCCATTTGTTTATATTATGTATTCAGTATCTTGGAAAAAAGTTTAAATAAAAGTTTATTCAATAAAACCAGGTCTTGTTATTTTCATAAATGTCAATGTTAATGTTCATGAAGAAGACATTATACCATGATTTTACACAGCTACAAAGAAAAATGAAATAGTATGTTCATGAACTAAACCTAGAAAAATAAACTTGGAGAGACAATTTTAATTTATTTTTCAGGTCAAATTCAATTTCACCAATATTCCCTTTTTTTTTCATTTTATTTATTAGATACAAGGTCTCACTACACAGAGTGAACTCAAAGTGATCCTCTTGTTTTCAGCCTACACAGCCCTGGAATTATAGTTGTGCTCCACCACACCTGATCTCGGTGGCCAGTTCAGAATGTCCTAGGGCAGAATTGGCATGGCATGTGGGACCGGGGATTGAACCCTGCTCACTGCACTTAGCCAAAGTAGGTGCTAAGCTGCTGAGCTATCTTGCCAGCCCTCTGACCTATATTTTCAAGAGATTGTAATTTCTGCTTTCTGCCAGCTTAGATTTTAAGAATAACCATTTTTCACTGATCTTGAGTTGGACATTCAAGGTTTCTGATTTTTTAGGATTCATTCTAAACTCATCCTTCACAGACATAAAATCTTTGGAGGAGTTATTCTTTAATTATTTTAAATTTTAAAAACAAATATTATTGTTATTTTTTCTCTGAGTTTAGCAAGAATAAGCAGACAAATAATTTATTTTAGAATTATTTTACACAGTTTTGGCTATAGATTGTTTAATCCTATCTCATCTTTGGATTTCATTTGCAAAATTATAAATCTACTGGGATGTTATCATTTAAAACATTTTTCTTGATATAATGTCAATAAAAACAGAGAAGAGAAGAAGATTAACTAAAATTATTGAATATCAAGGTTAATAAACATTTGAAATTATTATTTACATTTGTCACAACTCAATGTCCCCCATAATATTATAGAACACAGTCATAAATGTTGTCATTTAATCACACAGTTCTTTCAGGTCATGAGATTGGTTCTTTTCCAAAACAAAACTCATTAATAGGAACTACAATATTATTAAAAATAATAAAATCAATTTTAATCATTTATAGATCACTTTTATACTAATGCAGGATCTATTCATATATCATTGTCTCTTATCATAGCATCATCTTGTATGGTCCATATTTGGATTGGAGGGAATAAGCTGAGAAAAGGTACATTTAAAGGACTTGTTCATATTCACACAGTTAAAAAATGAGACTGGCACATTTTGAAATCTGTTCTACTCACTGGAATACCTATTACTTTTCACTGCTACCTTGTTCCTCCTTGTTCAGAGATTGTTTCATGAATAAATGTATAAAATCATCATATTATCAGTATCATTATTGTTACTACTGCTATTACCTCAATACCTTCACCATAGCCATGCTGCACAAATCCTCAATCTAAGCACCTGTCATTGTAGATCTTATTCTGGTATTTTTCATGAGTAACTAATACAACTGACCCACAATGGTTTAGTTCAAAGTTAGCCCCAGTTTCAAAATAGAAGTACCCTGGCACTAGCTAAGAGATTACTATGATTGGTGTACATATTATTGTTTTCTCTTATCATCTTGAACTTTCTGAATAACTGTTGGAGGAAAAAGGGGCCAAGAAGAATGCTTCTTTGGAACTGGTAGACCACAAGAACTTCCTGATTCATATATTAACACTATAAGAAATGAAATGGGTATAGGAGATTTATGAGGAATAGGTCATGTATTTTCCAAGGATATAGCACACACATGTACATATGCTACTTATAAAATATTCAGCAACAAATATCAGGAGCTAAATGTGCTAGGCAAAGCACATGATATTACTGGTCAAGATCCACTCCAGTACAAAAGCAGGCAGGCCCCTGAGTTCATTTCCAATTTCTTTTCCTAATACCTTGGTTAATCTGGACCACTAAGTACCCTGTGTGTGTCTGTCATCTTATAAATCAGCCTTCATAATACTGTCAGCTATGATACAATTGTCAAAAAATTAAAGAATATATAGAGTATATGTTATATATGTAAATTCACTCCAGTGGTGAATATATATCAAAGAACTAATAACCACAATGTGTGGAAGAACTATATTTTTGGTGACTGCTATATGAGAGTCTATGTCAAGTACTGAAATCCAGAGATAAGTAGATGCATCTCAATTTCTCAATGTCATATGATTAATACATACAGTGATTTATGCAAAATGGGCTTGACCGATAAGAAAAACACTACAGACGTAAAAGTACATAAAAAGGGACTGGGGAGATGGCTCAGTGGAATAAGCACTTCCCTGGCAAGCGCAAGGGCATGTGTTCAATCCCCAGTTCCACAAAAAAGTACGTAAATAAATTTTAAAAAGTTAGTGCAGGAACTATAAGATAATGTATATCAGGAAAGAAATATAGAATAAACAGCAGAAGTTTGTGAAACATATCATCAGGTAAGAATTAGCATATGAGAGACTTAGGGTGAAATTTGAGAATAACTAATAATCGCTGGGCAACTGTTGTTCCAAGCTTCCATGAAGAAATAACAAGATGGAAGAGATGAACATGAAAAGGAGAGAAGCACGGCAGGGCTCTGAGCACCATCTGGCTTGCAGGCAGTGAGGACAGGGAGTTCAAGAAATGAGCATTGTGCAAAGCAAAGAGTGTCTCACTGACACAGGATGAAGGAAGGGAAGAACATCTTTCAGAAATTGGTGGATGGAGAAGGCCTTCGTTATCCTATTCAAACACCACTGGAAATGGCACCTTCTGTAAAAGAGAGCTCAATTTGCTGTGAGAAAACTTTGTGTTCAGAGCATACGTGTCTCAGGATGATAGCTTTGTTCTCTGCAGGCCTTAGGACTGTGGGGACCCTGAAACACAAGTCATCCAAATAGGTTTATAGGACATGCTTCATTTCTTATGTGACAGCTCAATAACTAATCCTTAGGGGACAAAATGAAAAAGAAAAGATTTGGAGGAATGCCAGGGAACTAATTTGATAGGATAATAAAAATGTCCTCATTCGTGACAAACACAGGAGGCTGCAAAGGAGAAGTATGGGGGGGGGTGAAACAATCACATAAGTAATAGGAAGAAGCAGCATCTAGGATTTGATCTGAGTTAGTGTCAGTGCCTAAGGTCCACAAATCCCCTTTGTGCACTATCTTCTTGTAGTATATACTGACCCTTCTGCAATTGCTCCACCCTCTTCTTAAACTGGAAGTCAAACCTCTCGAGGTTTCTCAACTAGTAAAGAAACTAGACCTATCAAAAATTAATGGCTCACTGGAGTCAGCAAAACTTCAAAATACATCTGCTTAACATGCTATGGTCAGGCTCATAAATAAGGAATATTTTCAAAGTTAGACATGTAGACTTGCACCACTGTATAAAGGAGTTCAAATCCAGGCTTTGCTACTTCTCTATTTTTTCAAATTGGCATATTAATCATACTTTGTGAACTTTAGTAACATTATATAATAAAACTGTCCCAGTTTTGACTATTGTTAAATGTTGAATTATTATTATTTTTTTTTTTTTTTTTTTTTTTTGGCAGAACCAGGGATTGAACTCAGGCCTTGGCACTTGCCAGAGAAGTGCTTATTCTACTGAGCCATCTCTCTGGCCCCTTAATTATTTTCTAACCATGACTGTTCATGTTCCATTATTTTTGTTTAATTTAAAATAAATATAAAACTTCCTTTTTTTTTTTTTTTTGGTATTTTAGGGAAGAGCCTAAAGGGTCTCACTACTAGATCTTATTCATAGTGATCTGACTGATTACAGCCTCCCAAGAGCTGGGGCTTGTGCCACTACACCAAGCACAAGTGCTGGCTTAGCCCACCCCATGGGCGGGGCCAGCACAACAGGCCCAGGGATCAAACACCTCCACCCATTCTCCATCCTCCTCCTCCTTCCTTCCCACCCTTGTGCCTGCTTGCAGGCACTTTAACCTGTTGGGCTATTTGGCAGGCCCTTAAAACTTTTGATATGTATGCAAATATTCACTCTTTTGTATGTGAAATTCATAAGCGGACCAATTGAAACTACCCAGAAACTAATGTTGGATCATTTTAACTTTGTGAACTTGTGTTTTTATCAAAATCTATCTTTATTGTTTCTTTCATTGGATTCCTAGGCTTTTTCTTCCTCAAACTTTTTCTGGTGTCCTATGAAGGAATTATGCTCAAAATTCATTTTTAATAAATATTTGTTTAAGAAATAGAAAATATTAATTTCATACAGATGATCCCACTTAATAGTACAGTGCTTTTTTATTTCATTATTTAAATTCTTCTTTTCTCTGCACAACTACAAGATAGGGCCTGATGCTGCAAACAGCATTGCTGCAACTGAGCCTGGCCACAGTAACACGCAGCCTGCCCAGCATGCACGCTCGGCCATTTTACAGAGGCAAACAAGGGAAAAATTGTAATAAAGAAAATAATGTACAAAGAAGGGAAGTGAATTTTCCTACACTGTAGAACTTCCTAGTAGCATAATGAATGAGTCAGCCTCTTACAGATTTTGCAAGCACCACTTACCATGTTCCTTTAGGACCATGCACTGAGATTTTGCAATGACATCTTTGCCTTCTTTCCACATTTATGTTATCAATTAGATAATTGTTAGGAGACTTTGATGACTTTGTATGATTTCTTTAAACTTCTTAAAAATCTTTTTAAAAAGTGTGTATATGGACATAGAACCTACATCTTCCTGATATTATGGATTTCTGGGCATTCTAAGGCTGTGCCAGTGGTATGCAAAGTACCATAGGTCATATGACCTGGACATCTATGACCTGGGCATAGGTCATAGATGAATTAGTTTATTTGTTTGCTTAGTTTTAGATTCCTATTGTTACTTTTCTTGGCCCCTTGAGTATAGGTTGTGCAATTACCATAGAAATAATTAATTAGAAAGTCATGTATAAAACTATACTATAATGGATTTATTTTTAAAAATACAGATATCTGAGGTATAAATATTGACATTGTTGGGGACCTAGTCTGTTTCCGTGCCATTCTATTATCTTCAACTTAAATGTTTTTTTTTCCTTGCTTGACACAAAATTAGCTCATGCTAAAGATTACAAACAATTCTGAAAAAAATCACATAAGGAATTAGTAGTGAAACTGACTTAAATTTCGTGTATAGCCTCCAAAAAGGTGCCTTTTCTTTTTCCTTTGATAATTACTATTTTTAATTATGTCAGACTATGAGACCAGACTATTTTTGTATTAGACATCATGAAAGCATGTTCTGTTTGAGCCTATTATTAAACATTTGGAAGAATGTTTCATGTTACCTAGGGAGAGATTGTGAAGTCTTGAACCACAGAGAGTAGGAATATCCCTCTGTGAAAGGTCTCAGAAGCTAAAATGATGCAGGGGATTGAGGGATCATGTAGTCAGTTTACAATGTTAGCCAGATGGTTAGGAAAACAGGCTTCTGTGACAAAATACTTTCATCATACTGCTTTTAGTATCTAATTGTATATATTTGAACCTCTCATTTGTCTGATTTTACTCAAATTTTCCCCCTCACAAATTCACCATAATGTCTAAATTATAATCACTAACATCTAAATTTGCACCAGTCTCCCTGAAGTCTGTGCTACAGGCTGTAATGCAGTAATTATCTAACAGGATTATTCATATCCTGGGTAGAATTCCTTCACTGTAAAAGGAACCACAGAACCACAGCCTCTCCACAACCTTCCTGGTTGTATCCACAGCATGGTGGATACAACCAGGAAGCCCAAAGACAAAATGTTGACATAATTCCTACTATTTAACTTTTACTTTTTAAGAAACTAAATGAATATTTTATAGTTATGTGTACACAAAAGTACTTTGGCCCGAACTGCATAGAAGACCTCTACAAGTATGGCAGTAATTTCTTCTGAGCAAACAATCATGAAGCACATGGGAAGTAAACAGAGGTACCAGTGTTATCTGTAATGCTCTATCTTAATAGTGCAACGAAAACTCGGTGGGGAAAATGTTTAATATTTGGATCTAGACATATCGGTATCTAGATACTGCATCTAGATATGATCATATCTACTCAAGGAAAGAGAAATTGAATAATTCTATTTATTATTGAATATTAAGCAATCAATATTTAATACTAAGACTTCTACACTTTGGAAAGATAAATTGTCAGCAACCATTTATACTGAAGCTGGGTATTAATCTACCACTTTTGATAAGAAATGAGAAAGAACCTCAAAATATTCCTGAAGGCAGAGGAAAAGACTTGGGGCATGGTTCATTTTCTTGCAGAAATTGTGTATATCTACCAAACTCTTTCATCAGACCCTCAATAAGCAGCCTCCTTTTGTGACAAATTTTGTAAATTCACTCAGAGCCCCTGGAAATAGGAGTGTACTCCATCTCTTTACTGTGAAAGCCCCCACTTTTTCTTCCCCAGGGTAAATCTGCAGCATTAATAGTGGTGACCTTGGTGCTTTTTCAGACCCTACCTTGTTCAGATAGAGGCTGAACTCTGTCCTTTCTACTGTCCACTTATCTCCAGCCTTTTGTAAAGGAATAGTTAAGAAACAATGGGCATTTGCATTTTCTTGTTGCTACAATTACCCTAGGGTATCAGAGGGCTTGCTCTTTCCGAGACTCTGATTTCTCATCTAAAGTATTCTTCTCCCATGTTAGTTTTTCAGCTTCAGCTTTCTGGAGCAGCACAGCTAAGGTGACCATAAGAACTACGGTCTGTGAAATTTTCTTCCACTGCCTTTTCTATCTTACAGTGCTGTCCTCCAGAGCAGCTTTCTCCTGCCATGTCACACGCTGGGCTTTCTGAGCACAATTTGCAGAGAGCACAAAAAGATGACATTATCTCCACACTGACTGCGTGGAGAGCCAGGCTCTACCGCAATGGCACTTCTCACATCCGGCAGAACCACCACGATACTCTGAACCTCAGACACGGTTACAAACAATCAAGGTATGCTCTTTCTACAAAAAGAGCCACAGTGGTTCTGGGATTTGCAAGGAGCATTAAGCTCCCAGGAAAGCCTTCCCTCTGTCAAAATAGTCACAGCATATTTCTCTGGGAAGGGAAAAGGAGGCCAATTATTAGTGCTCTTAGTACTATCACTAGGACTGCTACTATAGTCAATATTTATTACCTTACACTTGTTTGCTATATGTTAAATGTTCACAGCTGATATGTTTTATGAATATACATTTTTATAATATTTTAAACTTAAGCTTTTCAGGTGCTCAAAACAAAAAGTTTCTTGCAAAAGAAACAATTTTAATATTATCCATAAAAGCTAATTATGTAATTTGTTTATATCTGTCTTTAAAAGAGAACACAAAATTATCAGCTGCCATAATATGCCTAAAATATACTTAGGTTTATTGATTTCTGAAAAACAATGTTTTGCCTCTGATTTCTCAATTTATCATCTCAGACTTTATGCTGACTGGTTAAGGTCGTGCTTTTAGTCTGGATATCTGCCAAGTAGAGGAAGAAAGGAAATATAATGAAATCTAAGATCACTAACAGGTTTTCTTCTTTTTAATTTTTAAAAACATTGCATTTATACCTTTCTTTATGTATTTGGTACAGGTTCTCGCTATGCAGCTCAGACTCATAATGATCCTCCTGTCTCAAGCTGCCCAGCGCTGGGCTTGCAGGACTGTGCTGCCATGGCCGGTTTCGGTGGCCAGCTCAGCATGGGGCAGCACACAGGCAGTGCTGGGGATCAAACCCAGGTCTTGCACCTAGGAAGGTGCTTCGACCGCCAAGCTATCTCCCTGGCTCCACTAGTACATATTTTCATATTAAATAATTGATTCAAAAGAGACAAAAACGGTTTAGTATTTTTAAAGCTATAGAAATGAAATTTGAGTTAGTTCAGTTCTTTTATTCCACACATGATTACTAGAAGTTTTTCTTTTTCTTTTTATTTTCCTCAGTGTAAAGGTTTTTTGAAAGATTCTATAATAATATGAGAACAATTAAAACTGAATTTTTCAAAAAGCACTTTAAAATAGGATTTGTTATAAATTTCTATCTCTTCCATTCTGTCTTCTATTCATTTTTCTTACCTAATTGTATAGGTAGACATACATAATATAATGCCAATGAAACTTTTCAGAAATAAAATTAATTTAAAAATTGATAGCTTTTTGATCATCTATAAGCACAGGCCAGTTGTTGAAATATCTAGTCACACTGGCAGTTTAAGAATGTAGGGCAAGCTGGGCGTGGTGGCGCATGCCTGTAATCCCAGCGCTAGGGAGGCTGAGGCAGGAGGATTGTTGTGAGTTCGAGACCAGCCTGAGCTACAAAGTGAGCTTAAGGCCAGCCTGAACTGCACAGTGAGACCCTGTCTCAAAAAAAGACAAAAAAAAAAAAAAGAATGTAGGGCAAATTTGATGCATGGCAAATTTGTAGAGATATAAATCAATTTACCCTTTTTAAATTCAGTGTTAAGGGCCAATGAGATAGCTCAGTGAAATAAGCTCCTGCTTCCTCAAATGCAGAGAGGGGTTCAATCCCCAGCACCACATGCTGTGCTGGCCCTGCCCTGGGGCATGCTGAGCAAGTGACAGATACCCAGCATGCACACCTGTAATCCCAACACTGAGCTGGCTGAACACAGGAGGATCACTAGGAGTCCCAGCTGCATTGTGAGATTCTATACCAAAAACACTTTTAAAAAAGCTATAGGACTTAGTATTGCAACAGAAAGATTACAAAATGTAGTTGACCTTTAATGCTACACTCAATTCTTCATCCATTTACACTGATGTGATTATATGTAAATTTTTTATAAAATAAAATTCCATTGCTATTTTCCTCCCATTATCATCATTCATTTCATTTCCTGAAAAATATGTTTGTTAAAAATTTGATCAGCTTTGGGTGTGAAATGCACCAAAGGCAGCTCTGCAATGTGTGTTTCCTGCTCAACAGAGCTGGTTACATCTGAGATCCGTGATCAGAGAGAGAAGCAAGAGCTACCGGGAAGGACAAATGAGTGTGCATCAAGGGCCTCACGAGCCGCAGCCACACTGCATGGTCTCCCCAGCATCCGCTGCATCGCCGTTCCTGCTCCTTGAAAATTCCAACAGAATGGATTTGAATGTTTAAAAGTCAATAAACAGCATTCCCCTGTCCTATTTCAATATTGCGTCCTGCCTTCATTAAATCATTCTATCTGGTTGTTGTTCCAGTTACCTAAATTACCATCTGGTATGTTCCAGCCAGCATGCTAAGCCTCCTTTGCCTTTTCATACTTTTTCTGTGGCACCTTAAACTAGGATGTCTTTTTCCAAGTTAGAACATTTTTCTAAATTAGCCATGTGTACAGAGTCATAGTTTCATATAAAGATCCATACTGAAATTAAAAATAGTGCATTTGTGAATTTTACTTCTGAAAGACATTTTCTTCTAGAGGGTTAGACATCTGAAAAATACAAATTGCCAAATATTATAAAAATAATTTATCACAGTCCACAGAATTTGTATGAGTTTTTTAGATAGACAAGTTTCAGAATCTGCATATTGTCATTATACTTAACACAAACCAGTAACAAATATCTCAAGTTAAAACATCAAAATGATATGTCAGTAAAAACTTCCAACTGGGTAAGTGAATTGTATCACTGTTCCATTGCCCCTACCCCCATTTGTCATTTTGAGACAGGGTTTCACGATTCAGTTCAGGCTGGCCTCAAGCTCACTTTGTAGGCCTCAAACTTGAGGCAATCCTCCTGCCTCAGCCTCCCAGGTGCGGTGATGACTGGTGTGTGTCACCACTCTTAGATACCCCTATTTCTTTGAAGACTTCCCCACCATAAGGATTCCAGCTAAGTTAATTCTTGTAGAACTTCTACACTGTGTCCACACATTGTTCCTCACACATTTCTCTGCCTGTACTGAAGAAAGTATTCTGTGCTTGGAGAAGTGTGAGAGGGAATTATCTTCTGCTTACAGCAATGGTCCCCGCCTTCTCACCTGGTAGGCACTGTTCAGTCACCACTGAGTTCATATCTTCTTGCCATTTAGATCTAACATAGATCCCGCAGTCCTGTATGTATGGAAGGTGACCGGATCATGGGGTTCTGGACACACAAGAGGGGCACCCTCTCGACGAGTTCTGCAGCTGAATGCCGCCAGCACTGGGGCCTGTTGCTGCTGTGTGAGTGGGCTTGTACCCTGGAGGGGCAGTTCTCATTCTCAGCCAGCTTCTCCCTTCTCTCTCTGCCTCTTGGCAGCCATGGGCTAAGTATATTTTACAACCCTTTGCCCTCCTGTCCCTCCTGTGGAACCAGTGGACAAGGAACTGAAACCCTCAGCCCAAATGCACTTCTGCCCTCTTACAGGGTAGGGGAGGCACCCTGCCAGAGCCACAGGACAGTGAGGAACTTACCATTGTGACTTAGTGTAACTTTCCCTGAGTCTTTCTCACTTAGGGGATGCAGTCTTATATTTTACTGATCCAATTTTTTTCTGACAATTTCCTACATAATCAAGTTGCAACCTGGGGCTGGGAGTATCCTAAGAAAATTGAAAAATCCAAAGAAAAACTAGATTATTAAAGTAAAAAAAAAAAGTATTTTTCTTATGTTGTATCTTAGTTAATGTTTAAGAGTAATTTGTGGTGTAAGCTGTTCCTGGTGCTATTCCACTGAACATACACACAAAGAAATAACATGCCAGCAGCACACAGCAATGTGTTCTTGGACAGAAAGTCACAATGGAAAACCAGAACTTAGTCATGGTCCATCGGAATAGTTACACCCAAGTCTCGTCCCTCTTCATAAGATAAAATAAAGTGAATGTAAGTAGCTGCGGGTAAGAAAGTTGTGTTGAAAACTTGCATTTACTTAGGCCCAGACTTTGTCTTCTAACTCTATTTATTTATATTACGATTAGTATTTTTTTAAACAGGATACAAAATAGTAATAAAGTTAGAAACAGTACAGAATTTCACTACACAAAATAATATGAATTTGACAGTATTTGTTGTTTTGCATGGTGTTGTCTTCAACTCGGTTGTTCAGATTATCAGATATAGGCATGCAAAATTGGGAAAAGATAGAAGCAATTAAGAAGAGAGAAAGAGGAAACAGATGAAAAAAGGAGACAGAAAAATTAAGCATTTATAGATCCTTTCCATAGCTAAATCTTGGAAGCAACCTAGATGCCCATCAACAGAAATGAATAAAGAAAATGTGGTATTTTTATGCAATGAGTATTGTTATTGTTTGTTGTGGTACTAGGGATTGAACTAAGAACCCTGTGCTTTCCAGGAAGGCACTTATTCTACTGAGCTACCTCCCCAGTCAATGTGATGAGTATCATTCAGCTATACCAGAGGGTGAAGCTGAGGCCTGACAGTACCCTTCCCTGTCTTGTTCTGGCTGAGCACAATGGCTGAGCTTTGTGTCTGTCCTTGACTCAAATGCACATCTCATGGCAAAGCTTGGGCTCAGTTTGATGTGACCAACCCTGTAAGGGCTGGGCAGACAGCGCAGACACTTGGCTTCTCCCAGGCCAGTTCACAGTTCCTGTGCACACACACAGATGCCCAGTGTAGAGCCCAGGAGGAGAGAATACAGGTGCACTAGCATGGCCACTGGAAAAAGGAGCCAGGGCTGATACTGTTCGATCAATTTTGTGAGCAACTCCTTTGAAGGTAATGACATGCAACACAATAACAACTGTTAGTTTCCTATCACCTTGTTTAGAAATTCTGTAACTTTTTTTTTTATTTCTCTTCAAAATAAAAAAAAACAGTATGCTACGAAATAGCAAATAAAAGATACTATGACAGGTCAAGAAGGAGCTTCTGAAAGAAAGGAAATATTTTATAATTTTGAATAAAGGTCAATCTCTATGTTTTCATCTAAATAATACAGCCAGCTCTGAGAGTTCCATAGGAGATTATATTTCTCTGAATAGTAAGTCAGGGAGAACACCTGAGCCAGTGTGGTAATTTTCTCCTGCACTTTTGCTCTGTGACATCCTGGGAGAAAGAAAATCCTGACTCTGCTTTAGCTGTACAATACATGCACCTTGTGATTTTAAAACTCATTTCCTATCATAGATTTTATTGAAAAGAAACAACATCTTTCCTTTTTCGAATTAAAAACATGAACCTGTTTTCTCTATATATTGAAGATCAAAAGTAATAAAATTACTGTTGGACATTGAGATTCTTAATTCTTTCTTCAATTTTCATTTTCAGAGTTAATTTTCTAAAAGCAAGCCAAATAAAATATAATAATTTATTTTCCAGAAATAGCACAGGCCAGTTTAAGAGCATATTCTCCCCTTTGAAATTTAACAGTGTACTGATGTGACAAACGCTTCATCCCTCTGAAATCCCTGAGTGTCTATCAGCCTCCCCCTGTCTGCAAGGAAAAAGAGTGATAGATTCACCTTCACCATGAATTACCTATGCACCTCATAATCGATACTTCTAGTTACTTACACCTTGCAACAGATGAAAACTGCTTCTGCCCGGGTTTTCTAAACAAAGGCTCCCAGGGTCAGTTCATTGAGGTAAAGAGCCAGTCTTGAGCTAGAACAGGTGGGAAGCCCAGTCGCTCACCATAGCTAATGAGAAATCAATCATTTACAGAGGCTGGTCTTTGTGTGTTCTTAATATGACGGCTCGGTGTCCGTTGACCTCTACACGCTTCAATTCAGTGCCTGCGCTGCATCTCTGGAAGAAGGAGCAGACGGCAGCGCTTATCACCCTCACATGGTTATCTCTGAAATGAACGATGATGCTGACAGTGCATGCGTCCCTGTTATTCTCAGCCGCTCATAATCGAAGGCTTTCCTGCTTCTATTAGGGCTTGTAAATTGGACAAATGTTTCTCCAAAACCTGGGCATAAACAGTCATTGAGAACACATTTTCAGGCAGGAAAAAAACTGGTTGTGTTTGTCCTAGCGAAGGACAAAGATGTTTTTCATTAAATCCTAGCCACTCCAGTGATCTGCTGTATCTTGCTTGGAAAAAGAACTTGCTGCCCCTGTGTGAGTTCAAGCTCTTGGGGGAGGTCTTTCGTACCCGTTTTCTCACCAAGTGTGGCTGATGTGTTTTCCCTCAGAAACTGCTTAGTATTTTACAGAGCCTTTGAGGAGAAAATCTTGTAATGCTAATTAGCTAATTTACAAACATTAATTACCCAATTCTCAAAAGAGATATGGATAAAAAGTAGGCTACTCTATGCTAGTTCAGCAATGGGAAAGAGAAAGTTCTAGCTAAATAACTCACTCTTTCAAGGTCATACTTTATGTCAAAGAACTAGGAAGGATAGATGAAGGAAAGAAAAAAAAAAGACCAAATTGGTGGATGACTCTAGGGGGCAAAAATCCACTCCTGTTAGAGCCCAAGTAGAGATCTTGCTTTTCTGAAGCCCACACCCTTCCTCAGATCCCTGTAATCCCACCCCTCATCCTGCCAATTATGTGCTGACTGACACAGATACCCTTGTCTTTCCCCCTATGTCACTCACACCAATGTACAAGTGACACTTAATTGTGAAATCCACATACTTCTCATTTTCCGAGGCTGGCCTTTAGTAAAACTCCTAACAACACAGATAGTTGCAGAAATATTTAATACCTTCAAATTCTTACTCATGACCTGGCTACTATGTTCTGAATGAACATCAAAACTAAAGATCATTAGTCTATTATATTTATGTAGGCACTGAGGGTTTCTGTAGCTAGACTCACACGAGCAGTAGGAGTTCTACATTTGCTGGGTTTCATTTCAAAATCTTATACAAAACTGTGGAATAATATTACAGTTGCATATTTGCAGATGAGAAAACACAAACTCAGAAGTAAATAATTCTTGCTCATGATTAGCACAAAATTACTAAGAAAGAATATTTTTATAGTTTGGATTTAACATGTTCCCAAAGTCTCTGGTTTAGTTGCCGTAGCTAGTGTTTTGAGAAGTGATTGGATCATAAGAAGTCTAACTGCAGCAGCTGACTCATCCACTGATGGGTTCATAGCTCTCTGGATTACTAGGAAGCAGAGCTTAATTGGATGAAACAGGCAAGCAAAGTATGGCTTGGAAGGTATATTTTGTCTGCGGCCCCTGCTGGGGCTCTTTCTTACTTTCTGCTGTCAAAAGGCAATTTGCTTTCTTCTGCCCTGCGCTCTGCCTCAACACTGACCCAGAAACAATGAAGCTAAGACAACTGAGACATCTGAATCCATAAGCTCAAGTAACTCTTTCCTCCTTTAAGTTTATTCTCTCAGCTACTTTTGTCACAGCAGTGGAAAGTTGACAGATATGGTAATACAAGGAGAAGATGGCCTGAGTAGTTAGTGAAGAAAGAGAGCACTACAGTGGATCACCTCTCTTTCCAGGCACCACGGCCTTCTGTCTACAGGAATGACTCTCGGAGCAGTGACCAGGAGCCTGCAAGGGCCTTCAGGGTGCTGTCTTTGAATGCAAACTTTGAGGCTTGAACTGAGCTTCTCAAATGCAGATCTTATACTGGAAGGAAGTGCAAGACTTTCTCTGGTGGCTCACCCACAGTCTACAATTAAAGTTGAACATATTCATCTTCTCAGTCGGACAACAATCACTGTCTCTTTAGTGTCTACCCAGCTGTTATTCCACAAAAGTACTTAATGAGTGTTAACTCATTCAATCTTTCAGTTACTCAGAGGCAAGACTGGCATCCACATGTTAGAGATGGGATGGGAAGATGAAAATCACAGATGCATCCATTTATTTGTCCATCCACTAGACATATACTTAGTCCTTACTTGCCATGAATGTGCGGTCACGGCTGGTAACCCCAACGTGCCTGGTAGAGGAGGCATCACTCTTCTCATGGAGTTTATGAAATGACAGGAAAGGCAAATGGGGAGGTAAAAACATAGCTGGATTATTTCTATTGGAGAAAGTGTCTATGAAAGTAGAAGCAGAGAAGACTGCTGAAATTCAAAGTAGGGATAACCTTTAATTATCCCCACAGTGAAAAGACTTGCAGGTCAACCTCAAGAGTTTGTAATGCAAAACAACTACATTTCTCCCAATGTATGTGATATGTTGTTCCATATGGCATTTTTGGTTATTTTTTATGATATAATAGCCTTTGTATTTGAGAGCTTTGATTTCATTAAATAGATTATTCTAATGTGAATGGATCTAAGCTAAAGGGGGATGAAGTTGAGTAAAGTTAGTTAAAATATTTTCATCTTTATCTTCTCAGCTGTTTTATTTGTGTGTGTGTGTGTGTGTGTGTGTGTGTGTGTGTGTGTGTATGTTGTAAAGACCTAACTTTTTTGATGTTGTTTTCTTTGACTTACTTACTTTTGTTATGACAGGTCATCACTCACTGTACCACCAATCTCTATCTTGTCTCTCTTTGAAAAAATGTATACTAGTCCCAAAACTATGCTAAAACCAGATGCATTTTTTTTTTTTTTTTTTTTTTTTTTTTTTTTTTTTTTTTTTTTTTTTTTTTTTTTTTTTTTTTTTTTTTTTTTTTTTTTTTTTT
>PVKA01000672.1:59613-116699 GCA_004027165.1 Ctenomys sociabilis | reverse complement strand
ATGCATTTTAAAGGCAAAGAAAATGGGTACCTTAAAGAACTAAGGAGGGGCCAGGGAGATGGCTCAGTGTAATAAGCACTTGCCTGGCAAGTGCAAGGGCCTGAGTTCAATCCTCAGTTCAGCAAAAAAAAAAAAAAACTAAGGAAAATTTTCAAAATTTTTTTAAATGTTACAAAAACAATGAGAAAATAAAAGCACAATGCCTGGCCCACAGACTCTTTTCTATGCTAATGCCTCTCTCTCTCCTCTCACACTTAGTTAAGTGCTGCCTCAACTTATGTTCATGTTCTTCTGTAAGTCTGTTTGGTTCTCTAGCAGGAACACATAGCAAGTAAGCTCTAATGCTTTTCAAACAACAAAGGTTTATTTAGAAGTTGACCAGTTAGTAATTATCTTCTTGCTAACAGTAGTTCTATGTTGGAATTAATTTTTTCTGAGATGATTTGCCCAATACCATCTGTATCCAAAATATGAGAATATGTACATACAATGGAGAAAGCTTACTTGGAAGACTCAGCCTCCTTACAATTTCTCTGATCATTTTGGATGTAAATTTTATTATATGATAGATCTTGAACTCAGAAAAACAAAAGTCACCTGATGGTCCATCTCAGGTTTTCAGGTGCAAAAGTAAATAAAGGAAATGCTGTTATATTTTGTTTGTTGATACTTTTGTTTTATAATTTGTGTGGGTTGGTAGGGGGTACACTGAGTTGTCATCCTTCATTTGACTTATATACTGTCCTTAAAAGTATAAAGCAGAGGGGATAGGGAGATAGCTCAGTGCAATAAGCTCTTCCCTAGCAAGTGCAAGGGCCTGAGTTCAATCCCCGGTTCCACCAAGAAAAAAAAAGTATCAAACAGAATTCAAGGCTGATATTCACGTTATGAGCACATACTTATAGCTAAAGACTTGATGTGAAGATTATATAGAGGATGATCTTTTAAGATAAGACATATAACTACTTAATTAAACCATGAACTAAGACATTCCTCTCCTTTTGATGACTACAATTTTGATTGCTTTCTGTCAGCTTATGCAACTCTTCCTACACAGAAGTGATAGTGTATTCAGTCTCTCTAAGCCTCACACTCTCAGAAGTATCTGGGGACCTCATGACAGTGTGACCCTTCCTCTGTTCTTGCTGAATTTGACCCAAATATGGCCACAATCCTCTTACCTGAATGGGATCATTTGTGAAATTATCTTTACATTCACACAGTCCTGCAATACAGCAACTATTTTCCAATGACTATCTTAGGAAACATTTTTCTTTCATTCTAAATAAAAGCAAGAAAAAAAAAAGTCAAGAGCTGAAAGAAGTCCAACTTGAAAACAAGCCACAGTACGATCAAATTGGGGACACCAACCTCTATTCATGTGTGAACACAGCAACCGGGTCACTTTTGTAGATCAGGAGCTACAACTTCAGTTATTAATGTTTTCCTTTTGCAAGTGCTGCTAGTGAAAATGTAAAATACGCTAAAACCAAGAGTGAAAGCATATCCATGGTTTCTTCATGAAAGCATATCCACAGTCATACGTGTTTTCCTTTCCAAACATTAGCAAACTTAACACTCCATTGAACAGCTAGGAAGTGGTACATGAGTGGAGCTTCTTCTACTAAGCCATCTCTGCACTATGGATGAACACTCTTGGCTTCAGGGGCTTTCCCACATGCACATGGTTTATCAGAGCTAGAGCTGGCGGCACCCACTTTGCTTGTCTCTCCACGTATTTATTTTTAGCAGTGTTTGGACTTTGATTCTAAACGTTGAGCGCTATTTATTTCACCTTCTCTTACCAAAAGAAATTGTAAGACTTTGTGATAGGCTGGCTTTCTTGTGTATTCTCTAACTTGTACTCAATGAGTTACTCTATGAAGAGAAGAGGAGTGAAGCCTAGGCATACCCAGCACTTCCCAAATGCTTACTTATTGCATAGAAGTTCCCAATTCCTACTTAAAAGAAAAGAAAAATTATGACTCAGAAAAGTGGAGTCTCACATGTTCTGAAGCTTACAGTCTATAACTTCTACCATAACAAAATTACTTTCATTTGTCTTTCCTGGTAATGATAAGTAAGTCCTACATGGCTAAATAGTGAAGTACAGGAATTACTGTTAAAGCTCAGCCTGGAATGTATGACATTTAGAGGACACTGATCTAAGGTCACTTCCCTTCTTCCTCAGCCAAAATCAGTGGCACCAGTCTTATGTATGCCACACTTGTCAAAATATCCCATGAAGATTCTGTTGGAAATAAACTAATCATTTGCACTGTGGCTTTTCTTTCAGGGCTCTGACGTTAATTCTTAGAACAGGGCTAGAAGCATCCAAGTGATAGCACTGTGCTGTGTTTCCAGTCATCCTGCCCTCAGCTCCATCTGTTAAAAGATGCAGATTGGTATTTTCCTGGTTGTCTTTCAAATTATCCTGAGATATTGGAATGAATTCCCATTAAGTCACAGATAAGTTTGGATAAAACTTGGTTAGTTGATGAAATAGTATCACTGTCATATATAAACTGCTAGCAGCAAGCTATTGCCTCATCAAATGGAGATACAGCAAAAAGATGATGCTATCAATTTCATATTCTAAGGAAGGAGAGGAGCATTAAACAGGTCATTGCAGGGCTTGATGTGGGGCACATGTCTGAAATTCCAGGATGAGGTAGGAGGAGTGTTGAAACTTATATTTCAAACATATATAAGTTTGACACCAGCCTTGGCTACAAAACGTGCTGAAGGCCAGCCTGAACTGCATGGTGAGACCCATCTTAAAGAGACAAAAATAAAAAAGAAAGAAAGAAAGAAAACAGGTTATTGCATCTATAAGGAAAATTATCATCACAGTCATATAGTAATCATCATAAATTGACTCAGGACACTAACACAAACTCAGAGGGTTACCCTTGCAGATCAATGGACGAAATAGCAGAAGGTTGGATAAAACTAATCTAAGCAAGGAAATAGTTAAACTAAAAGTGTAAGATTATTAAAAGGAGGCTCATAAAGAACGGGCACATTAGCATTAGCAGGGCATGGTGGTGCAGGACTGAAATTCCAGCACACAGGAGGCTGAGGCAGCAGGATTGCCCGAACTGGAGGCCAGCCTGGGCCACAGAGTACCTTGGAGTAATGCATAGGGAGACACTGTCTCAAAAAACAAATTAACTAAAAGAATAAATAAATAAATAAATAAATGAGAAAAGAAAGATGACAAAGAAAAGAAGGAAACAATTTAAACTTATGAAATTAATGTTTACATAAATTAAAGGCAATACAGTAAATTGTATTTATCTTATGTGCATACTTAATGCTATGTTTGATTTAAATAAAATCAAGGCCAAGAGATCAACATATATAAACCAAGATGTGGGCTCATTGTTGTGGAAAGCTTCTACCTTCAGTGATTCATACCACACTCTTTGGCACTAACCCTGCTACCTATGCTCAGTGGGCGTCTAAGAGGTCATGGGGCCTCAGCAAGTCCTAAAGGGCTGAGCCGTCGACGGGCGCAGAGGCACGAAGCCACAGATTCGCAGGCGACAGTGTGGGCGTCTCCGTCTGATGAAGAAGAGGCATTCTGAGAAAGTGGCTGTACATGAACCCGACAGGCCACAGAGCCCGGGTCACAGAAGAACCTGCAAACTCTGAGGAGATCAGGACATGTTGGGGTGCTGCAGGAAGATTTTATATGAAAGGATCACATGACCCTGCATTATTACAGAAAGTTCACTTTGCATACATGGCCAGCTCATTTCTGTCCTGTAAAACCTCTCAGATTTCATGCCGATAACACTTCTTGAGGTACGACATTAGCCCAGTTTCTTCTTCCTGTGATGTTTACTTCTGAATCATCTTAAAAATCAATGGCAGAGAGCCTTTCTGGAGTACTCCTGCAGCACCATTTGGAGGAGGTATGTGGGTGTGCCACGAGGCCAGGTGGCCGCCAACAAAAAAGCCCAAGTTTTGGAGTGAAGTCACCGCGTACACGGGCTTCAGACACCCAGTAGGTGTCCTCGAGCGCCAGCACCTGCAGCTCTGCTGCACAGCAGTAAGATTCTGTTCTTTTCCAGGAGAGTGAGTGTAGTGGATACATTTTTGTGGAACTGAATCAATCTCTACTGCTCCTGTCTCTCATTTGCCACTCAATATATTTAAAAATTGCCTAGCAAAGAAATAAGAGGAAAGAGAAAAATTAAATGAAAACAAAAATAGTAGGGCCGGAGGTACAGCTCAGTGGACTAAGAGCTTGCTTAAGTAAGCACAAGGCCCAGGGTTCCATCCCTGCCTCCACATGCAGTGTCGGCCCCACCCCCGGGAGCACTGAGTCAGTGATGGAGTCCGGGAGTGGTGGCGCATGCATGTAATCCCAGCACTGTGGGAGGCGGAAATCAGGAGCACTGCTATGAGTCTAGGCTGTGTAGTAAGACCCTACGCGCGCGTGCGCGCGTACACACATATGTGCACACACACAAAGAAAACCCTATAAAAATAGTAAAGATATGTTAGAGGTTGGGACTGTAGCTCAGTATTATAGCACTTGCCTACTATATCCAAGTTCTTTGGATTTGATCCCTAGTTCAGAAAAAGAAAGAAAAATAAGGAATCTTTTATCTGATCACTAACACCATGGTTTGTTCTAAACTTATGTAGATACCCCAAAATTTCAAAATCAGACTGTATTCCATATTTTCCATTATTAGACAAGGAAACATTAGCATATATCGACATTCCTTAACATTAATAATGTTAGGTTATGTACCTAACAATTTCACATGCTACTCACTCATCTTCTGGTTAATTGTTGACCTTCTAATAAAGTACTATAGTGACGCTTAAAGCCAAAGGTGAAGCATTTGTTTGCAGCTTATCTGACGTGAGTGACAAGATTATCTCTATTGGACAAAAATGAAGCATAAGCAGCATTGTCTTTTTCATTCTAAATTTGCTTTTGGCTTACATGCCCTCTTGATTTCAGAAGAATTTGCCTTGCTACAATTCCACAGGGAAGTATTAATCACATCCTATTTTTAACAAATGAAAGACCTGAGATTCTAAGTGACTAAATAATTCTGTTCAGATCATAGCAAAATCCATTGGGAAAGCATCACTTATGCAGCGATCTAACTTCCTTAAGAAGCTACACCTTCCATCACTCAGGTCAGATCTTACACAGTGTCAGGAATTTTTCTCCATGACTTGACTAAATCAGGAAAGATTTTTTCCCCTTCATTCTATTTAAGAAAATATAGAGATCCTTGCTTTCTCCTCCTACAAATTTACATATTCTGAAAGAGTTGATGCAGCTTTTCTGTGTCATTCAGCTTTTTCTTCCTTTTCGTTTTTTGGCTTAAAGCAAGAACTAGATTACTGAAAAATAGAGAAACACTTGTCCAAATACAGCTCCAACTATAGTTCAAATCATCTTTTCTTTTGGCACAATGTACACTTGATTTTTGAGGCTTTTGATTAACATTTCTGGAGAAAGTTCCTTGACTATTGCTTATAAGTTTCAGATACTTGATACAGAAAATTTCGTAAAAACAAAACTCACATCTCATCTTTCTCTCCTTCTACTAACTGATGCCCATTTGTGGACTGTGATTTTCATGCTTTAACTAGACTTTGGGAACCTTGGGGGAAAATACATACCTACATATTACAGTGTTGAGAATTGAATACTCTCAGTTAGAAATTGATTAACTTCAACCACTCAATATTATGTCTTTAACCAAAGAAAGAAGTGCAGATAGGAAAAACAGTATAGTTTAAATCAATTTGGAACAATATCAGTGAGTGTAAAAGCAAAGCAACAGAACCTTGTTTAAGAAAGAATTTATTAAGCACTGATGATTAAAATTTAGCAGGGTCTTCTTAATGTAACATTTGCAATGGAAGAACAGGTGTGCTATGGAATTTCAGCCACATGCACCTGTCAGTTTTTCTCACTAGCCATTTGCCATGCAGGTGTGCACTTTCCAAGTTACGTTGTACAAGATAGGTTCCTGGTAAAGCGTACTTAGTGGAAGGGACACTAGGAGGCAGTGTGTCGGGAGGCACTGTGGACATCAGTAGGTGCTAACTTGCTGCAAAATGTGACAGCCACTTCTTCCCAAACCCCCGAGAGAGAGGTGACAGGGAAAAGTGGCTCTGAAACTTTGGCCATGGCTCAGCACGGCCATCACCACCAAAACTTCTTCATTTGTAGGAAACTGGAAGCACCCAGAAACCACAGTGTTAAGTGACATGGATTACATTTGAAAGCCTCAGATCATATTATTTCTCTTACTGAGAAACCCTAACTATAAATAAAACAAAATAAGAGGAAATAGGAAACAAGGACCTAATTGTTTGCACAAGGGAAGGAGTCCAAGAGATGGAGTGGGTGGATGAAAAAAGGATTAAAATGTGTTCGGTGCATGTACCAAGTCCCAGCAATGAATATAATCATTATGTGCTTTAAATTCATTTCAATAAGCATGCAAATCACTTGGTCCTCTCAGACATACCAAAATAGAGACTCAGGGAGCAGTGCCTCCTAATCTGTATTTCAGCGTGGCCTACTACATGCATCTGAAGTATCCTAATGTTGGACAGCCACTGACCTGAATGGTCTGTAAATAGGAGCCCCAGGATCAGCAAATTCACAAAGTTTGATATGTTTCAAGATATGCTTGTCTGTTATCCCAGCACTCAGAGGCTGAGGCAAGAGGGCTGTTGTGAGTTGGAGGCTGGCCTGGGCCACAAAGTGAGCTCAGGGCCTGCCTGAACTGTGTAGTGAGACCTTGTGTCAAACACACACACACACACACACACACACAAAGATAGCTGACCTCGTGGTTAAGTAACTTTGGGAATTCTTCTATATTGCATGTAGCTTACGTATTAGAAAGAATTAGTTAACTACTAAGAAATTGGACATATTAAGATATCTACTAAGACTTTATACATAGACTAATTAGGAGGCATAAAAATGAGAGACATAATCTTTGCAAAATTAGGACAATAACAACACATTCATCCAAGCAAGGAGAGCAATTACACACTTTTGTGATATTAGGCCATAAGAAATGGGGAGGATTGTAACTACACACGTACTACACCATCTTCATAAAAATTCTGAAGTAAAGACAACAAAAGTGAAGGATCTCATGAAGGAACTTCTGAACAGACAAAAGCATGTTTTGTTTCACTTATGAATATATCTTCAAGTGGTATCCACTTAAATATAAAGACTTTGAGTTTATCATTCTTTATAGCCGAGTAATACTCAATTGTATAAAAATAACACATCTTTTCCATCCATTCCTCAGACGATGGGCATCTTGGTTGTATCCAAGATTTAGTTATTACAGATTGTATTGCTATAAACACAGGTACACATATATCACTAAAAAGGCTCAAGTCAACAGCTTCTGACATGGCCCATAGATAACCCACTACTATTATGGACTACTGGATTATATTGATTATTTTGCTGAATTCACTCACCTAAAATATTTAAATGACAATGGAATACTTCTCTGGCAAGACTAAACAAAAAAGGGGATACAAACGAAGAACCATTTTGTATCTGTATATTCAAAATAAGATAGATATACAGCAACTTTCTCTTAATTCAATGAATAGAAAGAGTTGTTCTAATAGTGTTTGTGGATGGGATATCATGTCTTCATCTTGTACTACAAATAACTGCTAAGAAGATAATATGCAATGTATTAATTATTGAAACTATCCTACTGATTGGCTTTGAAACTGTCTCATTGCTATTTGTTTCTCAATAAAATTATTTTTAAAAAAGCATGATAATTTCACATGATCCTAAGTTAGCTTTCAGCGTGTGATTTAAAAATATTGTTGAACTGCAACAAATTGATTTGTCAGGTGAAGTAAGAAAAGATAATTTCTATATATGACAGGGCACTTCAGTGATCAGTGTGGACATAGTCTTAAAACATTTATGTGGGAATCCATTTACTCTGTCAGAGTCTAGAAACATTTTTGAACTTCTAGGATTAACTTTCAAGTTAAAATTATCTGGAAATGAGTCATGTTCAATCCATCCTATCATATCTTGACTTTTTTCCACATTACACGAATCAGAAAATTAATCTCATTTCTCACTATAGGACTGAATCTTGTATAATAAGTGCCACAGCACTGGTCTCATGTCAGAAAGCGATTCAAAATAAAGCAAAAACCATACAAAAGAACAATTTCTCAGTGATTAGTAAACCATTTGTCTATGAAGCTCCATTGAATTTATCAAATTATGTTGTTGACAAAGATGATGCAATTAACCTGTCTCACATCAGTATGATAATAAAACATACTTAAAAAATTAATCATCTATTTTGATTTTCAGTCATATTGAATGTCTTTGATACTTTTGAATTTAATGAGGCTAATGTGTCTCTTATTATATATGACAATTTTTAATTCACTCCACACACATTTTATACTTACTATAGGTTGTGTATAGACTTTACATCCTGAAAAAATGAAGATGGTTATGTTAATATGCATGTATCAAGGAATTTGGATATCAGAAATATACAAGCTGATAATTTTGGTGCAATTACTATTTACGTAAATTTAAGTACTTTCAGAATCCATAAATTCACTTTAATGACCAAGGATAAAATTAATTCAATTGTTCCAAAGTGAAACTAATTATGAATAGTGAAAGCAATGATTTAAACAAACCATGGATAGGATTTAGGACCAATTAATACTTGAGTATTCTGGGCTGGACAAATAACTCAGTGGATTAAAGCACCTGCAAGCAAGTGCAGGGGCCAGGGGTTTGGTCCCCACACCTGCCATGGTGGCCCCACCCTTGGAGCACACTGTGATGGCACATGCCTATAATCCCAGATCTTGGAGGCTGTAAACAGAAGCATCACCATGAATCTGATCTAGTAGTGAGACCCTGAACACCCTGTAAACCCTTCCCTAATATACAAAAAACATAAAATATTTTTAAAAGTATTTGGCTATTTTTCATATTATCAGTCATTAGTTAATCATGTTCATATATTGTTTCTTTTATTCCTTAAGCCAACTTGAGATTAAACTATTATATCTGTAAAGAAATAAATAGAAAATCAGAAATATTTAGTGACTTTTCAAAGTCATACACCTAGAATATGAAGGAGTCAGCATTCAGTCGGGGTATATTTTGAATACAAATATTTTCTACTCAATTAGAACTTGCTTCTTTTTAAGGTGAATAATGAGACAGAGAACAGTGACATTGTTGAAGGGAGAAAGAATAAGATAGAAAGAAGGAAATGGTTTTAGATGTGCAATCATGTATTTCCCATATATGTATGTCTGTATTCATTTCTATTCTTCTTTCATACAGCCATGCAGCATCCTGTCATAAAATCAGCCAGTTTGATACCCAATAAAGAAGTTTCAACCTAGACATTACCAAATTTCTGAGGAGCAAGAATTTTTAACCAAGCTATAGCATAAAAATGGAATAATTTTCATCTCTTTGGCTACCATGTCAGTCTCAAGGCACCTTGATCTTTTAGAGGTGTTAATTTTTTAATTTTACATTACTTAATTTTAATTGAAATGATATATTTGATATCATATCACAGAGCTCAGAGTAGTCAGCATAGCATGTCTCCCTTCCACAGAACCAATGTTTACAACACGAGAGAGTTGAATGCTATTAGGACAACTTGATACTGACAAAAAGGAATGATTTCTCCCTGCTGTACATTGGCTGTGAGTAACCTTAAGGATGAGTCTTGTTTTGCCTCCTTGAAGGAGTCTTGCTTGTTGTCAGTTTCTGAGTTATTCTTCCCTTAATGTCTTTTTCCCTGCAGGGAATCAGTTGGCGCATTCACAAAGAATCAACATTTTCCATAGATAGAAAAAATAGTATTTTTCTCTTCCTGGTGAGAAGTGATTTAATTATTTTTAATTGCAAAAAGATGACCTGCCTTTGGAAGATTGTCATTTTTTGCCATTTTCGCAATTAATATTTTCATAGTCCCTTATTGTCAGGAGATTCTTAGGGCTTTGCATCCTTCCCCGGCTGAAAATTTCACTAGATTTGTTAGAATAGAAGATAAAATTCACTAGGACATTTCTCATTCTTTGCAACATCACAGCCCTGTTCTTTTCTGTATTTGTACAGAATCTATCCTCATCCCAGTTTCAAATGAAAAATCGAAGGAGGAAAAAGTGTCATATGTTTTCATATTTCATGTCTTTATAAATGTTGTGTTTTGCTTGGGCCTATGATAGCTTTTATCTATCCTTTCTACTTTGTGGATTTCTCCTTCAAAATTGAGGTCATTAGTTGTAACCGTTGTAAAACCTCCTTCCACGAGATTGGGTGCTGAAAAATATGGTGTCTGAAATTTATGGTTTTGGCTTAGTGCTTGCTATATACTTTTTCCAAGTAGTTTGCTACTTGTTCAAGCTCTTGAGCTTGGAGAACAGGCTGTTCTGTAGCCCTGACTTCCTGTGCAAGGTTGCACTGAGTCAACAAGGGAAGCTCTATAATATAAGGGATTATATTAAACTCAAAACAAAAATAAGGACAGTATTTAAAATAAGCAAGTTAGTACATGGAAGTGTGATCTGAACCAAGCAATTGAATAAAATGTCCCACCCACTACCATGTGTAAGCACTAGGGAAAATGTCTAGGGTTGACTGAACTCAGAGGCATAGCATGAGTCTCATTTCATTAACTAGCAAGTACTTTACAGACAAATTAAAGAACAAAGGGACATTTAAACTAAAGTCCTGCATGCATCACCAGCAGGCTGTGGTCTTCTGGCTAAGATTACTGTGACTTCCTTCTCGATAGTTGGAGCCTCATCACTCCCATCTCTAGAAGGAACGTGAACAAATGTCGTCATACTGGATTGTCGTAGACAAGAAATAAATGATTTTTCTGCAATGCTAAGAAGAAAATCGGTCACATAAATTACCTCATTTACAACACACAATGGAACATAACAGCAAGTGCCCAGCAGTGCTTTCCACACCACGCCACTGCGCCACCCTTCCAGACCTCGTGTGGCACCCATGGAGGTGGAGCAAGGGACGTGGAGCAGAGAACTGGAAGTGAAGACACGCGGGGGGGGGGCGGGGATTGCATACTGCATTTTTTTTGAGATGAAGAAGTAATTTGAATGGCAATGGAATACCCATCTCTGACAAAACTAAAAAAATGGGGGAATACAAAGGAAGGACCATTTTGTATCTTTATATACAAAACAGTTAGGTTAGATATACAGTTACTTTCTCTTGGTTCTTGGTGAGAAGAGAGATTTGTAGGATATCATGTCTGCATCTTGTACTGAGTGACCACTGGGAAGATAACAGTGTGCAATGTATTAATTGTTGAAACTGTCCTATTGATCGGTTTTGAAGCTGTCTCATTGCTATTTGTTTCTCAATAAAATTAATAAAAATGAAGTAATTTGAATATCAAGTAGTTACAAGATAATCATAAGTTTTTTCTAGACTTTTTCTCTTTCCATTACCTCTCCATAAACATCATTCGAATTAGCTCAGCACTTTGCATCTGAGAGTCAGAATGTTGGGTGAACACGTAATTCTGACCAGCAATCACAACTTCTGCCTGGGATTGCAGTTTGCTCTATTCATTCCTCAAAATTTTGGGTTAGTTTTCTAGCTTGGTCCATTTTACCCAATGTGGTTTTTTTGCTTGTTTGTTTGTTTTTGTTTTTCCTACAAAATTATGGCTAAGCAGACCAACCAAATAGCTCAGCCAATTAAAGTGCCTGCTTAGGCAGACACAGGGGCCAGGTGTTCAATCCCCAGGCCAGCATTGCTGGCTCCACCCCCAGGGTGCACTGAGACAGCGAATGAGACTGGGCCTAGTGGCACATACCTGTAATCCCAGCAATTGGGAGTCTGATCACTGTGAGTCTGATCTATGCAGTGAGATGCTATAGACCCTGTCCTAAAATACAAAAATAAACAAATAAATAAACTATAGGTAAGCAAGGCATTTAAATTGGCTATAGCCTAGAGACCAAAAAATGAAAGCCATTTCTGTCCCTTGTTCACTCTGTTCCTATGAAATGAGTCTCCTGCTGGAGTCTTACAGAATGTTTTCAGTCTATTCTCTACATTTTTCTTACAGTAAGGCTAATAATGAAGGTTAGAGGCACAGAAGAAATATGTCTGAGGCTACTAGAAGACACTCTTGGTCTTTCAACATTCAATGAATTGTGTGTTAAATGTAAACTAAATTTTATGCTTATGCTTATGAGTAAAAGCCTTTCAACGTATAGATTTCCTCTATGGTATAAAATTGCATCGTCAAAGAAAGAACATAGATATTCAAAGATAGATTTACAAGGGGCAGGCTTGCTTTTGCAGGTTCATATAGCGTTCAGTTCATATGACAGTTACTCAGGATCCCTTGGGATTTCCCAGAGCCCCTTCTTCTCCTCTTGCCTACAGCATCTGAAACACAATTGCAAGTCAATCAAATATTCATTAATCTAACAAAGATCTCCTGGCTTGTCCCCAGGGAGCAGCCACAGGGAGAACTGCAGGCATGTCAAGCTTTTTTAGAAACAATCCAATAACCCAGTATTGACTACAATGTTCATTTGTTATTTGCTATCTTCATCTTTATTATTCTCCACGTCTCTAATTCGCACCTCCTTTTCTAAAAAATAAAGAACCAGCTATCTTTTGTTCAGATGGTGTTTGTATTATAATAACTTAACAAAGTATTATCATTTTTACTTAATGACAAAGGGTTGTGATGCTTATTATTTTACAGGTAACAATTACATTTTTTACTGCTTGCTCTTCTTTACCTGACCAATTTTGCTTGTGTTTCGAGATGGCTTCCTAAATGATTTCTAAAATGCAAAACATCAGAGGTCAGTGAGGCAAGTTTTAAACTCAAATCAGGAATAGACTAGTTGCATAAAATAGTATTATACCCCTCAAATACACCATTCCAACTAGGGCTTTATAATGACAGTTATTCTAGGGTCTCCCACTGAACATCAGACTAAATGTTCGATGGACTTATTTCAGGGTGTTCATGAGGATTTTAGAATGAAAAATTTATCATTTGTGGGGGACCACCTCAGCAGCTCTTCTTAAAAGAAGAGTGACTGTCTCCATTTTGACTGAGTCTGATCCTATTTCCTCATACTGTTATGTACAGAGCTGGCTAGGACTTCTGTTTATCCTTCAATTGGCCTTAAGCAATGTGTATTGGTCTAGCTGAGGTGCTGGTGATAGTCTTTGAAGGTGGCATGCGTGTTTCCCTGGTAAGCCTGCTGCTCCTTAATGTGAGCAGGGTGGAGACAGGATGGTAGAGCTAATGCTCCACGCTGCCAGCTGGGATCGAGCCTAGAGATAAAGGCTATGACTTCCTGGGGCTTGAAAGACTACATCAAAGCTGAAGCCCTAGACTTCCCAAAAACATTAAATACTATATAATGCAGATTACTCTCTCTACAGATCCTTTGCATATGGCAGAGGTAAATGTAGGCCACCCGCCTAGCTCAGCTCACAGAAGTCACCTACTTCCCACAATTCTCAGTCAATCCTCAAGCCACTCCCCCACTGAATAAAAACCGGGTGAGGCCCTGGGTCACTCTCTTGGTTCCAGAAAGCCATGCCATGGCAGGACTTGGAGCCCCTCCACTCCCCGATGATTAAAGATATAATTTAGTGTCCTCATTTTCACCGTGGGTTGCATGGAAAGTGGTAGATTAGAATCAACTTGATGGGATTCCAATAACGAAACTTTGGGATTACAAATATTAGTTTCTTGGACTGAGACCAAGGACCAGAAAGTGTCTTCTACAATTATTTATTTATTTACTTACTTACTTATTTTGGCAGAACTGGGGATTAAACTTAGACCCTTGTGCTTACCAGGGAAGCTCTTATTCCACTGAGCCATCTCCCCAGCCCCAAAAAATTTAAATGGGTAAAATTGCCTATCTATTTTGACAAAATACTTATGTGTTATATTTAGCTGATAACTTTAAAACTATTAGAACTTTTTAAAAAAATCTAATTTAGGCATATGTAAAAGAAAAAACAGACTGGAAGAGACAGGTTTACTGTTTGGGGTTAATGTTCTAATTTCTAACAAAAACAGAAGAAAACCAAATTTCACAAATCATTTCTGCTTCAAGATGGAAAAAATATTTTTTATATACTTTAAGTGAAAATATTTGTAGAACACACTTGAAAACAACAAGAAGACTCTGGTGACACAACACATCCTTGAGCTATACGTAACTTTATTCCAGTGTGACAAAAAAAAACATTCTTGGTAATTATACAAATAAATCAGAGCATAGGAAACTCTCCTGAAGACTGACAGTGAAAAAAAGAAAATTTATAAATCTGTTACTCACGCTGTAGTAAAATTCTAGAAAGAATTATTATCCACAGAGCCTTTAAAGATTTCAAAAATTAAATACTGATAGCTACGAGCCCAGTTGGGCTGACAGGAAGTCATTCAAAATCATAATCTTTTTAATTAGCTCTCTTCATCAAGTCATCTTGAAATTTTGCATTTCAGTAAAGATTTGATGAAAGTCTTAAATTGAGAGGTCTTTACTAGTTTGACGAAAGCAGAACTGGGATTCACAGGATTTGTCACAGATGACAGTTGATGAGAACTACATAATTTTCTCACTACAGGGAGACTCTCTGGTATAGATTTGGATTCCATCCTATAAAAAATCACAGATATAAACACAGATGATGTAAAAGACTGGTTTTTTAAATTCAGTCACTCTACAGAGTCAAGTAGCTAAACTGAGTGGGTGGGAACACAGATTCCAAGACTGATAAAGCACTTATTCTACTGAGCTGTCTCCCCGGCCCCTGAAAAGCCCTCAGTAAAAAGGATACAAACAAAATGAAATTTGTTTAGTTCATAAAAGTACATGTCTACACACAGGAGGCAGAGTGCGTCTCACAAGTGTGTGTTAATATGCTGCAATTGTGAGAATGTTAAACAAGAAAACCAATATTAGTGCACAAACTCAGAAAGCCTAGTTCAGATTACTCCTCGCATGAGATTATTGGGTAGCTATGAAAAAAAAATAAAAGAAGAGAAAAGAGAAGGGAAGAGAAGAGAGAGGAGGACAGCAGGGCAGGGCAAAAGGGTGTTAGTAATTTTTACTGTTTTGATGGTTTGGGTAAATGACTCTCTATGTGAAAGATTCCACAATGTGAAATAATTTCTACAAGGGACATGAAACACTGCAAGTGTACAGAAAATATTTGTAAATAGTAAACAGCTCTACTGACAAGAAGACTCTCAACACTTAGTGCCCTTCCATCACTATTATCTGTCTCTATGCTTTCTTTTTTTTTTTTTTGTGGAATCAGGAATTGAACTGAGGTGCCAAGCAAGCACTTATTCTACTAAGCTATCTCCCCAGTCCCTTGTCTTGAAGCTTTGAGGCAGTAATTCAGTGACAGACTTTAAAAGTTGAAAATTATTTTTTCTTAGAAAAGCTACAAAGCCAAACTCCAGTTGTTACTCAGGCCTGCCTTTACTGTTATCCTGGTATCTTTGCAGGGGTAAGAAGTAGGCACTGCAGCTCTTTACTGGCTTAGTCTTCAGTGTTCTTTTAATGATCTTTTCAGTGATTTTTTTTTTTTTTAGCTTGAAGCTGTAGTTGGGAAATTATTAAGAATGGTGAACAAGACCAAAAATAGGGAATGCAGAACAGCCCAACTGTCACGCTTTGCTTCCAATGTGACATCTGCATCAGCATAAGGACATCTGGACAGCATGCACCGGAGCTCAGTGAGCCCTCTGCCGGGTGCTCCTGCATTCAGGATGCCATTGTCCCAGCACTTCGGAGAAAACATTCACAGATGAACTCCATGCCTTGCCTCATCCTAGCTGACATGTCCCAGTTCTCATTAGCTGGATCCCTCTTCTTGTTCCTCAGATCCTAAGCTAAAGATGTCCTCACCCCCACAGTTACCCCACCCAGGACTGTGTAAAAGGAGAACAATGTCTGCTTCACTACTCTACAGGTAAGCATGATCAGGCCCGACAGGATGCTGTTAACACACAATCTCAGTGAATCAAGATGCTGATTTGAATTTTCCAAGTAAGCATTTCTTATCCAGTTACTATAATACATTATACACAATCCGTGAGATCCAAGCACTGTCAAGCATATTGTTTTCCTTTTATATGGTAAATACTGTTTCTTTAATTTTGATATATTGAGGAACAAGAAATTTATGAAAACAAAATAACACACAGTTAACTGTAAGAGTAAGGTCAAACCAAGCCTGAGCAATTTAGTGATACAAGTCGCAGAAAAAGAAGGAAGAGAAGAGAGGGAGAAAGAGAGAAAGAGAGAGGACAGTTCATATTGAAGACCCTGGACTCAATTCCCAATGCCATCAGAGTAAATGCTAGATGATAGATAGATAGATAGATAGATAGATAGATAGATAGATAGATAGATAGACAGACAGATAGATGGATAGATATAAACAAATCAGATACTATGAGAAATCCATGCTAGATTGGAAAGTATCAGCCCCAATCTAATGTTACCCCTTACAGATTGCATGCTGATTGCTGTGGAAAGTGAAGAAGATGCTATGAAAGAATGGCCTAGCTTACTCTTCCTTGGTAAGGAATGCAAGATTTCATTTTAATTAAAAAAAAAAGAAATTGAGTTATGTTAATGACACATATTATTTAGAATGATTCAGTATTATTTTATTGCTTGAATAGTCAACAAGTTAGTTTACAATTATTTAGGAGTCATTTTTTATTGCTGTATAGAAACAAGAGTAGAAGAGATCATTGCTTCTAATTAAGTAATGAGTATCATAAATATTACACAATCAAATGTACAAATGTATCAATAGTTAAACAGTGCAGATGAAAGCTAGCCTAGGAAACAAAGTCTCTATTGCCACTGTCTGTTCAGTCATAGACTCAGTTGGCACACAGACAGAAAACAATGAGTCCTCAAAACTAGGAATGTGCTGAGGAGCTAGTGTTTCCAAAAGTACTCAGGCTTCCCCTGAAGGCATTCATTGCTTAAAGACAGAGGCACTGAGGTGTCCCCATGTCTGATACAAATGAAGAGCATTGAAAATTATCCTCTTCTCACACTGCTTGGGTTTTCTTTTAACATGGTGTGATTTAAGCAGAGACTATGCAAATTATTTCTGCTCATAATATACATACATATATATATGGTATTTAGAGAAATGATTAATGGAATACATCACAAGTCAGAGAGTGAATGTTAAATGAGGAGTTTGGGGGCCTTAAATGGAAATCTAGGAGGTTAAGTAATTACGTGGAATTAGTAGTGAGACAAAAGAATAAAGCAGCATGTGTGTGTGTATGTGTGTGTGTGTGAGAGAGAGAGAGACAGAGAGAGAGGCAAAGACAGAGAGAAAGAGAGAGAGACAGAGATAGGGGCAGAGACAAAGAGATTGTAACATTTCATCTATCAAACCCATGAAAAAATACTTTTTGTTTCATGTAAACCTTTATTTCTAAATTTTTATAAGTGAATAATTATGTAGTTCTACTTAATATCAACTTAACTACATTAAAGTGATTACAGATTTGTTTGCATCTCATAAGCACATCTTACCAGGTTTGGAAATAGATACTAGCTTGTGAAAATTAAACAAAGTAAAGACTGCATTTTTTCTTTTCTTAGTACCAGAGACCAAACTCAGGGTCAGGCACTCATGTCACTGAGCTGTCTCCCCACCTCCAAGACGCCATTGTTAATAAATCCCATACTGATGAAATTTTATACACATTTCTGACCTTTATTTTTGAATTTTGATGCTTGAATTGTGAAATGTTTTCTTATTTTAAAGTTCCTCGCTGATCTCCACAGTGGAATGGGATCTGGCATCTCATACAGAAGAAGACTCCACTGTACTTAAATCTACCATAAGAGCACAGAGTGGCACAAAACATTTGTACTTTTTGCAGCATTTGAGTCACAAACAAGTAGAGCTTTACCTGAGATTAAATTAGAAATTATTAATTTTGTATCCATACTGACCGCCCAGGTGGAGGACTGCCCTGAATCTGGGGATGAGATGGGGCTACCTAAAGCAAGAACTATCTCAAACTGAACAATCAGCACATGCGTTCCTAGCTAGCATGCTGTCTAACTAACAGCATTCTTAAATATTAACACATCAGCCAAATTACTCTATTTGACTTCAAAAATTTAGCTTCATTTTGATCCAAGCAAAGAAATGTAAAGGAAAGCATTGCCTCCTCAGTGCAATCTCCTTTACCTGCAGCCAATTCATCTAAAATGGAGATCTCTACTCAGAAGAGTGTGCTTCGCTTGCAGTGCACCTGTAGACTCGCAGTGTGTATTTGGAGACTTCCGACCCTAAGGGCAGGATTTCAACAGCGCACCTTCCTATTTCTCTTCCAGAAATAGGATTGCTATACTAATCGCCAGCGCGGGCCCTCAGCACCGAGAGACAGGGGCACGGGAAAGGAATAAGGAGACCAAGGTGAAGAAAGCCATAGTCCTTGCACTTCAACTCAATAAATGGGTTAAAATCTTAAATTTTAACCCAAAAGAAAGGAATACCTTACATCTTAATTTAGAACAAAGACACGCACATATATATGTATATATATATATGAAGTTCATATATATATATACATATATAATGTGTGTTGTTTTATTCTGCTCATATGTTTATACTCACTTAACTTTTTCTTTAATATAGACATACATCTTTATATATGCTAATATATTCATATTACTATATGTTATATATTATATTCACTAAAGCTATTCTAAATGCAGAGTAATTAGCATAGGGGAAAATGTGTAACTTTATTGCTTTCTTTATAAAGCTTTGTCTTCATTGAGTTGTGTCAGTCCGATCCTTTACTATCTATAAATATGCATAAGAAAGGCATTACTAAACAGATGCTAACCAATATGGCCATACTATTTAAAACACACAAAGAAAACAAAAGTTGGAGGAGAAAGTGATGTTATGTCACATTAGAAAAAGAACCACAGAGTGAGAAACGTGCACTTGTCATTAGACAATTGACTGAAAAAGTAGAAAGTAAAAACAAAACAAAACAAAACAAAAAACCTAGAAACTGTCATTAAAGGCACTTTCACAAAAGCCAATACTCGGGGCAACACCACGCACAGTTCCCGACGTGATTTCTGCCCGTCAACGCGGAAGGCTCAGCGGGTAGCATAAAAATTACTGCTCGCGACCACTAGGTGGCTCGCTTTCTACAGCTATGCGGAGGTGGGCAGTGGCCCCAAAGTGGGAAGCCCTGGCTAGATAGTACAGAAACAAGCAAAGAAGATACCTCTGAAGGAAACTGACCAAAGCAACCCCAGAGGAGGGGCTGACGCTTCTAGTCATTCTTATGCTCTTCTCAGAACTGCCCTTACAGAGGCACAATAATTAGAAAACTAAAGGCATTTCGAATGACAGAAAATGTCTAGTAAGCACTCTGCGTCAGGGTCAAACGGTTGCACCTTCTTCCCAAAATGTATCCACAAAATGTGACGGACACCGGGAGAAACACAGGCACTGAAGAAGGCAACAGGTCGAACTGAAAACAGTAACTATAATCCCTATCTGATTTCCATCAAGCTCAGAAGTACAGTGGAAGGACCTTAAGTCCTCAGAAATGAAAAATATACCAGCAAAGATGGCAAATTTAGCATGAGGAGAAAGCTAGCTTCCCCAGGCTGGAAAGATGCTTCTTAGCAATCCCTTCCTCCACTACACTGCATGGTAGGGGAGAGAATATAACAGGGCATTCGCCGTAGAAGCCTGTACGGCAGTCCAATGTACAGCTATAAAAAGCCTTGCCATCTGGATTCTGATTCTCCTCAAGATTGAAACTGAGAGCATTTTCTTTCTTTCATTTTAATTTACAGCTATCACTCAGTGTGGAGCTGAAGAACGCATGCAATGTGCCATTTTGAGAGTGAGGGCATAATCCAGGACAGTTCGCTGCAAATCAGCTAGTCAGCATAGCCACATGGTGTTCTCAGTGTGCTATACCTTATTGCATTTCATGAACACTTACAGCTCTTTTTTCCCTTCCCTCCTCTTGCGTGGGCTGCATAAGTCTGTAGGTCATCCTGCAAATGGGGAAACCTCTGTGGGCTGCCCCTTCACCCTACACATTGCCTAGTAGGAACATAAATGCATGCCAAATAATACCACCCGAGTTTCTTAAACTTAATCCACAACATCCATTCCTTATCATGTCTTGATTATTTTTTAATTTACCAAGCTACCCAGGACAGGCTATCACATATGGGACCTGGTTTAAAAGCTAATGTGGCTGGTGACTAAGGGCCTTTGCAATGACAAGGAGTCAACGCCTCTGGCTCCAAACAAAATAAAATTGATTCCCTCTCAGTAAGAGCATGGAGTGGTGGTCTGCACAGGGCAGCCACTGGCTGGCACTTTAACCTCCTCAAACAGCTTGTCAGAGTGGCGGGAGAGTGACTCAGTCCTGGTGAGGCACCTCCTGACCCTACCTGGAAGGGCATGGAGAGCAGGCTGATACATCAGGACAGCAAGCTCAAGAAGTGAATTAAATTACCTCTCACCTATATAGAAGGCTCCATGATGGCATAAGGTGCTGGCTTATTTGAACAACTTTGGTAACATCAAGACAAGAAAACAAACATTCTTTCTCTCACCAAGCTCCATATCAAGTACACCCCACCCATCCAATCTGAAGTGAAGAACTACATGCCCTCAGTCTGCCCTGGGGCTTCTGATCTCCTGATGTCATCAGGAGTGATGTCAGCACTCCAGCCTTGGCTATCAGCTGTCAAAGTACCACAGAGTAACACGAGGGGGTTTATTCCAAACATAAATATGAGTCAAAGTGAGAGGAAACAGAAGAGAAAGTCATGCTCCCTTGGGGTAAAAGTTATTGCATAGCACACTGTAAAATTCAGTCAAATGACTTCATGCCCATCCTATACAGAAAGGACAGATATTTGGAAACCCAAATTCAATACCAGAAAAAGCAGTGTTGATTGTGGTACATTAAAAGTCTCCTCCCAGTGCTGCAGAGGGATCAGGTACAGTGAAATTGCTGGAAAGTAAAGAGGGAAACTTTCTGTGACTCTCTTGTTTTCCAATGAGGCAGTACCCAGCTAACCTTGCACCAAGACAGCTTAGGCTGTGTCCCTGGAGCTATCTATTAGAGGCATCTGACCCCAAGTGATGCTTTGAATTTCAATCCTAGGCTGATCTACTGACTGTCCTGGGCTGGGGGACTTACAGAAAAATCAAGTATTCCCATCAAAGCCAACCTCACACCACACCATGCCTGGGGGCACTGCTGAGGGCAAGTAGAGACACTGAGCTTTGTAACTGAAGACTACATGCGAAGTGGTGCTTATGAGAGCAGTCACCACAGCCTGTGCTCTCTGCTTGTCTGCCTACCACAAACTCTGCAAACCTCTGTTCTAAACTTCCTGATGTTAGAGTCCACATGAAACTGACTCCCCCACACCACCCTGCCGAGGATTTCTCATGATTATCTCAACTGAACTGGCTGAATTATCATTATCACTCTCTCATACAACTTCTTGAAAACTTTTCGGAAAGTGATATGCATTTAGAGATAAAAATAACTTTAATAGTCATGAATGAAGTTGTTGAGATGCTTATCAACACACGTCAACATTTTTTGCTTGGAATTTTTGGTAAGAAAATATTTATGGTTGAGGAAGTAAATGCATAGATTAATATCACTAAGCAAAGAGACAAAGATCAACACCCTGTAGTTTTATTAGGAGAAGGACAACTAGAAGACTTCAAAATGTCATCCTATAATTTAGTTCATTTTGGAAGAGGTAAAAAGAAAGACAGGAAGAAAGAAAGCTAGCTAGAAAATACCTACTTATTAAGTCCTTACTAGGTAGAGTAATCATTTTTCCCCACCAGCACAACAGACTGACCTGTGTCAAGCAAAAAAAAAAAATCATTTCCGAATACAATTCCCTTCCTCAAACCTACAGCATCCAGATCTATAGAAACACAAAAAAGATGAAAAGATGTTTCATTCCTGGCTTTCCTCCCTAAATACAGCAATTTGCATGAATATTAAACTTCTGTGATTCAGCAACTTTCTCTCCTGTTTGTATCGCATACATTAAATGCTGAAGAGTTTGAATCCATAGCTGCCACCAGTTGGCTTTTATTTTAGAAGACTGATGTATGTTTGTTCCCAGCAGAAAGAATATTTAAAGGTCTTTAAATTATACAAGCACAGTTGCATAACAATTGTCAACTCACTGAAAGGTCAGACGCACACACTTGAGCTACATGTGAAGTTGCCCACGAATTACAAAATGAGGCACAGTCTCCTCTTTACAGGATATTTGTAAAGGCGGGGAGAGAAAAGTCGAGTTACCATCTGCTCTAAAAGTTTAATCAGAGAAATCGTCGCTGACCTGTCAAGTCCTGACTGTTTTGCCTGTTTTTAGAGAACTACTTTCTTGGTTAAAATAAATGCTATGATTAAGAAGGTTTTCAGATTCCTAAAAGAAGAAATTGCAAAAGCCTACCTGGACGTGGATTTTTAGGGCCCTGATGCGCTAAGGAAACGGTCTTACCTTCAGCTTGGAGCAACCTCCTCTCTGGGCAGCCTGGCTTTTGGAAGAGGCTGCCCTCTCTCTAGGGTCTGGGAAAGAAGCTGGAAAGAGGTGGCAGCTGCTCCTGGCTGTGACAGCTGCGCGTCACAGGACGCTTCAGGAACTGCACTTCTGAGCCTACCCAGCAAATCAGGCGGTGGCCGCGGATACCTCAGCGGAAGCGGGGACTGCGGTTGCTAGCGCCGCCAGACGAGAGTGCAAAGCGGCGCTGAGCATGGGTGCGCGCGTGTGTGCGCGTGTGCGCGCGCACTAACTGCCTGCTTCGGGCTGGGCCGATGTGCTCTGCATGCTCAAAACGCTCGCGCAGGGAGGAGGCTCCTCCGCAGAAAGCCCAGCCTCTGGGCTGAAGAATCGCCCCGCTGACCTTGCAGGGGATAGCTGGAGCCTGGCTCCCTCCTCCGTAGATCCAACCATCGATCACATAAAGGAGGCTGGATCAGCTGAACGCAGACAGGTGCCCCCCACCCGCAGGCACTCGAGTTGTAGGTCAGATTGACTTTTCATTTAATCTGCTGTGGCCCGAGCACGGAGTCTAATTGATGAACCTCTAAGTTAGAACTTTTCAGATTGAAACTAGGCAGAAAACTAAATGGCAATTGAAAACATTTATTCCACAGGTCTCTGTGGATGCATATTTGAAGTAATAAAAATCAAATTTGGATGACTTAAAATAATAAACTACTTTCAAAACAAGTTATTCCATTACACAGGAGAAATGTTTGGCAGTAGAGGCAGATTCTGAGTTTACAACCAATTTGATATTTCCTCAAAACACGAGTTGAACGAAGACTGAAGAAATCCCCGTGCCAAGCGATGTCCTAAAACGAACCTCAGTTGTGAGGAGTGTTACTGTTTTTGGCTGCATGATCCTGACCAAGTCAGTTAGACCTGTTAAGCTTCGCATATTTCACCAATAAAATGTCAGGAATTTCTGTGATGAGCCTGGCATTTTAAGTGTAAATGGAGATACTCTGTAAACTATAAAGATTTAACCACCAGTTACAGATTTAAAAATATATTGTCACACAGAATGTTCAAGACTCTTTAAAATCCAAAGATTTCTTCAGAGTTTATACCATAGATGATATTACAAAGTTTCATGATAAACTCTCTGCCAGTTCCCAGGGTGCCAAGGTCAGAACTCGACCTTCCGAAAAGCTAGAGGAGAACTTAGCATTGAACATGAATCGGTTTATCCCATCGGTTACTGCAAAACGGAAAGAGGCTGAAATATTTTTCCACAAATTATGGTCCGCCGCTAACAATATTAAAACAAACTCAAAGCAGAAAGAACGATGCAGTGTGTGTGGGGGGGCACAGGAATGGAAGTGAAGCCATGATACTTGGCGTGGGTGAAAGCTCAGTCATGAAGTCCCTTGCTTGGCGCTGGAGCTTTGTCTGCAGTAATGACAGTGGCAGAAGGCTTGGCACGATGACGCACATGAGATGATGACATTCACGGAGTATTTGCTACTCTCTAAAGGAATGCTAGCAACATTATGAAGGCCATGATACCATTTCCCTGGTTTGTGATTCGAGGGGCAAGACAGTACCGGGAAGTCAATGCCAACAATCTCCCGCTCTTAACAATTCAGGGAACACTAGTAACTATTAACTTTCCAAAATGTTTTTGAGAATGATTTCAAATACAGAACAACTTGAAAGAATAGCACAAAGACACTTGGATGCTCTTTGCTTAGATTTATTTATTATCAATGGTTTCTCCACTTTGTCATGCTATTTTTCAGTAGGAGAATATACCTCGAGGGACAGACTCTGCTCTGGTCTGTCATGCCTTTTTGGTCTCTTTTGAGTTTGTTGTAAAGGTGCTTCATTTATGTTTTAAATTTGACTTGAAGATGTGTGTACTACTGAACTGCAACATAATTTTCTAAGTAAATGGACTGCAACTCAGTTGTGTAACAACTAACTGATACCCCACCCATTATGAGCAACTGACAGTTCCAAGTTCCTACAACACACACACAAGCTGCCGTCAGACTCCCTCAAGCTCCCTCTGTGTTCCCTATGCTGCTTCCTTTTCTCTGATTACTTGTATGCCCTGCCCATGTGACAGGGTGGAGGTTTTGCACCTTATATATTTTCAATTGCAGCCTGCTTCTAGAATTGCAATGAAAGCTAATTAAATATATACAAAGGCAGATGTACTTTAATACGTTTAACTCTTACATTTGGTAATTCTACAACTGTTATTTTTCACTTATGTAAGACCCTTGAAGAAAGCATTTCCCACTTTTGGGTAGAACCTCTCTAATTTTACATTCACATAATGCTTTGTAATGATTAGGATCATGGAGATTCTCCAATACAGCCCTGCCCAACGGATGTGGGGCTCTTCTACCCAAAGCCAGGAGAAGCCCATCTGTACCTCACTTCTTTCTATAAAGTTTAGCAAGCTATGTCTTAAGTTTTCTTATTTCTATATTCTACAGTATATATTGCTTTTGGCCTTTCCAACTATTAGCTGATTATTGGAAAGCAAAGTTATACCCTGCATTTATCTTCTATGAGTTTGGTTTTGGGATTTTTGTTTTATTTTGTTTTTTCTTTAAAATTACAAATTGATTCTAGACAAAATTATAAAGATCTGCATATCATAAAAATTTTTACAGATACCTAGCATTCATTTACAGCACAATAATTTCCCAATTTCGATACTCCATATCTGTGATGCAGTTTTTCTATCATTACCGGAAGCTCTTCTTCAAGTGTTTTTCCTCTCCCTATATCACCATCTTCTCCTTTTACTATGCTTTTTTCTCTTTTGTCAGAAGAAAATAACAGATTTCAAATTTTAAAATGAGAGCACCAATTCTACAAAATAGCTACCAGAAAATAAGAGTAAGCTACCATAAAGTAAGAGTAAACATTTGCTAATTATTTTTATTAAGTTTGAATTACATCAAACCAGCAAAGACATTGTAAAATTTAAAAATTATGTAATGACATCTCTTTTTTATTTTGAAGAGAATGGAATAAACAATACTTTCAAAACAAGACAACAGGAAATTAATAATGGTTACTATATTATACATTTTTCTCTTTAAAATAGTTGCTCAAATTACCAGATATAGGTATATAAAATTAATCAAACAATATTAGCAGTAATTGTTCCTTTGAAATGAACCAATAGAAATTAGAAATGTAATAATCCTAGCTATTATATATACATTTTTTTCTTCTTTCTTTTCTCTTGTCCTCCATCCTAGATTTTCTTTCTTTTGAACAGTTTCTTTCTCTTTCACAATATATATTTTACCTTTCAAGTCTTATTTAGTCTTTTGGGTTCTTATACTAGGGAGACAGTACAATGTTTACACATGTGAGTCTGATTTATTTCACTTACAAGTATGGTCTCTAATTGTATCTATTTATCTATAAAAGCCTCAAATATTTCTCTATAGATAATTTCTTTAATCCTCAGGTTTATATTTCTTTATCTTTCTTTATAGATACTCCATATAAAAAATACCACATCTTTTTTGTCCTTTCCTGAGTTGACAGGTAGCTGGGTTGTTTCCAAGGTATAACTATTACAGAGTGTTCTGTTATAAACATGGGTGCCTATATATTGCTATGGTATGATGTTTTTTGTTCTTCAAGGAAAACACCCAGGAGGTGAATAGCTGAGTCAAGTAGCATACTGAGGAATGTCCAGTCTGATTTCCAAAGTGGTTGCACCAGTCTATACTCACACGAACACTGGAGAAGGGTTCCCTTCTCCCTAGAGCCCCACCAGCCTTTCTTATTTATTACCTTTTTGATGATAGCCTTTCTTTCTTTGGTGATATGGCATCTCAGTGTTGTTTTAATTTGCATTTCTCTTGAATATAGATAGAAGAACATTTCACAATGCATTAAGTGCCAGATAGAGGTCAGTGGCACACAGCCTGCCTATAAAGTGCAAGGTCCGCCATTCAATTTCCATTATCAAAACAAAACAAAACAAAAACAAATACATTGTATATTATTGGCAAAACATTAACAAACATAAATTGAAAATATTATACACTATTTAATATAATTACATATCATGACAAATAATTTATTGCACTGACACAACCCTGATTTAGCATTTGAAGAATAACAAAATCATTATATTAACAAGAAGAAAAATCAACTGGTCGTACACATGGATAAGAAATCCACTTGAATAAAATATCACATATATGTGATCAAAACTTTTAAGAACAATTCTAGAAATAGAAAATAATTTCCTAAACTTTATGATTCACACCTATGCACTCCCACCACTCTTAATCAATGTCGCTACAGAAGTTCTTGCCTTCAGTAAAAGAAAGGAAACAAGACAACTGGGCATGGTGATGCACGCTTGTAATCCCAGTGCTGGGGAGGCTGAGGTAGGAGGACCACTACAAGTCTGAGCTGTGTAGTAAGACTCTGTAGTCACAAAATATGAACAGTTTTTTTAAATGCAAAAGAAGGGAAACAGAAAATAAGCATGACTATCAGAAGGAAAGAAATAAAACTGACCCTCCTAAAGGACCAGCCAAATAGCTCAGTGGATTGAAGCATCTGCAAATAGGCACAGGGGCCAGTGGTTCAATCCCAGGGTCACTGTTGATATGGCAATTGAGACTGGGTATGGTGGCGCGTCTATAATTCCAGACTCTTGGGAGGCTGTAAACAGGCAGATCACTCTATGTAGGATCTAGTACTGAGACCCTGAATAACCTGTAGACCATTCCCTAAATCTTCCCAAAAGAAGAAAGAAAGAAAGAAAGAAAGAAAGAAAGAAAGAAAGAAAGAAAGAAAGAAAGAAAGAGACAGAAAAGAAAACTGACTCTTCTAAAAGGACCTTGATTACCTAAACAGAAAATTCCAACAAATCTAAAAACTAAATAAATATAATATATATAGCTGATATGTGAGTACAGCAGGATTTCAGTATAGACTCTCACCAAGCAAAAACCAAACATTATATACATTAAAAATAAATAACACAATTTTAAATACATTATAATTTATAAGAAAAAGTAAGTGATCAGATATATACTTGTACTTAACAAAATATGTACAGAAGCTGTGAGATACACCAGAAACATCATTTGAAACCTTATTATCATAAAGATTCCAGTTCTCCCCAAACCAATACAGATTAGTTCTTATCAAAGAATGACATGAGAAGAATTAATATGTTTGGCTTTAAGATATTTTATAGCTACAGCTACCAATATTGTGAGTTATGTTGGACATATAGATAAATGATGCAGAGATAGAGATATCGCAGTAAATACTCAACAGCAGGCTCAGTTGAGTATGTCTTAGTTATTAATTTATACAGTGAGAGGAATGTTATTAATTTTAAAACATCAAAGTTCAAAATAGTGTCAGATAAGGAAGTAAAAAATATCTAAGCTAAATTCTTGAACACTAAATAAATAGCAGTATATCAAGTAATTTCTATAGGCAAGAAAAGTCAATTAAAATGAAACTAAAATTGCTATACAAAGTACCAGGCAAAGTCAAGATGATATTCTAGAAATAAATCTACAGAGAAACTATGCATCATGTCTGCAATTAAATTAATAACACTGTTATTTTATAAAATAAAGAAGATATTAATATTTCAAGATGGGAGAAGTTTGTTATCATGAAGGTGTTAATTTCTTCCAACTGTATGAGTTGAGTGTAATTTCAAAAAAAATTGAATATTTAGTAGACTATTAAATGCTTATTTTAAAAACTCTTTAATAAAAAGACAAGAACATAACAAAATCTTACAGATATTTTTTGTTAAATAACGAAGTACAATAGCGAGCCTTATGAAACACTTAGTGTCCAGGGAGATAGCTCAGTGGAATAAGTGCTTGCCTGGCAAGTGCAAGGTCCTGAGTTTGATCCCCAGTACCATCAAGGAAAAACAAAACAGAAACACCACCAACAACAATATCCTTACCATGCCTTATTAAATACTTAGACACACTTTATTTCTATAGGAACTGGCCTGGCCTATTACCAGTTCAAAGGGGTACATAGAGTAGTAGAATTCAGAGTTGAGAAATACATCATGGATTACCAAAACTTTGATGTATAATACATGCAATGCTGGGAATTGGCTAAGAAAACATGTTTTCAATTGTTAGAGAACAGCTGGACACTTCCAAGGACAAAATGAAACTGTCTGTCTAACTCACAAGATCATTTAATGATCAAACTATGAAAAATAAAATTAAATCTTTTAGAAGGTAAGATAGAATGACCTTCACACTCACGATATTGATACAGGGAGAAAAACTGATCTTGCGTGGGTGACTTCCAAATGATATAGGGAACCTCCTAATGGCATAGGGAAAGATTATCTCCCAACCTGACCTAGACGAGTTTGTGTTCTTAAAACCGAAGAATAAATTTTAGGTACAAGCGAAGGTTATGAGCAGAATACATTTATTGAGGGAGAGAAAGCTCCTGTCCAAAAGAGGTATAGGAGAGGGGGCCCGAGTGAGTAGTTCCCCAGGAAACTGTTTCTTTCAGGGACTTTTAGAGTGCAAAACCATGTGGGGCTAACTTGGAGAAAGGGGGAACTCATTTAGGTGGATGTGGGGTGAGACAAACTATGGTCAACTAATGGGGTTACAAGCACCATTGCTCAGGTAAAGTTGATTACATACAGGACCAAAAGGAAGTCAAGTCACTGAGTAAGAGGGCAGGAATACAGGACAGGGTCTCTTCCTGTTGGGGGTTGGGCAAGTGACTCACTTGGGCTCTTTCAAGGTGATTAATACCTGTTTAGAATATCAATCCCGGTGCTAATCTTCATTTCATGGAGATTAACATTTGTTTAGCCTTTAGGTCTGGCTCACAGCAGGAGTATCCATCCCTCCCACAGTTGTAAGCTATCTTCCTCTTCTGTGTTATCTCCTTAAAGGGCCTGGCCCTATCAGACTGCCTATAATATTTCTATCTAATTTGGCTGCCTGCAACAATATGACAGCAAAAAGCAGCACTAGGAATTACAAGGTGAAAGAAAATGGAGCACAGGACCATTGGGTGAACTATGTTTTTGGTAATTGTCATATTGTACACATCTTTTTGCTATTAGGAAACATTTAGAAACTTTCATAGAGTTTCAATTAAATACCCATTAAATGCAACTATCAAGAGTGTTTTGGTGTGTGGAATATTGCTACAATAAAAATACATACGCTTTCATTTTTTCATACTATAAGTTTGCTAATGACTGTCTTTACTATTACACAGAACATAACAGAATTGATAACACTAACATTTTCTTGTACCACATCACTAAAAGTTAATCCAAGAATGAAAAATAATCTTCACAATAAAACGTATTTAACACACAATAATTATGTGTTAGTACATCTTAAATATTTGCAAATAAAGGAACAGATTCAATAATGGACCAATGAAACTGAAAAACAGTTTAGGAGGACCCTTGATTGTGATTATGGAAAGACAACTATTCAAAGCCACAATACTTAGGGGGAAATGTTAATACCACATGGAACTATAAATTGGTTGACCAAGAAACATTGCAAATTTCACAGTGTTAGGAGTTAGTGATCTCATTGCTGACAAGAGTGTTTCGTTTAGCTTTTATAAACATGACGGGCAATGTTACCTTAGTTAATCATAACAGTGCCCACTGTTGTCATGAGGGCCCACATGAATGTTCACAAGTGACCCAAACGCTGTGGCAGGGACATTCCTGTTGGGGCAATTCCTTAGAGCCACACAATGAAAATATACAAGTGCTGCTGGAGCTGTGTGAAAGAGTGGGTGTGGTTTACAATGTCCAAGAGTACCCATTGGCGAAAACCAACTGTCCAACATGACTTAGAAATAGTAAAGTAACCAAATTTCTCATTAGTTTCAAGAAACTATTACTCTCCATTCTTCGTGGGAGTGGCAACCACACTAGAAAGCAGTTTGTCACTTTCTTACAAAAGTAAAACATGCAGCTATGACTTGGCACAGCAAATGATAGCTGGACCTTGTGTCTTAGTTACTTTCTCATCCTGAGATGAAATACCAAGTTGCAGGGGAAGAGACTGAGCGTAACACATGGTTGAGTCCCAGTGCCTGGGTCCAAGCCAGACACTTCATGACAGGAAAGTCTGGAGGAGGATGCCCGCTCAGCTATGGCAGCCACAGAAGCAGAGGGATTAGCAAGAGCTAAGAAGAAGAAAATGCTCTTATGGGTCACACTCTCAGAAAGCCACCTTCCCAGTCACTCCCCATCTCCAAAGTGCCTATGTGGCTATGCCCTCATCCACAGATTCATCCTCAGAATTCGCTCCCATGCCCCAACAACTTCCCAATGCCCCCTGAACACAGGAGGTTTAAAGGATATTTTAGGTCTACACCATATCAGTATGTATCCTCCCAAAAAGTAAAGACTAAAATGGAGACAAAGGGCCAGCGAGATAGTTCAGCAGACTAAGCAACTGCTTAGGCAAGTGCAAGGACCAGAGTTCAATCTCCAGCAGTATATGCTGAGCCAGCCCCATGCTCAGGGGTGGTGATTGTCTGCCACTGAGTCCTGGCATGGTGACAGCCACCTGTAATCTTAGCTCTGGCTGAGACAAGAGGATCGCTACAAGTCCAAGCTACAGTACCAAATACCATTAATAAACAAATAAGTAAATGGAAAATAAAATGGAGATAAAAGCCTATGGATGAATGTTTATAGAGATTCATTAGTATGGTTTAATAATGGAAACTGTCCAGGTATACTTAGTAGAATAACGTTTAAAAACAAAACTGCTTCATGTCCACACTGTGATGGATTACTCAGCAATAAAAATGAAAAACTCACTGATGGATACAATAACACATACGCTTCTAGCTTACTTGGATGTTATGAGGAATGCATCTAGTTGCATATTTGTCCAAATGTCACTTGAGTTGTTCTAGCAACAATTACTAGAACTGTAGCCTTTGATAAGTAATTTGCGATATTAGATTTATCATGTGCTGCAACACTATGTGTAGATGGTGTGATTGCTGGAGTTTCTGGTTTGTTGCATCAGTTTATCTGCCTGTCCACTCCAGCATCAGTTCTGTCAGTCTTCAGTCTTTAGCACAAGAACAAAGTGCTTGAGTAGACACTTAGTTTAGAACCCAGAACTTGGAGAAATATAAAAAGGAAAGAGGGCACCTCGGTTTCCATCCACCTATTAGAATTAGCACATTTCTGGGTGTAACTATGGGGACTCCCACCCTAGCTGTGGGCAACACTCCCTGCAGGGCTTTGCAGTTTGTATGAGATACAAAGGAAAGGGGAACTTGCCTGGATGCTGTTCCTGCTGCCGCCTGCTGCCTTCTGCTTCTGCACCAGGAACTGTTTCTCCCTGAGATGCTCATCTGCCATGCTACCTTCTCTTGTGACCAGTTGACAGGGGACTGAAAGCTCCACAAATGGTGAGGCAAAGGACTGAAACTCCATGCAGTCATTTCCTTTAATTTGTGGTTGTTGGGTATTTTAACTCAGTGACATAGGAGAAAAGTGAATAAGACATCTTGGTAATTGGCATTTGGGTTATTGCAAACTTCTCCCAGTGTATTTAACATTGCACAAGAAACTAAAGCAAACACGAAAAGAAAAATATAAAGATGAGAAAGGTAGCATTAAAGGAATTGTTAAGTACAGACATAATTGTCTAGAAACACCTACCAAATCAATAAAGTATGCCATAGTTTAAAAAGTAAATTAGTAAAATTTAAAAAGAAAATATTCTTGGATCAATTATACAGTGGAAAAAACTTCATAAAATGAGCAAAAACTTTAGAACTGAATGGAAATTATGTTACTAAATTAGACCTAAGTGAAAAGAAACATGTAAAGGTTTTGTAGCTAAGGAAGCTAACTATTGGTAATACGAAAAAATCTCTCCTAATTATTTTATAGGTCTGATACAATATTAATAATATTATCTAAGGAGTTTTTAATAATAATTGAGAAGCTAAATCTAACAAGGAAATTGAAATGACTTAAATAGAAAAACTTGGCAAAATGAGTGACTTGGAGGCTGTACTCTACTTGAACTCAGTCTGCTAAAGCCACAGTATGCAAGTTTTTAAGAATTTATAGCAACCATAAAGTGTAAAAGTATGATGCTATGAAACTGTAGTAATTATAATTAGTTCACATCTGCATAATAATTGAAAAACAGATAAAGAATGGAACCAAGTAGAGAATCCAGAAATAAACCCATATTCATCATTTCACACCCAAGCTGGAAAGCATTTTTAGTAGTTAGTGCCAGAAAAATTGGTTATTGGTATGAAAAACACAGATCTTGCTTTTCTCACATAAGCACAAAAGTATCTGAAGGCAGACTACATTCTAACTTGAAAAACTAAAATTGTAAACTTAGTAAAAGTCCTGGAGATTACCCAGGAGAGGCCTAGCTGTCCTAGGCAGAAGCCGGCAGTCTGCAAGGAGCAGACACAGGGGCTCAGGGGGCTCCTGCTAGGGCGGTGCAGGACTGAACTCTGTGCGAATCTCAAAGGTGATGGTTACTTCAGACTATAGATATTATCTGCAAAAATACCGGAGAGTTTTAACATTTGACATTTTCTCTCATGAGTGCCTCCTGAGGAACTGTACAGCTCTAGAAGCTCATCCCTGGCCAGAGAGATGAGGGCCATGGCCACACTGAATGACCACAGATTGCCCACTTAATGAAGAAAGCACACTGGGCACTCAGTGTGACATAGTGAAGTAGCAAGAAAATGGACACAGAACTGGATCCCAGGAGAAAGTAGGAAGTCAGCCCAGGAGATCGAACATTCCCGCCCCTAAGGCCAAGCCGGGCTTCTTATTTTATTTTTATTTGTGTGCACATACAAATATGTCTGCATATCTATAGACACACGGATGTCTAAATAAATGGATGCATTTTTAAAAGATAAAAGCAAAATAAGCCACCAGAGAACGGTACTTAAGTGATGGGGTGCCTGGCCCTCTTTCTCTCACTTGTCTCCCCCTGCCCTTCTTCCACACCACGCCCATAAATGGGCATTCCCTTCCCACGAAATGGCAATTTTGCAGTTCATTCAGTTTTGTGCTCAGCAATTGCACATAGTTCATTATGAATGTTTTCTGTGACACTGACTGCGGATGTGCAGGACGTTTTTTGGTGGCCATTCTGTTACATGGCTCACCAGGGCTTATTCAACCACACACACTTGCTTCTACCTATTCAAGCCAATACCAAATCATTCCTTCATACAAATAACTGTGCTTTGAAAATCTTTTCTATAAACTTTTATCCCCATCCCGTTATTTCCTTATGGCTTATTTTGAAACCCGGAATTACCAAGTGAAAAGGCATGAACATGTTCATACCATACATATTTGTCGCTGCTAAATTGTTTTCCACAGAGATTGTTAACAATTTATGTCACCAGGAGGTTTCGCTGCCACTTCCTCTTCTCTTCCCACGACAGCACAGCTGCCTCTGGGAGGACGGCAAGCAGATCATGGATGTGGAAAAACGTCTCCTTCTACAGGAACAGTGTAGGACATAAATAAAAAATGGGAATTGCAAGCGAGATATTAGCATATTTTATTCAGCATGAAATATTTTTATTCCCTGAGCAAAAGCAGGAGACATAAGACTCACAGGAAATAATAAAAGAGTAACAGAATTCTTGCATGAAAAATAATATTTTAAACTTGAAGCCAATTTTCTCTTGTACCTCACGGTAATACTGAGGTGCCCATGCATATCTCTGCTAACAAATGAATGACACTCAGTTTTCATTTCCACCATAACTTTGAAATGCTCCTACTGACCTTTTAAAATATTTAAGCCCAGCTTCTACCCTAATACGGAAAAATTGTAGAAAAGTATAAATTACACTTCTACAACTGGCATGCCAGTTGTACAAGGCCTTCTCTACCATGCAGCAACTTCTGCAATGGACACCGCTCGTTGTGCACACAGCTACCCCCATCTTCCATTCCAGTGCTGTTCCTGTATTGACAGAACGAGTTATTATTCCTCCGCATGACTAGCCCAAGTCAATAATGATGCGCTGCACTTTTTTAGTGATCAGTTTAGGGCCTGGTAGGAGATACAATAGTTGCATCACTAAGCAAAAGAGCTGGGTTTGACTTTTTTTTTTTTTTTTCATGTAAAAAGGACAAGACATTTTAGGAAAAAAAAGTTATAGTAAGTAGCTTTCTGTTCTAGTATTGTAGGTAGCTGAGTCAGATAGAAAGAAATGTTAAACGGGCAGCCAAGTAGGACTAGGTCCTGGAAGGAGCCACTGCAGAAGATGACAGACCGTGCAAACATGGCAGAGACAGGCACCTAGGTTGGGGCCCAAACTGCAGGACAGAAGATAAAACATTTTCGTGCAATACTTCCTAAGGATAAACATCAGGGACTGATACTCTAAATAGGTTTCTATCACTTTGAAAAGACAAGGAAGAGTCACTAACTCAAATTCCTACAGGAAGAGCCCCTACTCTGTGTCCACACCCACTTGCTAGTGGCTCCCTTCCCCATTTGATCCCCTTTTAATCAGTTGTACCTGAGCAGTTGTATGTGTAATCTTATTGGTTAGCGCATGTTGGACTTAAACCCTGGTCATGGATTAACTCTACAGAAATCCTTAAAAAAGGCAGGATCCTTGGAAACCCACTCAGGAACCCTCCTGTCTTTCTCTCTGACAGAGGCTTTCTCTCCTTCATTAAATATATTCTGCTCTTAACCACCATTGTTTCTAAAATTTATTCCTTAATTTTAGAGAGTGTAAACTTGTACTAAACATCTACAGGCTGGGAGCTTCTTCTCCCTATAGCACTGAAACTAGGAAGTTGGTAGATGAATTTGCTGAACGGAAAGCCAACAGATGAAGGTCTTGTCTACAACGTTAAGTTTATATTTTTATGCTTTCAAAAATGTTCATTAAGCATCAGACATATGCCAGGTTTTTTTGAAGTTAGTGTGTGGGAGAGAAGTATAAAAATAAAACTTGAAATAAACAGCATAATTTCAAGGAGGGAGGGGAAGCAAAGAGAAGGAAGATTTAAGACATGTTATGCACACACACTGACTTTCTTTGGTGGATGTAATTATAATGTGCTTAACACGTGTACCAATAATGATAAATAAATAAAACATAAAAGCTATGACCATTAGCTTTGATTTGTAGGATTAGTTATGATTTGTCAAATTCATCACATGAAGAAATGGTTACCACAGCAGTAAACTATGCTCCTTGGGGTCCCTGGGTTGGTTCTGAGGAGTGGAGCTTGTAGCTATGTATCAGCAGTCCTCAACCTTTTGGGGTCTGAGGCCAATTTTAAGGAAAACAGTATTTCTACCTACTTGGGAGGAGCGTGGCTTCCAGCACTTTCTATTTATTACTTTGTTTACCTTGATACAGTTAACAATAAGGAGATAAAAATATGTTGTAACACCTAATGAGATAATTATGTAACTACCACAGCACAGAGCCAGTGAGAGTGGTGAGCTTACTTTCTCTGCAAGGTGCTTTCACCTGTGGTGGCAAGAGGCAGGGACACCCACAGCATGCTCCTGTTCAGGCTTCTTAATAATCTCATGATCCCTGCTGTCAGGGAAAGCTCTGCTGCACAAAGAGAGAGTGCTATGAGTGGAAGTAGGATTGTCAGCGCTGTTGTAGCTATCTGAAGACATTCTTCCTTAGCTTTATACTGGGATACACAGAAACTAGAAGTCATCTCATAGATTATTTTAAAGATGTCATTATTCATAATTTAAAATAATCCACTTCTAACATCATGAAAGTCAATTCACTGTGTTATTCGCAAATGGATCAGGGATTCTATCTCCAGTTTAGGCTCTTCCCTGGGTGGAAATTGATTCACATGCTCTTGAAATCTGAGCCACGTGCTGAGGACAGAGCTGTGAGCTAGAAGGCCATGCAGTCACCTCTTTCACAGTCTCAGCTAGTGTCTGAAACACACCACAAACCCCAGTGCTCTATCACTGCCTCTGCAACGCCTATTTGGCTTTAAGTCTGCTTACCTATCTAGGGCACTGAACACAGTAGTCACTTTCTTCTGAAGTGATAGTTTGAGCTTGTTGAACACGTTGAATATGTGACACAAGTAAGCAAGATTGGGAGCCATCTGTCACACTGATATGTGCTTTTTTTTCTGAATCAAGTCTCCAAAGTGGCTTTTGTAATTCAAGACTCCTGGTCAGTGATGTACCTCTAGCAGGCCATCTCACTTTGTTATAGGCAGCTAAGTTAGCTAGAAATATTATAGGCAGTCAGACAGGGTCAGGCTCTGGAAAGAGACAATACAGGAGACAAGATGTCTGCAACTCTAGGAGTGATAGAGGCTCCAGCTGTGAACCAGACCTAAAGGCAAAATAAATGCTAAAAGAGTGGCACCTGGGATTGATATTCTAAATAGGTAGCAATCACCTGAAAAAGACCCAAGTGAGTCACTAGCCCAATGCTGGAGGGGAAGAGACCCTTTTGGTATTCATGCCTGCTTACTATGTGACTCGCTTCCCTATTTGGTCCTGGGCCTAATTAACTTTACCTGAACAATGGTGCTTGTCATCCCATCTCACTATGCAGTTCAAGCTGGCCTTAAGCTCACTTTGTAGCTCAGGCTGGTCTCCAAACTCACAGCAATCCTCCTGCCTAAGCCTCCCAAGTGCTGGGATTACAGGCCTGTGCCACCATGCCCAGCCCCCATGGTTTTACACTGTAAAAGTCCCTGGAAGAGACAGCTTCCCTGGGCAACCTACTTGGGTCCCCCTTCTGTCCCTATCCAACAGAAGCTTTTCTTTTCAATAAAGTTTTATCCTCCACCTCCATTTGTTCCTAAAATTCATTCGTCAGTTTCAGAGAACATGAACTCATACAGGTCAGGTTGGGAGTTTCACTTCCCTATATCAATTTCTGTTCACAAGAGAGGATGTGTGTGTGCTTTCACTCTGTCTCCTCACTAAGAGGAGTGAACACTCACGAGGAGCCTGCACTCAGATGTGGCCCATGATTCAGCCTCCTCCAGGAAAATGTTAGGTTCTGATGACCTCTTTCAGCCAGTCAGGCTTTCTGTGAAGATGACCCCATGTACAAACTCATGTTTAAAGTGACCCCAAAACCCAGTTTTTGAAACTAGAAAGCCTCCAGCTGTGATGGGTGTCTTGCACATGTGTGGACTGCCTGCCAAAGGGCGGCCAGTTCAGGTTTTCTGATGTGGAATGATGCAGTTGTCAACAGTTCTAAAGTTCTAGTGTTGGCTGGCACAGAGGCTCATATAGTATGTCCTCATGCACATCTAAGAATAAGCACTGATGCCTGCTATTGTCAGTAGATAATGACAGCTTGGATTGTGTGTCACCATAACTCCTTCATCTTTTCTGACTATCATGCTTCAATCTCTTTTGCTGTTTCACCATTTGCTATGTTCTTCTTTTTTTTTCTTCTGACAGGTTTAGCCCACCCTGGGGGCGGGGCTGGCACAGCACATGGTACTGGGATCTAACTGCAGTCTCTCTTGCCTAGGTAGGTGCTTTAGGCCACTGAGCTACCTTCGCCCTATCCCTTTTTTGTATTTAGTACAAGGCCTATGTGGTTTTACCACATAGATGAGACTCCTAGCGATCCTCCTGTTTGAGTCTCCCAAGTACTGGGTGGCACCTGCCACCATACTCAGTCTAAAAGGTTGTTTTTTTTTTCCTTTTTATAGGGACTCACTACACAGCTCAGACTATTAGTGATCTTCCTCATTTCTGCTTCCCTAGTGCTGGCATTACAGGTATGCACCACCGCACCCGGACTCCACCACTGACTCAGCATGCTCTGGGTGAGGCCGGGGTGGCATGCAATGCCAGGGATAGAATGATGTCCCCTACACTTAGTCTGCTGAGCTGTATCACTGGCCTTTGTTTCTCCAAGTCTAGTTATGGCGCTCACCCACAAAGGTGCACCTGCCACCTTTTGAACCACAGACTCCTAACTGTTCAAGTTAAATGTCTTAGCAAGACACAAGATCAACTCTTCGCCGATAACCGAGGGCTTTGTAGCTTTCTCAGTGCCACTCACCACCAAAAATAACGGTCTCCAGAAATACACATTTGATGACTTGATTTCTCCTGTTCTTCACAGCCATGTTGGTGTCTTTGCATGACTCCTAATGCGAGGGGACTGGTCTCCACGAGGTGAAGACCTTTTGTAAGTCTCTTGGCTTTCCCGGGCAACACTACTGTATAAAGCAGGCTTGGAGAACATAAGAAGCCTGCTGTAAGGAATCTCTCACTTAAACAGGCCTTTTAATTTTAATTTTCTTTTATTTTGTTCTGTTTAAGTGCAGCTTTCCATTTGTTGCCAGTCTAAGAGTCTCCTGCTATCTCCAAGTGTTTCCCCCTTTGAAAAAAGCTGGTACTTGTCTGTGGTTATTGTTGTTTTTACTAATTTTGGCTAGAGTTACCTTGTGGGTTTAACAAAACTGTGACCCAGGCACAGTCAAGCGGGCAGAGTCTGAGGTGAAATACAGAACAGGAGTGTAGTCATACACACACGGAAGTAAGGAGGGGATTCTCACGGAGCTTTGCTACCAGGTGCAGCTGCACAGCCTAAGCAACAGCTAGCTTGCCACTGCGAAGTCAAGCACAACATACAACCAAGGGGCACCTGCTGCTCTCTAATGGGGTTTGACAAAAGTCTGCAAGCAGTTGATTTATTGGGGTATCTGCATAGTTAAAATTCTGGTACTTGTTTACCTGAATGTGCACAGTCAGTGCCTGCAGCTCAGGAGGCCTTAGCTCCTCCAAAGACAAGCCCAACCCAGATCTGCTGCATGTTCATGGGAGGGTTCATGCTCCCGTAAAACTCAAATGCCACCCTCATCTGACAAGACAGGGCTCAGGGCATCATGTCAGCCCTGAAGAACAGCTATGAGTGCAGATGCAGCATCCTTAGCTCTCTTTCTCCTCACATCCCGCAGTGCTCCCTGGCTCACAACAGGTCCCAGCTCTTGGGACCTGGCCTCTTTCTCTCTGGCGCTGTTACCTACACTTGTCTCCCTGGCCACCGGGGACTAGGCAGCTCTGCCATGCATGTCCTTCCTGCGGGCTTTCGACCTTGGAGCCAAATGATCTCATTCTCAATATCTGGAAACCGTCAGCTAAATTAAACCTTTTGTTTCTTTAAGTTTCAAGTGTCAGAGGGCCGGCCAGATAGCTCAGTGAACTAAAGCGCCTTCTTAGGCAGATTCAGGCGAGCTGTGTTGCCCTCCCCCCCCCGGGATGTCCTGAGATGGCGATTGAGCCTGCGTGATGGCTCATGCCTGTGATCCCAGCACTTGGAAGGCTGAAAATACGAAGATCTCTGTGAACTGGATCTAAGTGGTGAGAACCTATAGATCCTATACTAAATATGTAAAATTAAAAAAAATAAGTTTCAGTGGTCAGGAATTGTATCTCAGAAATGTGGAGATATTGCAATAAATAGTACAAGAAATATTGAGAAAATGTTTAGTTACTGTTCTTTATTATTCACGTTAGGTGTCCACAGAGAGCATCTAAACATTTTTTTTTTTTTATTGGAAGAACCAGCCATTGAACTCAGGCCCTTGCACTTGCCAGGGAAGCACTTATTCCACTGAGCCATCTCCCCTGCCCCTTCAACAACATTTGCATAGAGGCTATGAATAAACAGAGGTCAGTGATGAAAAGCAGTGAAATTAAACAAAGAAACACGAGCTTAAAGCTCTGTGGGTATTCATTTTATTGATGGGAAACAGTAACTCTGACATGCTGAGGTCATAACCTGCAAGAATTTGCTGAAAAGTTAAGATTAATTCAAAGTGAAAAATATGAATCCTCAATGAAATTCAGACAAAGAAATGATATTGACTGGTTTATGTTCTCAAACATCTGTGTTTGCTGAATGCAGAGTAAGGTGTAGAGTAAGACAGAAACTTAGGTGGGGTGGGGAAAGTAGAACAATATTGCCCTTGCTGCATTAGCCTTAGATGTTATATATATTTTAAAAATGGTCTTCATATAGCAATCTATGGTAACTTGTCAAGTAGTCAGTTCAAGATTTTTTTTATTGTATTTAGTACAGGATCAGCAGGGTTTCACTATGTAGATAAGACTCAGAGTAATCCTCCTGTTTTCAGCCTCCCAAGCTCTGGTATTACAGTGAATGCCACCCTGCCCAGTCTCAGGGCTATCTCAGCATGACCTGGAGGCGGGCTGGGACAGAAGGGGATCAAGTTCAAGATTTTTAGCATTAAAAGTATATGCAGAATCCTTACATTCTGTCTGATTTTCTTAGCTTGAGTCACTCTTATTCATATCAACTGATTTTCTCAAATTTTCTCTTTAGTTTCAATTTCACTGTAATTTTATCAATAAGGTCGATGAAAGAATTTTACAGGACATGAATGGGTTCAAACATTTAATTACTTATCTTCAATTATTTCTCATTGATTTATGTTCTTATTTGTTTATTTATTTATTTATTCATTTATTTTGTATTTAAGACAGGATGTACAGGGTCTCCCTGCATAGATCTAACTCATCGTGTTCTCTTGTTTGCAGCCTGCTGAGTGCTGAGATTACAAGCATGTGCTACCATGCCTAGTCTCAATTGCAACCTCAGCATGCTGCATGGGTGGAAGCGGAGGCACAGCAGGCCTGAGGATTGAATTCTCCGCCAATGCATCTGCCTAAGTGGGTGCTTTAATCTACTGAGCTGTTTGGCCAGCCCTTTTTTAAAAAAAATATATGTTCTTATTCCATCAATACCATGCTGTCTTGATTACTGTAGCACTGGAAGCTTTGAAATTGTGGAGCACAACTCCCCGATCTTTTCCTTTTTCAACTTTTATCACAAAAAGAAGTTTTTCTATTTGATAGTGATTGTTTTTACCCAACCAATCAACTTAAAATATATGTAGGAAGTATGGTGTTATTTGAAATTTTACGTCTTCTAGTCATTAATTGTGAGGGTTATTTGCACATTTGTCCTTAATTTCTCTCCATAATGTTTTGTAGTTGTCAGACCAAATTGTTTTGCCCTTGTAATTGTTAAATTTATTGTTAATTATTTGATTCTTTTTGTGCTACTGTCCTAAATATCTGTATAGCTGAGATATCCCCTCACTTCTGTTATTACTTTCTTCAGCATTTGAACTTCAACTACTTTTAAGAACAAATGTCCATATCAACATTTTTGGCTTCTTCTTATTATTTTACAGAAAAAAGGAAGACTAAATTTCATAACAAAATAATAGGAGAATATCAATAGTTAATATATTACATATTCTTTAATGTATTTATTATACTACCAATGTATCTTAGTTCATTGAAAAAGAACGTCATGCTAATATCAATTGGAGAAATGTATGCCCATATCCTGTATTCTGAGTAACTACTTTGACTTCTTTTCTTTTTCTTTCTTTTTTTTTTCTGTATTTTAGGGAAGGGTCTACAGAATGTTCAGGGTTTCACTACTAGCTTGGACTCACAGTGATCCACCTGTTTACAGCCACCCAAGAGCTGGGATTACAGGTGTGCGCCACCATACCCAATCTCAATTGCTGTCTCAGCGTGCCCTGAGGGCAGAGCTAGCATGGTATAACATTTATTTCTTAATTCACCTCTGTATATTGGTCTCACTTCACAAACATAATATAATCTTCTCTAGAACAATTTCAATTTATTGGTGCTTTGCTCAGATTGGAAGTATGGGATTTTGCTTTTTACGTCAAATTCTTATATCATTATTTAAATTCTTCTTCCATCATAATTTGAGATTTAAAATTGTGAATGTGTTCAGGTTGTTCATAAGCAATATGTCAATCATTGAAGGATGGGATATGTCAATCCCTGAAGGGTGGGATATAAAGATCTTGGATTTAGGAACTGCTAATGTTTCCAGCATCCTGTGTTGGTCTCCCATCCTACTAAATTGGTAACAGGTGATTTAAAACTGTTAAGTAAACAAAGCTGTTTTGTACTGTATGGTTTGGGATCTTTTTTTCCCTTTGTACCTGAATTATTCTTATTAATTCTCCCCTAATTCCTGGCAAAGAAATATCAATTAAATTTCAGCTTAGATATAAAATGTATGACACCTATTTTATATGCACTTATAGTTGGAATAGTTACCCACTCTCTTTAGTGAACTAATTCTACTCCCATTGCAAGGTTCTGTGACCATATTTAGAAATATGACCTGATTAATTTTCTCAATGCATTATGAACTCTATGACATTGAAATTAATAACTCAGTGTTTATGAATCTCACAGCCTTGAATGGCACCATACACCATACTCTTGTGGGCAGGAATTTGATGCCAGATCAATATATATATATATATATATATATATATATATATATATATATAATTTTTCTAGATATTGGTTTAAATATAGTATTGTACAAAGATGCATAAAGTATTTAATATTTTAAAAAATTTTTACTCTCATTTACCTACTTATATTAGCCATGTTTCTTAGGTGTTTTGAATACCCTTAAAATTGGTAATTTCTTACTTTGCATAATTTATACCTACTAGTGAAAGATCCTGGCAACAGTACCTTTTCCTGAAGAAGGTGCTGATGTGGAGCAAGGACTAGAAATTTGGCTTTGTCCTAAAAGGAGAAAAATCCAAAAAAGAAACAAGTACTGCATGCTGGAGGTGTCCCCAAACACAGAGTCAAATTTCTTCACAGGAAATATGCTGGGCCCTGGAGCTAGCATAAAGTACTGCATGCTGGAGGAGTCCCCAAACACAGAGTCAAATTTCTGCACAGGAAATATGCTGGGCCCTGAAGCTAAATGTAAGAAATGGTAGAACCTCCTTAAATCTTGGTGTTTAGGAGTTGGAGAAATTAGAGTGTGATTATCTGCTTCCATCCAGGATCAATTTTCCTTTCAGGACCCTTGGTACACTGTGATTCTGTGAAGAAGGAGACTAAACCTTTAACCATCAAAATACTGAAAAGACAGGTTGGAACATCTGTAAATGTCTCAGGCCTGAGAAAGATAAACACTGCGGGTGAGCAAATGAAAGCTTTGGTGAACCAGCATTGTGGTGGTGCATGCCTGAAAGTCTTGAGCGCTCAGGAGCGGAAGCACAAGGAGGCCAGGTTCTAGCCCAGGCTGAGCAAAATACTGAGGCTCTGGGCCCAAATAAAACAATGAGAAAAAAGAGCAGAGGTATAGTGCCAGCAGTAGGTCACAGGGGAGACCCTGGGTTCCATTGTGTTGCTTAGAGCCACACACACCAAAGAAGAATGAAGTTATTTTTCCCTTCGAGGCATAATAAAATCTCTGGTAATAGCTGCTCTGATTGGCTAAAAAATAAAGTGAAATACTTTCCTGAAACAAAACACAATTATCAACAAATTTCGGGCCAGCCAAATAGCTCAGCGGAGTAAAGCATCTGCAAACAGGTGCAGGGTCTAGGGTTCGATCCTTGGGCCTGCTGAGCCTGCCCCACTGCTGGGGCACCCTGAGATGCTGATTGAGACTGGGCATGGTGGGGCACATCTGTAATCCCAGCACTTGGGAAGCTGTAAACAGGAGAATCACTATGAGTTCAATCTAGTGGTAAGACCCTGAACACCCTATAAATACTTCTCTAACATCAAAAAAAAAAAAAAAAAAATCCAACCTATTATATAAAATACCATGCATGTACTAATTTTAAAACATAAAAAAAACACAATCAATTCCAAAGGAGGAAAAAGAAAACAAAAATTAAACATGGCTAATTTCCCAGGTCATGTAAATATCAGGGAAAGACTTTAAAATGAACTCCAAAAAGTATAAAGGGTACTACTGAAAAAATATAAAATGTTAATTATCCAAAGAAAATTTTCAGATATAAAATAACAAACAAGCTGTAGCTTGAAAAAAATCACAATAAAGCATTGAGAAAAAACTGTCTAATATTATATCAGAAAATTTAAAATCATTACAAGAAATTTTCTCAAATACAGTGTAAAGTGAAAAACAAATGAGAGATCACAAAAGAGGATGAAGTGCATGAGAAGCATAAAGCAGCCATCTAATATATGGAGACTTTCATATCCAGAAGGAGAAAATTAAAATATACAGAGTTTGAATTTATGAATAGCTGAAAATCTCTCAAGCAGAAAAATGCAACAACTAGATTCAAAATGTTAATAAAGATATAAGCATGAAAAATACAACCAAATACAGTATGGTAGACAAACTGCTGAAAAAAATACATTTTTAAATTTAATCCAAGAAAAGTCTTATTTCATGTCAAACACATAAAACATAAGGGAGAGACAGAGAGAGAGAGAGAGGGAGAGAGAGAGATCAGTCATGAGAACAGCAGCAGAAGCCACAGAACAATCTTAAAAGGGCATCGTGAATTTGAAATGATGAAGAAAAAACATTCCACCAAGCCAGGGCACTCCACAGTGAAGTCATTTCAGAATGCAGAGACAGTTCAACAAGAGGCAAAGAAATGCTGTGATGACAAACTGTTGGCTGAGGAATCACTACAAAAATATGACAGGTAAGAGAGCCTGGCAAAAAAGAAAGACGGCATTAAAAGGACATGCATACAAATATGAAAGATCTCTCCACCTCTGCAGGGGTTTATAATATTAAACAATAAAATATACAAGATCCCCAGCACAGGGACTCGGAATGGTGAAGGAGCCAATCATTCACAGTGTGTTTACAGCAGTATGTGCAGAGCAGTGTAACTAAGAGATGGCAATAGCTGCCTGCAGCATAATGAGCTGACATATAATCTTTGAAATAATCAAACAGAGACAGCTAATGTAACAAATGAAATTGAATTAAAATATATGCTTATCCAAAAAAAGTGATAAACATGGGAACAAGAAATGAGTGGTGCACAAAATAAGAACATGGGTTTGTGAACTTAAACCTGTGCCAATAATAGCATTCAATGCAATTAACTGAGTAACCAACAGAACAATGCCTGTCAGAACACACATACTTACTTTGTTTATACAAAGTAAATACAAGTCACCAGTTTAGAAAATATGTGTCTAAACTACCCAGAGATTCAATCCCTAGTACAAGCACAGCATGAACTAGCAATCAGTTGATGAACATTGAGAAACAAATTCAAACCCGACAAAGGAGGAAATGGTAGGATCATCTGACTGTACAAAACATGAATTTCATGCAATGAAATGTGTCACGATAAAATCTGTAAGTTTATTTAGTAATGGAAGAAATGTTAAAAAAAAAACCAGCAGCTGGGGAGATGGCTCCATGGAATAAGCGCTTCCCTGGCAAGCACAAGGGCCTGAGTTCAATCCCCAGTTCCGCCAAAACAAACACACACACACACACAAAAGAAATGTTTTTAATCTAGAAAAAGTATAAACATATAGTTAGAACATTCTGTGCTAAATTAGAACACTTCCTTCTTGAAGTTTGAAATCCATTTTGTAGCTGGGCGTTGTGGCGTATGCCTGTACTCTGAACACTCCAAGGCTGAGTGAGAAAGATCATTGCCAGTTCAAGGCTAGCCTGGGCTGCCTAGTGAGCTGCAGGCCAATCTCAACCACATAGTGAAACTCTGTCTCAAAAATACATTAAAAAAAGAAAAGATCTCTTATTGAGATAAAGATTATAATTATTTCAGTATGCTCCCCCAAAATGTATGCTTATAAATAATGGAAAATAAGTAATTCATGATTTATAAATAAGATTTGCAAATATACAAATGCTATACATTTGAACTCTGGAAATAATAATGATTTTAAAATGATATTAGATATTGATCAATTTGTAAAACATAAACTTGTTGCATACTAAGAATGAGTAAAATCCATCAAATTTTATAAAAATATCTATTTATATGAGAAAATATTTTTATTTATGTTGAATTTTAAAAAATAATTTTACACTGAGTATTTTTGGAAATATTAATTGTTTAATATTAAATTTAAAGAAGATCAGTAAGCTATTTTTTATTTAAGGGTATCAGTTGTCCACATATTTACCTGTACAGTTATAGTATATTCAATCAAATAGTACTTTCAATTAGTATCCTAGAAAACAGAAAACTACACTTAAAGTTTATATGAAAACATAAAATGATTCATGTTTTAATAAATGGCTTAGAGTCTATAACTTGAAAATCTAATAAATTTGACATACTTAAACTACCAAAGTTCAAATCATAAAGCTAAAATAATTAAGACAGAACACAGACATAGACAAATTGTTCATATAGAAAAGACAATAGAATTATAACTATAGCAACTTTCACTTGAAAATTCAAGTCCAGCACTGAGAGAAGACAGCACCACTGTGTCTATGTATCAATAGGTGAAATTTGATAATTCACATAAATAATTAGTAAACATCCACTAAAAAGAGACACAAATCCTAACTAAATACTATGCAAAGAAGTCTGTTCTTATGGGCAACCTAGTAGCACTACGTCAAAAGTTCTACAATAATTAAATTTTATCGCATAGAAGTTGAGACTAAGGAGAGATGAACATTGTATTTTGTAGCAGCTTCAGATACGAAAACTCACTGTCCGTGTAGACCAACGGAAAGCCCATGGAAGCGGTTTCTGCTGCAGGTCACTGTACGTCAATGCAAAATCTCTGGGAAACCGTTTCACAGAAGACCCATTCTAGCTTGGCACATCATTTTTGCACATCTATCGAAGATTTTCAACCCTCAGGAAAATGAGATAAGTCTGCAAAAATGACATATAGAAGATATACAGAGCAAATTTATTCTTAAAATGTCCACATTGAAAACTGAAACAAACTTAAACATCCCTCAGCAGCAGATCATGACCACATGCAATAATGCATGCCAACAAAAATAAGTTACTGGTATGCATGATAAAATGGATAAACTTCTCAGGTAAAGTGTTGAGTTATGAAGCAAAACTTATGGACACATTGATTATAGCACACATGCACATACACATATTAATTGCCTATGTAATCAGACTGGTAGTGACTCTGGGCATGTGGAAAAGTTATATTGACTACAAAAGGGAGCCTAAGTTAAAAAAATAATTCATAAAATTAACTTTTGACCCTATTATTAACGTTGGGGTCAAAGACATGCAAATATTAATGTCTCTATACTTAAGACTTACACACTGTGTGTGGTATGCACATCATCTGCATAAAGTTTATAATAAATGAATTTGAAATTTGTAGAAGTCAGAAAACCAATCTGACTCTACCTTAATTATAGTTGGTAGAGCCTGACATCCAAACCAAGGTTCACCACCTTCAGAATTCATGCCTTCTCTCAGCATTCTTCCTTTCATACAAACCTTTCAAGGCTACATGAAAGGTTCTTGAAAATAGAGCCTCTATTTTCCTTTGTTTCCCTCCATAACTTAAAGTAAATCAATTATTTGAGGCTGTAAGTGAAACTCATCACTTTTGAATTTCTCATGAGTATGATTCATAGTTCTTAATAGCTTCTATTTTAACAGCTATTAACAGTTCCCCCTGAAGAGATTGCATGCATAGCCTTTCACCTAGAAATAGCCAAATGAGAATAGCCTAGTTTAAATCAAGAACCCATGAACCTTTTGGCTTTGTTGTGACATTTGGTTATCTTCATAGGAGAAAACGATCAACTTTGATATGTGACCAGTTTGTATGAATCACCCAGTTACCAAAGGACAGAGTAAATTTATGCTAATAAACTTCAAACACACATACACACACTGTTATAACACACACACACACATATATATATGTGTGTGTGTGTGTGTGTGTATAGTAACACAAGAAATATACACATTTGGTGAATATTTTATTTGCATAGGACTCTGAATAAGAAGCACAATTTCTTAATCAAGGTGGACCATGGAGCAGGAAAACCAGCCAATCACCAGCTAGAACTGTGATCAGCCAATGATGTGTCGTGCAAGACAAACCCATGTTAATCTGCACCCCGTAGCTTTACCGAGTCTGCATTTGGACCAAAGAAAACCAGCATGCGCATCACATGCTTTAGAGAAATGAAGGAGTTACCAGACAGAGCATTTTATTAAAATTTAGAAATACAACTCCTTTTTCTCTTTTAGATAAGGTACTAATGTCCCTGTCATCCAAGTAAGATACCCATGTCCTCATGGACGTGGGCGATCCACACACTTAAAGAAGAATGAAACTAGTTCATGTCTTATTTGCTGCTTCAAACTCTCTTAGATATTTTAAGTGTATCTTTTAAGTAAAATTCTTTAGAATAAGGAAAAAGTAGTTTCTTGCCTTTTAAAGATAAGCAAATGTCACAAACCCCAGGTATTTTAATCTACTCAGTCTGAAGAGAAGTAAAGGTGAAATCCTAACCTAAACTTTCCTGATATAATATTCAAGTTCTGTTTATTAGTTGGTACCGCTTCTTCCTAAGGGCTTCTAAAGAGTGCAGGTATTGGGTTGATCCTGATACATAAACAAGTGAGAATCTAAGTCTGAATATTTCTACCTTATAAAAAGGCCAAATAATTTCATCTGGAACAATGTGCACTACAAAACACATAGGTGTGGGCCACAACCTCTATTCCATAGGACTTTCAGAATCGGGAGAACTACAAAAAAAAATCCTAACAAATGCTGACAATATTTATGAATTAAATACTGGCATCCCTATAGCTAATGTATCTTACTTGGCCAAAAACAATATAAATGCATAGAAAATTGAGTTTTAAGTTAGGAATTTATGAATATAAGTCTTTTAGACTTGACTCAAGTTTTTTTGATTTTGTCAGGAATCTTAGGCAAGTGTCTATTTTCAACATTTCAGTTTATTTTCCTCTTCTTTTCTAAATTTCTTTCTATAGTCCTCAGGGGTGAATCCAGGGCTTTCATGTTACTCTATCCCCAGGCGTTTTTTGTTTCTGAGACAGGGTCTATCTGTGTTGCTGGGTTTCCGAGTCCACGCTTGAACTTAGGATCTTCCTGCTGCCACCTCCCCAAGTGCTGGGACTGTGGGAGTGAGCCTAGCGAGGCTACTTATCAATGAATTAAAACGAGAACTTCATGTGAGTTGACAAGGCAATCTCATACTCCTAAAAGAAGTCAAGGGTATTTTTTCCTAGTATTTCTCCAATATGTTTTTTTTTAATTTAAAGTTTACTACATTTGATTAAAAGCTCTTTTTGTCTGCTTTATTATATTCCAGCACCAAAAGTTTACATTTTAATATATAGAGTAAATCATACAATGCAACCATTGTTTTACCAAGGGAAACACATTTATTTCATGTTAATACCCGGATTTGTCAAACTCATATTTATTTGTTTGAATTTGTGTACATCAAATGAGTGGTTTCAAAATCATTACTGATAAATTATAAATCTCTTCCTATAGGGATTTAAAAACCCACAGAAGGCAGAAGCCTCACTGATGCACAGCCCTGAATGCTGACTCCCTGCAAGGCAATGGCCAGAGCTGCTCACGTCCTTGGAGCTGAGCTTTCCCTTGAATGCCTCTTCAGCTATGAATTTCATTCTCTCTTATGGTTTTCCTGCTTGTATTTGTACCTTCTTTTCCTTCTCAATTGCTTTTAGTTTCCACTGAGTGGCTGAGTTTTTTCTTTCTTACTTAGTCTCACCTTCTGATTTGTGCTCTCTTGCGTCTCCAGTCAAGAGCTAGCCACTTCTATTAATAATCATTAATAGTTAGACATGCTCTGTAGCAGAAATCAAACATCATATTCATATGTATGTATATATATAGTTTTGTATAAATGCTGAAAGGTAAGCACAATTGTTTTACCATTACACAGAGGATGAAATTGAAAGTTAATGAATGAGGTATGAACAGAAATGCCAAAATGTACCAAACCTACAGAAATTCTTTGAAATTTGGTTTCCTTTGGAACCAAGATGCTGTTCCATTTGTTACTACAGTAAATTCCATGTGCTTTTCACTTGTGGGAATGATGTGCAGCCATGAATGATTCACTTAAATTCTTTCGGTTTTAGTTCCCTTGGACATAGAGAGGGTGGATCTACACAACTTCCCCTTTAGAGAATTTCCCTGATTTTATTTATGATACAGTTGAAAAAAAAATTCATCCAAAAGCAAACAAATATTTTTAAAATTCTGCAAGTGAAGTACATATTTTTAAAGTCACTGTCCAAGTCCCTTGTCAAGAACTATCTGTACACTGAGCATATCATTTCCTAAATGACTCCTAAAACTTTGCGCTGTTTTACACAGTCTTCAACCCAGGTCATGGATCTATTGCTGAAAAGGCAAAATGTTTTCTCAGAAACTTAGAAAACCTGTAAGTTTTTTAGCTGAGCACAGAGACACACTTAACTGTTGTGTGAAGAGTTACTGTCTATGTTTTATTTTAAGGAATAACCTAAAACGAGCATAATTAGTGACAAATTATCATCAAAAGACTGTACCTCAGTTTTCCCCAGTATAAGCACAAATCAAAATAACATAGACTATATATTAAACTTACAGATCTCCTGCAACTGACATCAAACTAAGTAGCTATCAATCTAGCTACTTTAATCTCTTTTAATTTCATGTGATTTTTCTATTTGATCATCTTGAAAGTAGGGATGCCCTGTTTAATAATTTCCCTACGGAAGTCAAAGCAACTTTTAAAATATTCACGAATCTTATTTAAAATTCCTCAAATCAGTGAAGAATGCTATAAGGAAGGTAATGGCCCTTGGTGTGCACTTATGAGCTGCCGTGATCTCTGCCGCATTCCTCCTGGGAGGGGAGGACCATGAATGTCCCATTCTAGTCTCAGCCACCTCAGTGCAGTAAACATATTAAGCCCAATGAATTCACTTGGAGGAAAGTAACCTCCTTGTCCAACTTGCTGTATCATCCATGACATAATCTGATCTTGGAAAACAACAAATATGGGATGCTATCCTGGGTATGCCACTCTCTGATAACTGAGCCAAAGCCCTCACCAAAGTGAGGAGATGCATTTGCTTGGTATCAGTGAGAGAACACAGAGAAGAGCAAAGAAGGTGCATGTATGCTTAGAATATGCCTAAGCAATTCTCAGTTACTGATGCCTACCTGAGATATTACGAAGTTAGCCATAGCATTTGGGAATATAAAGAAATATTGCTTAATAGCATTGAATAGTCCTCATATATTATGTAGGATATTAAGTTTTGTGTTTTAAAGCACACAAATTACAATACATGCAGGCCCATCTTAATAGCAGCCCATTCATAACAACTGAACCTCAGAAGAGGCCTATTTATCCTTCAACGTATAAACAGGTAAAGAGAGAAGTGTGGTGTTTATGCACAAGAGTGTGGTAGTCTACCACAAAGAAGAAAGAATTTAAATCATTTTTAGGAAAGTAGATGCACCTTGAAGTCATAATATTAAATAAAATAAATCAGATATAAAACCTTATATAAATATAATTGAAGAACAATACAAAGTTAGATAATAGGATACAAGAAAGTAGCCCTTTTGCAAAGGGCAAGTGGATCTAGTGATGACAGGGAGTGGGAAGGGGAAGACAAAGGATGCATGACAAAGTATTCACAACTCCTCATGTGAGACACCATCATTAAGGAGCACAAACGCGCACTATCAGAACATTAAAATTAAAAAATATGTGGAAGGATGTCTAACTTCAGTTCCACCATGTAAGGTAATTGGGAGCTGTCTCTACCCTATCATTATGATACAATCAATGGAAAAATTGAAGTTGACCGATGGGAACAGAGCGGAATTGGACAGTCACAGGCAGCATCTGTATAACAGTAGAAACTGCTAGAGACCCTGACATTAACAAGAACACTGAAGTCCAATTTTGAAAAAATTTCCCCAGGACACATTTGGACTGGTATGAGCATGAGAAGCTCCTGGGCCCCCCTGGGTAAGGCTTTGCTTTCCCTTTACCCAAGAAGACTGCCAGAATCTCAGGGTGCAAGTCTGAAAATGAGCTCTGCATTAGTCAGATCTGGGGAGGTAAACCTTTGGCAAATATGCCCAGAGCATAGTCAAAATACACTATCTGCCAAAGGAGCATTTTAATCTAGAACCCTATCTTGACTGTCAAAGGGACACTGTTTAACCCTATTTGCCTTTTTTCCTCAAAAAAGGGAGAATAAAGGCTTACTACTGGAGAAATAACCTGGGGTGGGCATAGGCTCACATTAAAAGGAGGAGAGTTAAACCTAAGATCATAAACATCTCCCCTTCCCCAAGCCTTACCACACAACCTCAAAGCTCCGGGATAACAAAGATTACTGCAGAATGTAGACGCTACCCAGGGAGAGATTTATACCGAAATCAAAGACAAGACACAGTAACATTTGAGAAATTGAATTCTCCGGTTAGTGTAACTACAACAGGCATTCAGTGCAGCCCAGCTCCTCAGTCGATTAACATAAGCACACAAAGCCGCATTCATCTCACTTCATCTTATCAGACACCAGTGTGACTTAAGCAACAATTAACAACGTACCAAAATTAATAACAAACAACCATACGTCAATTAAATGAAGTAATTAAACAAAGGTAAATTAATAAACAGACAAAGCAAGGAACAAAACAACACAAAAGCAGTCTGAATAGGAAAAAGAAGGGCAGGCCCTGAAGGATGCTCCCTGCCCTCGAGCAGAGTCTGCAGAGAGGGATCGAGTCCCAGCATGTGAGGCCGCCAGCCCTCCAGCTTGCGTCACAGCCTGACCCCCCAGCGCACCAACACCAGCACAGGATAGGGTAGGATGAATCCCTGACACGGCTATGGATTGCTATTGCTGAATGGGAATCTTAGATTAAGACCACTGTATGATCTGCCCAGTGTTAGATTTCACCAGCCCTGCATTTTTTTTTCCAGGGTTAAGTCTTGTGCTAAGTATCCTGCACCAGGGAATGGAGTGCCGAACTCAGGGCCAAGCGTGGGTGTTGATGAGCTGGAATCGGGTGTGGACAGCCCTGAGACCAGTCATTTCTGGAGCCCTGTGTGTGGAAACGGAGGCTGAGGCAAAGGTGATGGAGACAGGAACTGTAGCTCTTCAAGGTGGTTGGTCTGTGCCTGGGTCTCCCGGGTGGGGACCTGCGAACCCCAGGCAAGGAGAAGTGTGTTCCTGCTCTAGCAACGCCACAGCTGTGGTCCAGCCTCGCCTTGCTGCGCAGAGGGCTGCCAGCTGCCCTACAGGTACTGGTTTTAAGTTTTCATCTGCTTAGAAACTGCTGCAGCACCGGACAGACTAATCCTGGACTCCCAGAGAAGTCCTGCAGCACTCCGAGGCACTGCTTCAGAGCCGGTGGAGCCTGGCTCCCAGCTCGGCTGAGGCAGTTCAGTGATCTCTGTCTGCTCCTCTGGGGCGCTTCCCAACTCTGGGGTTCCCGTGGCTAATGTGGTACAGGATGGCAAATCTAAGACCGGGAGTTAATACTTGCTTTGCCCCCAGCGGCTACCCACACTGAGCTCCTCCGAGCTGAGCACAGTAATGACACAGGAAATTTCTTTCCTGCCTTTTTTATAACGTCCTTTTGTACTGTGGCCTTCAACGTGGATCGGCAGTGCCTAAGTGCGAGCCCACCACTGTGGTCTCCACGCGATGGGAGACTGAGGCAGAGTATCGAGTAGCTTTTCTTTTTCTTTTTTTTTTAGAAACTAGACTTATTTATTCAAAGTACTGGAAAAAAAAAAGATCTATTCTCATTGAATTTATACTTAGCAAACATACCTTTGAAAACTGAAAGTAAAATATTTTCCAGTTATACAAACTTGAAATATTCTAATACCTCCAGATGTAGCATATGGAAAATAACAAAGACCACAATCCAGAAGGCAAGGGAAGTTGCTGCACGGTCTGGATAAAGAATAAAGAGCTCTCAAAATGGTAGCTATGCAGGACCATGTAAAATATTAGGTCTTCCTTGTCTTTACACACACACACACACACACACACACACACATGAAAAAATATGTATATAACCTGACATAAGATTGATACCGTTTTGTGGAAATTGAGTAGCTTTTCATTACTCTTATTTTTTCTTTTTATTTTTTTTTACCAAACATAATGAGAACTGAACTCAAGATCCTGTGCCATACTGTGAAAGGGAAAGAAATTGTTCAATGGAAAGGAAAACCTGGGATAAGGAAAAGGACAAATGAAAGAAGGGAAAAAGATGCATTTAGATATGCACACATAACAGTCTGGATAATTGTATTGTTGATTTCTAAGGGTTTTTTGAAAGGAGCAGTTAATGCTTAATTTTTTTTAACACTGATTTTTTTCGCCCTCTATAACTTCAGTTGTTACTGTTTTGTTTTGTTTTCCTTTAAACTAGTTTTATGTGTTTATGTCTGGCAATTTGAACGACTATTTTGAAAACAGCACCATGTAATACAGAACTCTTTGTTGAATTCCTATAACGTTGTTTAGTGAAATGTATCATTCCTAATGCTGTTTGGTTATTGTTTTCTGTTACTAGTTTGTGTTCTAAAAATAAATAAATAAATATTTTAAGAAGGATTAAATGGCAACTCTAAGCAGAACTGTGCAACTTAGTGACTTGGCTTGGCCATAAATGAATGATGAATGAATGAGTTGAATGAATGAATTAATGAATAAATGGAAGGGGCTGTAGCTCAGCATGAGACCCCGGGCTCAGTTGCCAGCTCCATTATAGGTAAATAAGAAAGCAGATCATCGGCGTCTTTAGCTCCCGTGTAGGTGGCTGGGAGCCGGAGCCACTGTTCACCCTCCTGTGCCTCCATGGGGAGGTGACCCCCAGAGGGTCTTGGTTCCACTTTGTCTCACAGCTTAAGCTTCACGGAAATGTAAATTTGTGTCATACAGAGTAGTGTCAAGGGAATGAAAAGGCCAGAATGGATATTTATGAAAAACATAAAATAAAAGGTGTGGAAGCAAAACACACACAAAAATTTTAAACTTGATATAAAATAAACAAGTCAATGAACAATGGGGAAAAGTCCAGACACATGCTTCACTAGAAAAGGTAAACAAACGGGGAGTAGCCACAACAAAAGTGATCACCTTTGGTTATCATTTGACAAACAAACTTTTAAAAAATGTATTTGAGTAGTTTATTCCTTTATGCAAAGAATAGGTACAATGTGAATGGTGAAGATGCAATAAGAGTTTCAGATTGTATAATTTCTGAAATTCCACTTTACTTCCCTTGTTAATAATACTTTCCTTTTTTAAATGATACTGAGGATTGAAATTGCCCTGAGCTCCATCCTCAACCCTGCCTTCATTTTTTATTTCAAGACATGGTCTTTCTAAGTCCCCAAGCCAAGCTGCTACCTTTCTGCCCCAGTCTCCCAAAGTACAGGGTTGCAGATATGCCACCATGCCCAGCCTAGATTATTCGTTTTATCCTCACTGAATTTGGTATTTTCCAGATAAGGCATATTCCGTACAAAGAAAAAGTAAAAATTTGTCCTAATTCTGTTTCCTCCATTCAAGTTAATTAATTAGTAGCTATCTTATTTACAACTTTCCTGATAGGGCTTCCGCTATTAACATCATTCTATTATGCAGTTTGAAGCATATGTAATATTGCATATTTCGATCATTTTGAATACGTGTATACACATAGAGATACATTCTATAAAGTTTGGACTCATAAATACATATTTTTTTATTTTAACCATTTTGTTCATCAGAAAGTGCATGTGTGCCGGGGAGACAGCCTAGCAGACTAAGCATCTGCGTAGGCAAGCACAGGGGCCATGTTTCAGTCCTTGGCATCACACGCCACATGGACCCAGTGACTGGGCATGCTGAGCTGTGACAGAGTCTGGGTGTAGTGGCATGCGCCTGTAATCCCAGCGCTGGGGAGGCTGGAAACAGGAGGATCACTACAAGTCTGAGCTGCATAGTGAGGCCCTGCATAAAATTAAAAGAAAAGAATAGAATGTTATTCAGAAAGTACGGTATGGTACTAATGCATGTGTATAGCATTTTATAATATAAAATATTCCTTAATTACTGGAAAAATTATGCTAATTTTATCTGGGTTTTTTTGGAATACTGCTACACTTCTTTTTAAACAATATTTTTAGATTTTAAAGGATACAAAACAGTAAAAATGAAAGTGTTAGGAATGACACAAAATTGCTACTAAACAGAGTAAAGAAATTCAACAATGGTTGCTGAATCAAATGATGTTATCTTCAAATTAGTTATTTATGTCATCAAATATAAATTAGAAAATTGTTTAAAAAGCAAAGTAACAACAACAAAAGTTATAAGAAATTAAAAGGAAAAAATGAATAAAAAAATAAACATCAATTGCTTTAAAAAAGACTAGTGGAACAATTCTCCAAATTACCCTGCATATATATATATATATATATATATATATATATATATATATATATATATATATATATACACA
>PVKA01000672.1:0-59513 GCA_004027165.1 Ctenomys sociabilis | reverse complement strand
TTTAGCAAATTGAAAAAACACATGGAACAAATTGTTTCCCTTTTATAGTATCTACTGTACCTTTAAGATTTTGTTTTTTGGGGTTCTCACACTAGTGACACAATACAGTGTTTGCACATATGGATCTGATTTATTTCACTTACCAGTATAATCTCTAGATGCATCCATTTATCTATGAAAGCCTCAAATATGCCTTTTTAATAACTGAGTAATACTGCATTGTGTAAAAGTATCACATCCTTTTTATCCATTCCTCAGTCGATGGGCATCTGGGTTGTTTCCAAGATTTAGTTATGACAAATTGTGCTGCTATCAACATGAGTGTACATATATCACTGTGATATGATTATTCCAGTTCTTTTGGAAAAATACCTAGAAGGGGAATAGCTGGTTTGAATGGAACCTCAAAACCTGATTTGTTCCATGTGTTTTTTCAATTTGCTAAAGTAAAAACTGGGGTTACAGGGAGATGGCTCAGTAGAATAAGGACTTGCCTGGCAAGTGCAAGGGCCTGAATTCAATACCTGGCTCCTCAAAAAAAAAAGAAGTAAAACAAAAACTGGGATCAGAAAAAGGAGGAAAAAAGGGAAAAAGATATATTTATGTGTATGCATATATGTACATTTATGTGTACGCATATATATATATATATATATATATATATATATATATATATATATGTACTAGTGAAAAACTTCCACTATATATATATATATATATATATATATATATATATATAGTATATATATATATATATATATATATATATATATATATATATATATATATATATATATATATGCAGGGTAATTTGGAGAATTGTTCAGCTGGTCTTCTTTTTTAAGCAATTGATTATTTTTTAAGCAATCTCCATAGTGGTTGTACCAGCCTGCATTCCCATCAAGAGTGGAGAAGGGTTTTCTTTTTGCCCACAGCTTCTCCAGCATTTGCAATCAGTTGATTTCTTGATGGTAGCTATTCTTTCTGGCATAAGAAGGCATTAGAACATCTCAGCATTGTTCTAATTTACATCTCTTGAATGACTGATGATGTTGAACATTTTTCATATACTTATTTGCCATTTGTATCTCTTTATTGATGAAATCTGTATTCAACTCAGATGCCCATTTTTGGATTGGGTCTTTGAATTTTGGAGGACTGAATTTTTAAAAAATTCTTTATATGTTCTAGATTGGAGTCCTTTGTCTGAAGTCAGCCCACTATATATTTTTCCCAATACATGGACTTTTTACTCTGTTGGTGATTTCCTTTTAAGTGCAGAAAATTTTTAAAAATATGATGTCACAATTGATAATTTTGTGACATATTTCCTGTGCAGTTTCATTTTTGTCCTTTCTCCTCAGACAACATAGTGTCCCATTTTAGTATTTGAATCTTTGATACATTTTGACTGTAGTTTTCTGTAGGGTGATAGGGCGTGGGTCTAATTGTAGCTTTTGGTGTGTGGAAAGCCAGTTATTACAGTACTATTTATTAGAGAGCTATCTTTCTCCCAATGAATATGTGTGGCCCCTTTGTCAAATATAAGGTGGCAGAGTGTGTTTGTAGTTTCATCTGCATCTTCTAATCTGTTCCATTGATCCTCAGGTCTGTTTTTGGGCCATCCCAGGCTCACTTTTTCAGAGTAGCTTTGTAGTACAATTTCAAGTCAGGGATTGTGATGTCTCTAATCTTTCCTTTGTTGCCCAGGATTGCTTTTGATATTTTGGTTCTCTTCTGGTTCCAGATAAATTTTAAAAATTTTTTCTAGCTCAGTGAGGTAGATTAATGGTGTTTTAATCAGGATTGCATTGAATCTGTATAATAATTTTGGGGGTATTGCTATTATCACAATGTTGGTTGGATCTGCCTATCCTGGAGTAAGGAATATCTTTTCATTTTCTGAAATAGTCTGCAATATCATTTTCAGAGTACTATACCTTTTCTGTATAAGTCTTTTACTTCTTTTGTGAGATGGATTTTTCAGCATTTCATTTTTTGTGTGTTATCGTGGAAAGCAAGGTTTCCATAACTTCTCTCTCAGTGTTCTTCGTGTTGGAGTATGGAGGTGCCATGTTGATTGTTGCATGTTACCACTGTATCCTGCTATGCTTCTACAAGTCTTTTACATCTACAAGTCTTATAGTGGAGTTCTTGGGGTCTTCTGCATACTGTCATGTCATATGCAAGTAATGATAATTTCAATTCTTCCTTTCCAATCATTATTCCTTTTATTTGTTTCTTGTGTCTGATTGCTCCAGCTACTGTTTCTGAACTACACTGAATAGGAGTGGAGACAGTGGACTTCCTTGTCTCACTCCTGATTTTACAGCAAAGGCTTTCAATTTTTGTATATTAAGTATGATGTTGACTTTTGGTTTGTCATAGATGGTTTTTGTCAGGTTGAGGTAAGCACACAACTCAGATTTTCTATAGGGTCTTTATCATGAATGAGTTTTGGACTCTAGAAAAGGTTTTTCTACATATATTTAGATGATCATGAGATTTTTGTCTTTGGCTCTATTAATATGGTATGTTACATTTATGGGTTTGCATATATTGAGCCATCTGTGCATTCCTTAGATGAATCCTATTGGGTCATGATGTACCATCGTCTTGATCCTCCTCTTTCAGCCTCCCCAGCACTTGATTTGCTGCATTCTGTTTGCTAGTATTTTATAAAAATTTTTACATCTATGTTCATTAGGAAGATTGACCTGTAGTTCTTTTTGGTTGATTCCTTTTCTGATTTTGGTATGAGAGTAATACTTGCCTCCAGAAATGAGTTTGACAGAGTTGCTTTCAGTTTCATTGAAGAGTTTGGGAAGGGTTGGAATTAAATGTTCTCTAAATTCTTGCATTATTCAGCTGTGCACCTATCCAGACCTGGGCTTTTAAAAAAAGATTTAATAAGATTTCTAGATTACATTTTCAATTTCATTTTCTGCCATTGGGTTATTCAGAGTTTTATATCTTCTTAGCTCAGTGTTAGAAATTTATATGTATCTAGGAAACTGCTCACTTCCTCTGTGTTTTCCATCCTGTAAGTAAAGTTTTGGAAGGAGGTATTTAGGATCATCTGAATTTTAGTTAGATCTGTAGCGATTTCACACTTTTATTCCTTTTATTTAATGTATTTGGTACAGGGTCTCACTATACCTGTGGCTTGGACTCATAGTGATCCTCCTCTTTCAGCCCGCCCAGCCCTGGAATTACACGCATGCACCTCCATGCCCAGTTTTGGTGGCTCACACAATGGAGGGCTGGCACAGCATGTGGTACCAGAGATTGAACCTGGGTTTCTGTACTTACCAGGCAGGCACTTAGACCACTGAGCTATCTCCCATCCCTTCATTCCTTTATGTAAGAATTAGAATTTTTGTTTCCTTTTTTTTTTTAAATAAGGTTGACTAAGGGATTATCAATTTTATTTGTTGTTTCAAGGATCCAACTCTTCAATACCTTAATTCTTTGTATTTTCTTTTCTTTATTTGCATTGCATTTATTTCTGTTCTGATCTTTATAATTTCCTCCCTTCTTTGGGATCTGGGCTTTACTGGTTCATTTACTGGGAAGTTGAGGTGCAGCACAAGATTGTTTATTTTGGCTTATTGTTTACCTGATGTGAGAATTTAATTTACCACTATAAATTTACCTCTTAACACATTCCATTGCATCTCCCAGGTTCTGGTAAGTTTTATCTCCATTTTTGTTTTATTATAAATATTGTTGAATTTCTTCTGTAACCCACTGATTGTTCAGGAGGATATTATTTATTTTTCATATGTTTATGGAGTTTTGAGGTTTATTTGTCTATTATTTCTAGTTTGATTTCATTATTATCAGATAATATACCTGGGTTAATTTTGATTCCTTTGCATTTACTTAAGCATGTTTTTTGTATTAGTATATGGCCTATTTTGGAGAATGCCCTATGTACAACTGAGAAGAATATTCTAATATATTCTAATGTATCTGGGTGAAACACTTCTTAAAAGTCTACTAACTCCATGTCTTTGCAAGTTCAGTTTAGTTCTGTCATTTCCATTCTGATTTTTTGGATAGCTGATTTATGTCTTTGCGTCAATTGGCTGTTAAACTCTTCCAGTATGATTATGTTATTGCTTATTAGATTTTTCAAGTTTATTAAAATCTCTTATATGGTTGAGTGCTCTTATATTTCATGCTAATTTATTTGCACATGTTATCTCTTCCTCTTGCAGTTTTCTCCTAAAAAGTATGTAGTGACCTTCTTTATCTAATTTAATCATGTTTGCTTTAAAGTTGACATTGTCAGCAACCTGAATACCTACATCTTATTTCTCCTGGTTCCTGTCATATAAGGAATTATTTTTCATCCTTTGATGTTATCCTACTAATTTTTTAATTAAATGTGTTTCTTGTATCCAGCAAATTGTTGGATTTTTTTGAATTTTTTTCTTGACCCACTCCATCAGTCTACTTCTTTTGATTGAGGTGAATTTAGGCCATGTACATTGATGGTTATAACTGATATTTATCTTTGCTATGGTTTTTTTCTACTGTAGGATCCCTACATTTCCCCTCAGCATAATTGTTTGCTCTGTTTGGTGGTTCTCTTCTGTTTTTGTTAGTATCTGTCAGTACTCTTTGTAGGACTGATTTAGCTGGCATGAATTTCTTCAGTTCATTTTTGTCATGGAAGTATCTTATCTCTACTCATTTGATAGTTTTTCATGGTGTATCAATATGGATTGGTTGGTGTTTTCTTTCAGGACCTCAAATATCCTACTCCAAGCTCTTCTAGATTTAATGGTCTGTGTTGAGAAATGTGCTGTAATTCTGATGGGCTTTCCACTATAGGTGATTTGTTTCTTTTTTCTAACAACTTTTAATATTCTGTTCTTTTGCTTAGTTCCTGGGATCTTAATTATTATTATTATTGATTTCTTTGGCAGAACTGTGGATTGAACTCAGGCCCTTGTGCTTGCCAGGGAAGCACTTACTCCCCTGAGCCATCTCCCCAGCCTCTGGGATCTTAATTATTATGTGTAAAGATTTGCATTGATTAAAGCTAGCTGGAGTTCTATATGTTTCAGTTACTGTATGACATTTTCTTTTCCCATCCTTGGGAAATTTTTTGTTTTGCTATTTCTTATGCAAACACTTTTTGTGTCATTTATTTTAACTCCAGCATTTCCTTGATATCTATTAGTCTTACATTATTTTTTTGCATTATCTTGCAGCTGTTGTATTATTATTTCCTGGTTCCTTGTTATTTTTAAGAGATTTTTCCTCTTGCATTCACTAGCTGTAATGTTATCTTAAAGGTCTGAAATTCTATCATATTTAATTCAAGATGTTTTGCCAGCTTTCAACAGAATTCTTAATGTTCTGAATGTCTGTTTCAATCTGTTTCATGCCTTCTTGTTCTTTCCTATATCATTCATTCAATGTTTCTATCATTTTTCTATTCAAGTCTATATTTTTGTCTGTGTCTTTCTAAGATGTATTGAGCAATCGTTTCATAATTGTTTTCATTTCCTTTTTTACCTGAGAGATTATTCCTGATCTGGTTTCCGCCAAAGCCTGATGGAATTGTTTCTTTACTTTAGTTGCTGTCACCTTGAAATTTCAGGCATGAGACTTCCAACTTCTTCTATGGCCTTGTCAGCTGGGTTTCTTTTGTGTGGGGTTGAGGGATAAGATTGACTTTTTTTTCTTTCTTTTGCCATTTTTGAACCTCCTAATATTCTTCCTAACTAGTCAGTGAACATACTGGTTACGGGTGACACTGCAGTTGAGCAAGGCTCTCAGAAGAGTGGGAGGACAGAGTAGGCTCATTGAGGCTTTGTTGTGTGGGGTTCAGTATGGCTCCACCTCAGCAGAGGAAGGGCCAAACTGCAGCTCAAGAAAAGATCCAATAATGATGAGGGCAGGTCGAGGTTCTGCAAGGCTCTCTGGATGGTGGGTAGGCACAGGGTAGGGCCCCCGAAGGCTCCTGCAGGTCCCAACGGCGGTCTTCAGGGAGATGACTGGTGTCCAGAGCTCAGCTGAGCTCCAGTGAAGGCATGAGGGTCGAGGCAGTCCTTCAGATGAGGATGTGTGGCCTGAGCTCAGATGAGCTCGGAGGAGTGGGGGGTGAGTGGAGCAAGACCCACCACTTCCCCTCTGGAAGTCTTCTGTGTCAGAACTATTGTACTATGTTGATGCTTCTGAAGTTTTCTGCATTCACAATCTAGTAAAGAAATCATAAATTGAAAATATCTTAAATTGTAAAAACAGAACACCTAAATGATCAAATGTCGTTGCTCAATCTCGAGGAGCCTACACATCCTTAAAACATTTATTTTAAACTACAGCTGGGCAAGGTTTTTTCACACAAAGTGTTGAAATACCATATCATGTATTAAATATTAACTGAAAATGAAAAAGAGAATATTTGTGGGTATAAGAGCCACAGATGGAGATGTGGCAGAGGTGATGGGCTATGTAACACATCACCTTCAGTATCTAAAACACATCAGCGACACAGTTCCTGGCACAGTGTCACATGCTCAGAGTCCCAGTCTGAAGGTGGGCTACAAGGTATGGTGGCACATTGTCTCTGACCAGCATATGGGGGAGAAGGAGAGAGAGTGAGATAGAGAGAGAGAGAGAGACTCCATATATTACTGGCCAGAAAGAAGATCAAAATTCCACATTCAAAATATGGTTTCTATTCAATGCATGACTCTTTCATACTCTTTTCAAATGCAAAAATTGTTAAATTCACCTATTGTAAATGGGAAACAATTTGTACTTTTCATGACTCTTAGGACTTTTGTACTCAACTACCTTGCAATTGTTTTATTTTGCCTTTGTCTTTTTGTTATCAATTATTGTCTATAAAACCCACTTTCATAGTTATGTTTACTTATTAAATACTGACTGAAAGAAGTAAAAGAAAGATAATGTCTCTGTGCTTTAAACCAGTGAAAACAAGGCTTTACACCAGGGAAAACAAGTTCCACAAAATCTGCGATCCTATCTTCTGAACTTATAGTTTATTTTTTCTTATAGATGAAAGGATATATATATATATATATATATATATATATATATATATATATATATCCTTTTCCTAAGGCCCTTGAAATTCAAATGTCACTTTTTTTCTTCTCTCAGAGAGCTTTCTTCTGTGTAATTGCAAATAGTCAATGAAGTACATGTTATCCATAGTATATTATTAAATCAGCTGTATGACAACAGTATTTCTTGCTTCACCCTTTTGTAATAATGCCTATCTAAAGCTTTTTCTACTCTTTTCAGTTTCAGAAGAGGGACGGGGAAGACATAGAGACTGGAGGTGAGGCACTGTATGCAATGTGCAGGGCTGAGTTGATACTTGGCTACTGAGGAGACATTAGCATTGTCTGAGCCGTTGAGCCCTTAATGGTATGTACCCCTTTTCCTAGTTGAGTTTGGGCAGCACTGGCTTAGCCCCTAGGATACAGTTTCCTTGACATCCATCAAAGATTTGTCTGGTCACTTACAATGTTTTTCAGAGCTTTTTCTTTTGTCATTTAAAGTTATTTATTCATAGACACTACAAAGCTTGGAAATAAAGGACAAAAATACTTGTCATCTGCATGACCTACCAGGCATAGTTTGTCTTTTCAAGTATGATTCTATAATTCCAAATTCCAGAACACATATTTCAAGCATCCCATCTGGTAGTGCTGATGAATGTTTTTTCCAGACTGATAATAAGGGAAGACTCCCCAATGAGCTCACAACATAGAACGAGACTCAATCACACATCATACTCATACAAAAAGCAAATTTTAAAAAGTTAAGAATTCAGCAAAAATTGAATTTTCAATTTTATTGCTTTCAAAAAATAATAAAAAGGTGTACTAATAGAATATCTGTGTAATTTGTCCAAGTGCAAAATTGCCCAAGCTCAGTAAAAGTTGTAGAAATTGAAGCTAAAATAGTAACTTACCACTTTTCACACAATGTAGAGGAGAGTGTAAGGCTCCAAGCATTGACAGGCGGTGCTGATGGAAGTGTAAATTAATGCAACCTCTTTGAAATGGAGCTTCTACTGAGATATGATATTCATGTTCTGACTCAGAAATTTACTTTTGGGAATATATTTAAGAAAATTCGGAGGGGGAGGATGGCTCAGTGGCATAAGCACTTCCCTGGCAAGCACAATGGCCTGAGTTCAATCCCCAATTCCACAAAAAAAAAAAAAAAAAGAAAAAAAAATTATAAAATTTAAAGTAAAATAAAAAGTTGTTCATTACCAGATAAGTGAAATGTATAAGTATTCATCAATAAAATTTAAATTCAGAAAACTGACATTCAGTTTCATGCACATCAGCACTTGTGTATAAATACTTCTTTACCTCCCGCTCCAGGCTGGATGTCCTTGGATCAAGGCTTGTTTTAGCCAATCAAACGCAAGCAGACATAAGACTCTCAATACACCTGTGTGGTTAGACTACCATGCTTGCGTTCCTAACATCCACAGTAAGAACATAACATACAGTTTTTCTTTCTTTCAGCTTCAGGAACAGGACAAGAAACACTGAAGCTTTCTGAACTGGAAAACATGTCAGGCACAGAGAGACATATATGATCTCGCGTATGTGACATTCACAAAGTTGAACTTAAAAATACAGTAGGTTGATCTGTGCTTGCTAGAGACCCTAGGCCAACAGGATGGTTTGGGAGAGACAAGACATCATGCAATGGATGCATTTTACTTAGATAAGTGAAGTGTCTGGTGACTACAGTTAATAATTATATGCATTTCAAAATAAAATGGATTTCTATTTGTATAAGCAAGGTATTTGTGATGACAAATAATTTAACTAGCTTCACATGACCATTCTACAGCAGATATATCACTGTATATGCCATGTGTATAGGGCTGCTATTATTTGTCAAATAAAATAAAACTTCAAAATAGTGTGTCTGCAAACTGAGAAATTAAAACTAAATGCTTGAAATTGTAGGGTACTACTTCTCTTAGTAGCACTTTACAACAGTGTTTTCTCTGATTGATCAGACAGAGAATTGATTAAGTAGTGCACATATATTTTTTAAATCCTGCACAGCTATAAATGAAATGTTATTGAACATCACAAGGGAAAATGCTTTATGAGTATCTAATGGAAATATAGGAATCTGTTTGGAGTGATAAAGTAAGACATGAAGTAAGACAGTGATAAAATCAGACACAGAAATGTATATGCCTGTATTTCTGAATGTATATTTGTAAATATTGATGTGCCTTTGAGAAAAAATTCTTCAGGAAATATAAGAAGGTGATTTCAGTAACTTCTTCTAAATTTTGAAATAATACATGTTTTTAATCCTTTCTAACTTTAAAAATATTCAAATGCGCTGCATTATTTCCTTGAAAAGTATGTATCATTTTAAAGGAAAAAGAAATAGAATATAATAAAGCACTCAATTTGGCTAAGAGCACTGTAAGTATGCTATCTTAATTATTAAAAATAATCTAATTTTTTGCCCATCTGACCTAAATTTCAATACATAAAGTAAATTGTTTTGAAAAAATTGAGATCCTGTCCTGATTTCCCTTGATTATCATGTAATTGTAGTTGACATTTACTGAGAAATTAATATAAGCATAAGAATTTACAGAGTACTGAATATGCATTATTTAAAAATAACACCTATTGAAGTAGGTGTGTGACTATGGCTGAGATGATTTTCACTAACAATCACTTTCTCAGATAGGATCCCTGCCAACAGACACTTTCCCTCCTAGGCAATATGTTTAGGGTGATTAAGGGCAAAGTGTCCTAGTATTCAATCATACTTTTAAGCCTAAGAGTTAAATATCTGCATGATATGATAATTTAGTCTGTTTTGTTTGTATGTATTTAGTAGAGGGTCTACAAGGTCTGTAGGATGTCACTACATGGATCAGACTCGTAGTGATCCTCCTGTTTTCAGCCTTCCAAGCGCTGGGATTACAGGTGTGTGCCAACACACCCCTTCTCCATTGCTGTTTCAGTGTGTCCCAGGGGCGGAGCTGGCACAGCATGCCAGGAATCAAAGATAATTCAATCTCTTGATTGACTATTTTAGGAAATATATCTTAGACACCTTTTCATTGCTGCGACAAACACAGAACAATTATAATATAAAGAAGGACAGGCTTATTTGGGTCATGTTTTCAGTCTGTGGTCTTTCAGTGGTGTCATGCGGTGAAAGAGCCTTCCACCTAATTGCCACATTCTGTAGTACTGGGATGAATCACGCCATCTTCACGCGCAGGCTCAGTTCAGTTCCACGCAGGCCCCATTCCGTCACAGCTGGCCACAGTCTCTCCAGATGCCCCGCTCTGATTCTCCTCACTACCAGACCTTCTAAAACACATTTTAGTGTCATTAACTGACTCATACTGAAAAGCTATGAAGGCGTTTGCACCTGAGATGAAGAAAGGGAGAAAAGCATTATTGATGTAGACTGAATAAAGTTAAGAATGGGCTAATTGGGGCGTATGGGTAAGATTTTTAAATTTTGTTAATCTGGATAAGAATTTCTGTGACATTTGTCCGTTTTCACAGGATTTGATCTTTTTTTTTCTTCTACTTTTGCTTCTTCCTAATGTTGACTGATCACTAGGTATCTGCGTTACAACCCATATCTCCACATATTGTTCTTGACATGCTCAGGTAATTGACTCAAAGCACTTCGCTCTTCTCAGACATGGGTGATGTTGCAGTGGAACCCACTTCAGGATGACACACAGGAGGGTTTAGTTAGCATGTGTTCCTTCTGGGAAAATGAGCAGCATAAGTAAAGCCTATAGTATTGTAGTGGATTCACTTAGTGCTTGCTTGTTTGAAAATGTTAACTTAGTACTCACATTTAGAATTAACAGAAGATACATTAAGTTCTTAATGTTCCTAGTAGAAACAAGGAATCAAGTAGAAAATACACAAGGGAATGTTGATTTTCAAATACAAAGTGACAAGCAATGTGATAAACCTACCTGGGACGAAGCACATGTGAGACAGGAACCTCACACGAAGGGCCACATGGTGAGCTCTCATGCAGTGGACAGTTGTGACCTTCCAGGAGAAAGGGTGTGTGGTGCTGAGGCTCTGCTGAAATACATACACGGAAGCTGAAATCAGAGCAGCACAACAGTGTGTGGCACGCTCTGGCAACAATGAATAGTACAGAATACATACAGAGAAGTCTACCTATAGCAAAGGCAGAGAAGGCCCTCATATGGCAGGCAGGAGCACCAGCGCATAGGGCATGATGTGTGAAGTAATTTAGATTGATCTTTGAGGAAGTGGAGAGACACAGAATAACTCGAAGGAAAAGAGTGAAATTACCCAATTTGCATTTTAGAAGATTGCTCCCAGACAGTGTGGAGGATGCATTAGAGGGCATGAGATTAAAGGCAGAAAGTTAATACAGCTTCACAGGTGCAGGAGTCAATCACAGTAATATCAGAGCGCCATATTTTTTAAACTTGTTCCACCTTTTACATAAATTAATGGCATGGAAATATATAAACTTGAATCTAGAAAACTGTGACTTTTAACAAACAATGATTTCTATACCTAAAGAATGATTTCTGACAGTAACTTATCAAGTGTGTAGTTTAACACTATATATTTGAATCTCTTTGCTTAAACTTTCCCCAGAAAGTCATTTAAAAGACACAATAACATATGTTTAACTAATGTATAAATTATTGATTTTTACTAGACGATAGGGATACTGGCAGATAAATATAGATACCTACTGAGTTATGAAACCTTGTTTACAGAGAGCTCTGTCACCTCTGGAAATCGGACAGAAGGAATACAGGTGCTTTTCAGAAAAAGAAAAATGCAAATGCCCTCAGGTAACAATTTCTTAAAGGTCTGAAAAGCTGCCTCTAGTTTAAAGAGCATGTATTTTTCTCTGGTTTGACCCATTTTCTTTTATAACCTTTATAATTTATTCAATATTCTTTTTTTGTTATTATGAGCAGCATAGATTTATTGAGGGAAGGAAAGCTCCTGTCTGAGAGAGGGATAGGAGGGGGGCCCTGAGTGGATAGTTCCCCCTTATTCAATATTCTTAATGAAACCTTATACATGGTTTTCTTAGTTATACCACCTTCTAGAGCCTTTTCTTGATTAGATGAATCAAATCTAACTTTCATACTTGAAGTAAGAAACCGTGTGAAATTTAAGGTTGTGTACATAACATGTCAGGCTTTGTGTGATTAACAAAAGAATGACACTTTTTAACAGTGACTGTTTAACTCATATATAAATATTTAGATTTAATTATTCAGCTTTCTAGCTAGCCCTAGTTTGGAAATTTACTGTGAGAAGATTGTGTACATTCATAAAATTAATACTATGTTGAAGGAAACTCCGTGTGTACTTAAATGATTCCTGCATAATGATGATTTTACAGGGCCTCCACCTCTATTATGAACAATATGTGCATTTTATTATATTTTACTCTAATGGAAAATGAATACTGTAATATGGAATGTAATATATATTGACTTCACTTGTTCATTTATAGTAAAGATAATTCCCCCCAGAAATTGTGCTGAAATATTGGTTGAAGCAAGTTCCCTTCTATGAACTTATTTAAGAAAACCATCTTGATTTCAACTTCTGTTAGAGAAAAAGGTGCATTTGCCATCACAGTATGTGTTATAAATACTCAGTGGGTGCCTTGGAACAATTGTCTACCCTCTGAAATTCTTCATGGCTTCATTTCTCTCTCTCTCTGTCTCTCTCTGTCTCTTTATCTCTGTCTGTCTGTCTGTCTGTCTCTCTCTCTTTCTTTCCGGTAGACAGAGTTTACAGGATGTTCAGGGTCTCACTACTACATTGGACTCATAGTGATCCTCCTGTTTACAGCCTCCCAAGAGCCAGGATTATAAGCAAGTGCCACCATGCCCAGGCTCAGTCACCATCTCAGTGCACCTCAGGGGTAGAGCTGGCATGGCAGGCCAGGGATTGAACCCTGGTTACTCTCTATTGCCTTCTCTCTGCAATAGCTGCAACTGTGGGAAATTTCTTGCTCCACAAATGTTTATCTAATGAAACTCTCAGGATTATTTTGGCTTAGATATATCATTTTCTCTTCATTAGACATTTTTACTACATTTCCATCACTATAGTCTGGTCAATGAAGTAAGGTGACTTCAAAGTAGAAGAAGTCCTAGAAGACAGACCTGAAATAGAACACTTAATATAAAAACATGAAGAAATACAGGCTTCTACATTTTACAAGGAAGTTATTGCATATGTTATTAGCTTGAAATATTCTTGAAATATTCTCTGCATTTTGAGTGAATATTCATTCTCTGATTTCTAATATTAACTATATTTCCATTAATAATTCATATCTAACTTTTATTTTACTAGCATCTGAAGATACTAAAATAAATGAGACTTATATATCATGTATTATACAAGCTAGAGGGAAGAGGAAAAATTTAAGTTTAATAAGGATGAAATATATCATGAAGAAAAGCAATAGGGCATGCTTAGGACAGATGATTAACAGGTTTGTTTTCATCTGAGTAGTTAAAAATTGTGTGATCAGTATCATGTCTCCGTCCCTCGTCTAAAATTTAACGAGAAGGACTGACTTATCCCTCCCTGCTCCCGATTGCGGTGCAACACCAGACTTTATATTCGTGTCTGTACTGGCTGCTTCCATTGTTCTTTTAACAGCTTCTATAGCAAATGTTCAATTTTGTGTCACCTAAACTTTCTTTTTCTTTCTCTTTCTCTGTTATTTTTGTTATGCAGCATTTCTTAAGATCAAACCTTGAACCTTTTCATGCTAGGTAAGAGCCCTACCATCTTTGTTTTATTATTATTATAATTATTATAATAATAATTATTATTATTTTATTGAAGAACAAATAGCAATGAGACAGTTTCAAGACAAATTAACAGGACAGATTCGATAAATTAATACATTGCAAACTGTTTTTGTAATGTTTTGGTTTCGTATATGATACTATACATGATAATATACTTACAGACATTATTATAGCAGATGTTTCTAATCAGTGAATTAAGAGAGTGTGGCTGTTTACTTATCTTTTTTATACCTGACCCTGAACATGTCCAATCTTGTCTGTTGTTTGCTTTCGTTTTTTTTAAACTTAAAGCCATTATAAAAGTTTCTTTGCATTTATTGCTTTTTTCTGTAAAATTTAGTATGTGAGTGTGTGTGTGTGTGTGTGTGTGTGTGTGTGTGTGTGGACTGGGTATCGAGCCCAGGGCCTTTACTCTGAGATATGTGTCTAGTACTTTGGAAAAAATATTTTGCTTTGAAACAGGGTCTCAAGAGATTGTTGAGGCTATCTCCAAACTGTCCTGCCACCTCCTGCCCTGCTGGGGCTCCAGCTGCGCAGCACCACACCTGTCTCCTTCATTATTAACATCGTATTTTCAGATCATATGTTTCTTATAGTTAATTAATTGGTGTTTATATATTGTTAACTAATATTTTCACTCGTGTTTCCTGAAGCCATTTTCATTATCTAGGATCCTCGTGCCTCATGGGGCTCGACAGTGACTGTTTCTCGGAGATGGATAGTTCTCAAAACTCTGCCAGTTTTAAAGGACACAATACAAGTGCATTCTGTAGAATGCCCACTGCTGATAGCTTATTCTTGGTTAGAACAGGTTTTTTGGGGAAAAAATGACTTAAGTGTCATGTCAGCATGATTTTTCATGAGCATACTCTGGCAAAGTGATCTTTGCAATTTTGACAGTGACTCTATTCACCAGGTAGCATTTTCTAGATTTTTCCACTGTAGAATTCCTTTATTTTTTCTTTCTTTTCTATTTCATATTCTTTATTTTTTTCTTTATAATAATTTTATTTGGAAAGAAATAGCATTGAGACAGTTTCAGAACAGGTTAGTAAGACAGTTACAATAATTAATACATTGCATATTGTTGCCTTTATAGTAATTATCCATAGTACAAGATGCAGATATGATATCTTGTCTAACCACTATTTGTACAAGTCTTTCTTCTCATTGAGCTAAGAGGAAGTAGCTGTATATTTATCCTATTTTGTATATACAGATATATATTTTTTCACTACAAAATGATCCTTCAGTTGTATCCCCCTTTTTTGTTTACTTTTGTCAGAGATGGGTATTCCATTGCCATTCAAATATTGTAGGTGCATGAATTCAGAGCGGTAAACCAATATAGTCCAGTAGTCTATAATAGTAGTGGGTATTTGCAGAGCTGACAATATCAGAAGTTGTTGGCTTGAGCCTTTTACAGCTCAGTGTATTAATATGGCTTTACCTTTTATACTTTGTTTTTATACTTTTCTATGGTTAAGACCAAGATAAAACAAGACCTGTATAACAAAAATGCAATTTTTGTATCTGAAAAGGTCAGTCAAGTACCCTCAGGATTTACTCTGAAACTGTGCAATGCACTTTGTCAGTGTCAGCCATGTGGATGAGTCACAGCCATTGTCTGACCAATTCACTCTCTGTGAAAGCCTGAGAGAATGTTTTCTCTCCATGGGACTCTCCGTAGGCACACTCTACATTGGTGATCACTTTCCAATATGGCCCCATAATCTCCTTGATCTGTAAATTGGGGACACCACTGAATTACAGGATGCCACAGTATAGATTCTCTTATGTCTTGAGTCCTCACTGACCTTGAAAGGCTAGGACCAAATGTTGGCCATCTTTGTAGCCCTTCTTTTTCTCTAATTTTTTTGGATCTGTAAACTTAGGTTGTTAACCTTCCAGAAGAGAAGCTTAATGATATTGTTACTTTATAACACAGGGTGTTCAGCTTTACATCAATATCTGTCTAAATATCAAATGTCTCAGCCATAACACGTACAGATATTAGCAATGTGTAGTACTGGGGCCATGCTTGGAATGCCTGATATTCTGGCATTCTAAAAATATATTACTTCAAATGCCATGCCAATTAAAAAAATAAAAATGATATTAAATGAAAACAAGAGACAAGAAAAAATGTCAGGAATTTCTTGCTACAATGTTTTATATGGTTAGATATCTAAATGTCTGTGTAAAAATTTGTAATTGTTTATTTATTTTTTTACTATTTTTATTTATTTTTTCACATTCAGTAGGGATTTAAAATTTAACACATCCTTTATTATTTCTTTCTTCATGTTATACTCTTTGATGGTGCATACGTATTTACAGATTATATAATGAGTAAGGAGTTACATGCTACCTCTTGGGTTGCAGTATCTATACAAAATATGCAAAATTTTTCTTCATGGCTCTATATTTTTTTTGTATGTGAATTTTCTCAATGATAGAGTTTTTTCTATCCTGTATTTTAAAAATAGTAGAAAAATTCAATATCACTAAAAATACAGAATGTCTAAATTTTATGAAGTTTTGGATCTGATTACAGAACACTGCATCTGAGGTCAACAAACAGTGCATATTCTCAAGGATGCATACATTAAATACTCACCAGAATATTCTGTCAATATTTCAAGTTTGGTCATTTTTTTTCTCATAAAGAATGCATCAATGAAAAATTGCAAAGCAAATTAGAACATTTTTTGTTGATTATTTTGCTGCTAGGGATGGATTCAGAGCTCCTGTACCTGCTAAGGAGGCTTGCTCAGCCCAGTGTTGGTTCAGTATGATGCAGCTAACAGAACATAGCAATGCAAGTGAGTATTGCTTCTAGAAGATGTTTAGCTTTAAAGGAATAAGGAAACCAGGCACGGTGGTGAACACCTGTTATCCCAATGCTGGAGAGGCTGAGACAGGACAATCCCTTCGAGTCTGAGCTGCAAAGCGAAAGCCTGTAACATATAAGTAAGTTAATTTAAAAAATATAAAGGAATAAGCTAGGAAAGAGCTATTTAATATAAATGATCTAAATACTTATCCTAATAATTTAGAAAAATGAGAAATGTAATTTCCCAGGATGATGTAGTAAAAATGAGTAGAAATTGATGAAAAAATAACCACAAATATTAGAAATAAAACCAGCAAATCAAAAATCTGTCTTCAAAAATATAACACAGTGAGAGATCTAAACAAAGCCATTACTGGAGAAAAATATTGGCAATAGATATACCTGACAAGAAATCCAAAATACATAAGGAATATTCATGAGTTAATATGTCAACGATTATTCAGAAAATAGGCTCAGGTCTCAATCAATAAGTCATGAAAGGTACATGAATGGCTGATAAAATGTGTAAATATATTCCATGGTACTAATCATCAGAAAGTCAAATTTGAACAAAAATTAGATAAAGCCATATATCACTGAAATGGCTAAAATTTAAGTATGGAACTCCAAATTTTATGAAAGATATGAAACACATGGAATCTTTATATATATTTCATTGTTATAAACATTTTGGGAAACTATCCTGTATTGACTAATTGCTAAACCTCATATTTATACTTATAGGTATAATGCAGTACAAATGAAAACGTATGTCCACACACAACTAATGAATGAAAAAGAAAACTAATGAATGAATGTGACAGTTTTATTCACAATGAGCTCATACCAGGGCAGATTTAATACACATGGAGATGTAGAAAGACAAAAATTATGATATATTAGTTCAGCAATAACAAAAACAAATATTACCCCAAGCAAAGGATGATAAGCACAGAAGGGTACCCAATATAATTCTTTTTACCATAAATAATAATATAAGAGAAATCAAATCTGTAATAAGAAAGTAAATCAATGTTTACATGGCACCTGGATACACAGTACTGAAACAAATGGACATACAAAATTGGAGCAGGGACAGGAAGATGCTCTTTATTGATTATAGTAATGACAGAGTAATACATGCATTTGACAAATTTATTTTGTATAGACAAAAGTCTACTGTGTTTGAATCATACCTCATAAAGTTTTGTGTATATATATATACATATATATATATATATATATATATATATATATATATATATATATATGTTTACTAATTTGTAATGATCCTCCTTTCTCAGTCTCCTCAGTATTGGGATTACAGATGTGCACCACCAATCCTGGACTCAGTTGCACCCAGGGGTGGGACTGGTGCTGCACATGGTGCTGGAGATCAAACCCCGGTACCTGAGCTTGGCTAAGCAGGTGCTTAGTCCGCTGAGCTATCTCACTGGCCCTTTTTACCCATTTTATTATTATCTAAAGATGTTAAAAGATTTCTCAAGTCTGATCTTCTGTACAGGGAATGTATTTCTGTCTTCTATTGATACCTTGTCCATATTTCAAATTTTATGCAAAACTTGACCTCCTACACAAAACTGTTCTAATCAGAAAATGTCTTTTTCATTAACTAAGATTTTTCTGTTAGGTATTTGTATATAATGTGTACTGATTTCTGGCATGTGGGCTTGTGCATTTGTGTGCATTATCCTTTGAATATTGGAACTTTGAGAAGAAAAATGGAAACACTTATTTTCTTCAGGACATTGTCATGCAAATAGCGCAGCATCTTAATTATGATCCCCTTACAATGAATGTAAGATAAGAAAGGTGTGATCCTAAGGAGACACAGCTTAGCCTAGTGGAAAGAATGTGAGAGTGAAATAAAATTTCAAAAGAGTTTAAATTTCAAATCTTCTATGTTTTAGTCATGTAAAATTGAATGATGCATTTAAATTACCAGAATAAGTATACATAATTTTAGAACTTTATTACTAATACTATCTATGTTACTTCTTGGATATATGTAATGGGGAAATGCACATAAAATACTGATCAGAATAATAAACCATAATAATAGTTTGTCTTCTATCAATCTCTAGCTAAATGGTCCAATGTTACAGATTGTTTAATTCAGGCTACTCCAGGGCAAACTGATGAAAAGATTCAAGAAAACATTTGATTAAAACAAACCACAGCCACTAGCAGCATTTTAAATTTCTTATTGTTTGAAGACAGACAAAATGAGTTTTATGAATGGGTACTCACAGAATATTAATTAAGTTTTATAGTTCTCAGGGTTTTGGTAGGATATGTGGGGAAAATTCAGAATAGACCTTTTTCCATACAACGTTCTTCTCTGCTTGCTGCAAAGAGAAATAATTTTACTGCACATTGTACAAAGTATTTCATGAAACACAAAAGGTTTCAAAAGTAGGTCAGTTGACAATTTCTCTCTTGGTTTAGAAGTTCTGGCATTTCAAGGTGTTCTCACTACCTGTAGTTTGATGAAAACAGTTTTATATTGACTTTTTTTTTTTTTTGGTTGTCAGTTTACTTTGTGCTACAGACTTGATTTTTTTTAAATACAACTATGGACAGTTTCTGATTACATGGCCATTCATGTGGAATGTTCTCCTATTGGGTAGGTGCTACTTTGCATGCCATTTAGTGATCTGAACATGGTCAAATGGGTCCTTGTTTTCTTGAAAACAGTAAGTGATTGTGAATTATATGGATTTTTATATTTTGGTTTCTTCATTAATCATTACAGAAATATGACTTTTGGCCATTATTGCTACATCTTTTGATAGGACTGTGCTTCTTTTGTTACTGCTTCTTCCCGACTGGAATATTTAATGATCTTTATAGTAGACAATCACTGTGTGAATAAGGACCATTGAAGTTTTTCCTTCTCTTATCTGTCTACACTGCATTTCTTTGTCACTCTGACACAGATAAGGACTGAGAGAGGACATCTTTTTCTTAATGATTTTAGACAAAAAGCAGCAATTTCTTATAATTATGTGCAATGTTAACTGCATGATCTTAGTGCAAGCATTTTTAGGTCAAGAAATTCCTTGTATATTGCTTTTGATGAGATTTTAACATGGATGGATGCAGCATTTTGTCAAGTGCTTTTTTGGCACCAGTTCACATGACCATGTTATTTTTCTTCTTTAGTGTATTGATGGTATAGATATGATTGATTGGATTAGAACGGTGAACTGACCTTGTGTACCTGAAATAAATCACACTTTGTCATCGTGTTTAGATTTATTTACACATGATTTGACATATCTTGCATAAGTGGATTGATTTAGTGTTTTGGGAGAAGTTCTAGAAGTGTGACCCAGTGAGCTCTTTTTATTCACTTTATTTTTTCAGTGAGCTCTTACTCTGTATTTTCTATTCTTTGTATATTTTTCTGGTTTTGGTGTTAAGGTGATGTTAACCTTATGAAATAAAAGAAGTTTCCCACTATTTTTATTGTTTACACAAAATTACACAGAGTTAATAAGCTTAATTTAAATGTATTTCATAGAATATATGTTATGTTGACATGGATTCTTATTGCTTTCTTATTTGTAAGGTTGTTTATAAGAAATTATACTTCTTAATAGATATAAACCTATCTAGGTGATGTATTTCAATTTATAGATTTTGGTAATGCTTTTCAAGAAATTCACTGGTTTTCTGTCAGTTATCAGCTTGTTGAAAGCATTTATTTGTTATCATCTGAGTGTGTTTGAAATCAGTAGTAATGAAACCTTTTGCATTTCTTACATTGTTCATCTTTTTATTCTTCCAGTCTTTCCCTCTCTCCCTTTTTATTTGTGTAGGATGACTGGAGTTCTATCAATTTAACTGACCTTGAAGAAAATCTTTTGGTTTCAATTATTTATCTTTATTATTTTTCTGTTCTCTATTTAATTGATTTTTCTGGTCCAACGGTTTTGTCTTGTCTTCTAGCTGCCATTAAATCTTCTCTCATCCCTTATGAAGATGCTCCTGTAATGCATTTTATTTACCCACATCCCATAATAACTCTATACATTACTACTCTCTTTGTCCCACGAATGCAATAGTTGTATCTTTGCCTACAATTTAACCCTTAAAAGAAACAGACCAAGGCACTGAAGCAGGGAAATCCTTTTACTCAGCTTGGATAAGTCTGTAGTAAGATAGTACTTCTCCTAGAAATATGCCCTTTATTGGGGAAAACACAATGCAACTTTTCTTTTATACCTGACAAACTCCAAATTCATTTTTTTAAACCATAAGACCTTGTTTTTTCTGGAGGTAAAATCTAGAACAATTGGATACTTTCCTGAAATTCAAGCCCAGGGAGATTCTTACACTAGGCCAAACTAAGCCTCTGGAAATTGATGAGGAAATGACTGTTGAAATGCTTGTATCAGTTCACAGTGCCCAAAGCTCCAGTCCAGGGCAGCTATTCTCAGTTGTAATTCTCTGCCTTTGCCTTGTCTGGGTAGTCTGAGGGGAGTATTTTCACTGTGACCTCAGATCTCTGAGAGACTATACTAAAGTGATGGTGTTCAGTGTCTCTACTCTTGTTTTTCTGGCTGTAAGAACAGAAGTGACATTTCTAAACTCAGCACTGCAGATTTGAAACCAAAAGTAATGGTTATGTTTTTGATGTTTTGTTTTGCTTTATTTTTATTTAATTATCATTATACCCCTCCCCTCTACCACCACCAGGTGACAAATATCATTCAAAGATCTGTCCTTTCCTACAGCTCTGGTCCCTTTTGAGAACTGTTCTCTGTTCACCTCTTTTCATTTGAGTGTAGCCTTTGCTGTAGCAAAGTTTCAGTATATTTCAAGATGTTCATTTTTGTTCTTTTTTCCAGATGTCTTGTATTTTCACTGTGGGAAATAGGTTTCTGGGAGAAACATATATTCTTTTTTATAAAGCACCATGGACTCACTGGTTTAAAGTTCAGAAGTTCATTTTTTTCTCACAGTTTTGAGTTTGGAAGTCAGAGATCAGGATAATGGGATGGTGCATACCTGCTGAAGGCTTTCTTTCTGTCTGGATACAGCTACCTTCTTGATCTGTCTGTCTGTCTATCATCTACTATCTCCATCTTCATCCTTTTCTAATAAGATCACAAAATTATCAACAAAGAGGGACACTGATGACTGATCTAATCCAACAGTAGAGGCCTCCCAAGGACTGCATCGCCAAACACCACCACAGGAGGGTCACCATTCCATGTGATGAATTTTGAGCCCTGCAACTTTCAATTTTCAATGAAAGCCATGTTGGTGTAAGTGGTCCCCTACACTGAGGCCATAAGGCTTCTTCAAGCAAGCAAGTCAGTCTCTAGAAATTCGCATTATTACTATACATGTGTTCTTTTAGTCTCTGAACCAAGTGAAGAACTCTAAGTTACTGCAGCTCAGTGGTTAGACTTGTTCCTTCAAACTCAGGAAAGGCAGTAGGCAAATGCCTCATGGTTTCCATGATGTGTGCAAGACAAGCTGCTAATCTTCAATGTCTTCATCTTTATTGTAACTGCTGCAGTGGCTGAGGACTTCCTAGGTGTTTATATTCATAGCTAAGCCCAGAGTTCTAGATGAGCTTCTCAGTGTTATCTCTGCCCCCTGAGCACTATAGTTAGAAATGCTGAAAAGCCTTCTGGATGGTCTCCATTCTTCATTGCCTGATATGGTCTGCACTTCTCATGCTATTTGTGTGGATTTAAAAATGCTTCAGAATTCTCACATCAGTTGTTTCTCCATTTTTGTCTCTCTATTTTCTAATCTGCTAATCAAGGAAACTTCAGGTTAGTCTCTAAATTGATAATTATATTTGATCAAAGTCATGTAGTGACTTTTTAATGTGGGAATGCCTAACAATATAATATTTAGTAAGTTTTCAGTATTAGCTGACTAAATTATGATGTAGAATTAAATACACTGATTTTGTTAAAATTTTATGGGATAAAATACAAGTAATTTTAAGAATAGATTATATGTCATTTGCTCTTGAGAGGTCTTTTGCAACTTATAGCCGTATTCACTAGGATATAGAGTCAAAGAAGTTCATAGGCAAAAACAGAAAATGCAAAATAATAATTTAAAGAAACATAGGTTTGTTATCTCACAAAACAAAGACTGGTAGGTCAAGGCAGGGGTCACAGAAGCCCGAGAATAGCTGCGACTGACAGTTCAGGAGTGTGTCTCACGTGAGTTGGTTACCTCTATTTTCATCAACTACTTTCTATGACTCAGTCCTGAAGTGATGCTGTATCCTGGCATTGCCTTCAGATTCACCTCTGTTCACTTCTCTGCGGTGCTGGAACTGGGATTGCACACTTCTCCTTTTGCCCTTGGCTTCCTTTCAGCCCAGCTGTGTCTATAGGGTGCTAGAGGAAGCCAGAGAGGCCAGAGGCCAGGGCCGGGCTGCATTGCCTGCTTTCTGTCTTTTCCAGTCATCCTCCAGTCCCTCAGTGACGACTGTACCCATTTCAAGGGCCTATCAGCATTTTACTTGCCACAAAACTCACTCTGTCATTGTCCTCTGGAGTACCTGCTCTGCAGCTGGGTGTGTCCCGAGCAGCTTGGTCCTAATGTTGGTGGTGGTAAGGCACCCTTTTCAACTCTGGAAGAACCTCTTCTCAATTTTGAAATTATGGTAGTACTCATCTCTTTTCTCTGTTCTCTGACCATGAAGACCAGAACAGCCTTTTCTTTGGGGACTGCTGCTGTCCACATAGTGTGCCTTATTTGCTTTTGCAGTTTTCCAATTCCTAGAAACACTTATTCAATTCTCTCAATTTTATTAAATATGTGTCTTTATGATCATGACTGTTACTAAAATGTGTTCCTCTCCCTTTGACTTGGTACAGTACTGAAGTGATGACTCCCTTCCCAAACTCTTTAGGTTTAGCTTCAGGTGGACCTGCCTGTGTCTCGCTGCCCTCCCTAAGCGGAGCTTTGCTGGCTGATCCTACCAAGCCGCTACATGAGGACAGAGGCAACATCAAGGAAGCAACAGGGGAGATTATGGATCACCACAGAGTATACTGAGGATGCTGCACTGGAACGCTCACCCTCTCTTAGTGGGAGAAGCTCACAGCTTCTTACACTGGAGTCTTCTTCTCTTGTGCAGATGCACTGAAACCATTGACCATGGCAGTTACCATTACAGGATGCCCATTTCCTTAAGGTACACTGATGCAGGAGAAGGAAACTCACAACCTGAAATACACCTGGGACAAGTTGGTCTTCTCTAAACCCAAAGAAAGAATTTTAGGAACAAACAGAGGTTAAGAACTAAATATATTTACTAAGGGAGAAAAACTCCTGTCACAGAGACAGACAAAGGTAGCTCAGGAATCTGCACTGGGGGATTTTATTAGCCAAAGCATGGGGTGAAGTGGGTCTCACATGGAAAACATGGGAACTCACACCTGAGGTGGGACAAAACTGAGGTAAACCAGGGGCCAGCAAGATAGCTCAGCAGACTAAGCACCTGTTTGGAAAGTGCAGGGACTGGGATTCAATCTGCCACACCATGTGCCTCACCAGCCCCATCTCTTGGCACACTGAGTGGACCACAGAGACACTGCATTGTGGCTCATGCCTATAATCCCAGGGCTGGGGAGGCTGAAAACAGGAAGATCACTTCTTGGGCTGCATAGTGAGACTCTACCAAATGCATAAAACAACAACAATGAGAGGCAATTGAGCAGTGAGATTGCTCAGGGAAAATCTATTAAATCCCAAACCAAAGCAAGTGGGCAAGAGTATATAATAGGGTCTTTTCCTGTAGGGATTAAGTCAGTGGCTCTTTCAAAGTGATTGATACCTTATGATATCAAATCCTGATACCCATCCCAAGGGAAGTGTATGGCTGTATTTGGTCACTCTTGTCTTGAGATCTGGCCCACAGTGGGAGTGTCTGTCTCTTCCAAAGTTGCAAAGTCACCTTGTCTTCCATATTGTCTCCTGTCTGACTGCCTAGACTATTTCTGTCTAATTTAGCTGCCACAGTTAACTCTTTCCCTTGGACAGATTTGATTCTAAAATAAGATTTAAGCATTTGTAAGTCTGATCTCAGAAGTATTATTTGTGCTTTTGTTTACTTTTGCTGTTAGTGTTGTAGGCAGCTAAATTAGAAATATTATAGGCAGTTGGACAGGGCCAGGCCCTCAAGGAGACAAGATGAGAGACAGGTGACTTTGCAACTTGGAAGAGACAGACACTCCTACTGTGGGTAAGAACTCCAAAAAAAGAGCAAATAAATGCAGCAGCATACTTCCCTGGGATGAGCACCAGGGTTTGATATTTTTAAATAGGCATTAATCACCATGAAAAAGCCAGAGAGTCACTAACCCAACCCCCAACAGGAAGAGACCCTGTCCCATTTTCATGCCCACTTGCTACGCTTCCCTATTTGTTCCTGAACTTAATCAACTTTACCTGAACAATGGTGCTTGTTGACCATAGTTTTGTCCCACCTAGTGCCCACCTAAACAAGTTCCCATGTTCTCTACCCTAGACTCACCTCACTGTATGTTTTACTCTATTAAAAAAATCCATGGAGAAGATAGCTTCCTGGGGCAACCCTCTGGGGTCCTCCTTCTGTCCTACTGTCAGAGAGAAGCTTTCCTTCCCTGAATAAAAATTCTGCTCTTGACTTCCATTTGTTCCTAAAATTTATTCTTCAGTTGTAGCAAGCACAGGCTCCTCATAAGTTTCTTTCAGGCTTATATCACTAAGACAAAGGCTTTTGCTTTTTCCTTGGCTGATCTCAGACCGTTGCGCTCCAGTTATCCTTTGCTTCAGCATATCAAGTAGGTAAAGCAACAGATATGCTCCTCCATGCCTAGTTTCAACAAATGCTTATTTATCGTTTTAGTATTTATTTATTTATTTATTTATTGTCTTTCTGAGAGATGGTCTTGTTATGCAGTTCAGGCTGGACTTGTGCTCACTTTGTAGCTCAAAGTGGTCTCAAACCTGTAAGGATTCTCCTGCCTCAGCCTCCCAAGTGCTTGAACCTATAGTAGTTTACATTTATATTGTCATAAAATAAGACATCCAAACATTTCTAGTACGTTGGAGAATAGATTCTGAGGGCTCTCATCCAGTGAAAGAAATTAGAATGTTTGCTGTGAGTTGAGCCAAATTTACTCATTTGTGTACTTATCAGAGAATGTGGATTCAGTGTATTTGCATAATATAGCCAGAAGTTAAAAATTATGTAATTGGTTGGAATTCAGTTTTGGCTTACTTTTTTTTATTGGTGGAACTAGGGATTGATCTCAGGCCCTTGTACTTGCCAGGGAAATGCTTATTCCACTGAGCCATCTTCCCAGCCCTTTGGCCTACATGTAATAAAAATGAGAAGCCAGAACTTCCTCTCATAAGGAAAAATCCAAAAATTTAGCAAAACAAGGATATTTGTGTAGTTTAGTATACCTTCCAAGAGGGTCCAGAAGACATTTACATGTAAAACACAGTTCATGGGGCAGCACAAGTATGCCATCTCCTTTGTGAGTTGCCTCTATAGACTGAATATAAACATCTTCAATGATAACATTCAGATGTTTTCCTTGACATTTCTGTGATGCTAATATTGTGGAACAGTAGAGAGTACGTGGTCATGAGGCCTTCACTGTCATTGACAAGATTGCTACATGGACAGAGCAGAAATTGCACTGTCATACAGAGAAGGACTGAAAATGCCTAACTAATTCTACTGCACCCAGAAATGAAGCAATGGGCCATGTTAATTACAATGGATGTGTACCTTGATCTCTGACTGCTACTTTATAGCACATTCTGATAAACATGGAGATTTTAAGCAATGCATACTTACTGCATTATAGTTCTGAAAGTAAGTCGAAAGTCTGAAAACTGTGCTTCGGCAGGGTCAAGCTTGTCCTGGAGGCTCTGGTGAGATCACCCACATGCTCTTCTCAATTTCCACCAGTCAGCAGTGCTGCTTGGCTTCTAGACCTCTCCATTCCATGTTTCAGAACAATAGTGCAGTGTCTTCAAATCTGTCTTTTCCTCTGCCTCTTTCTTTCTCTGATCATTCCATTAATAATCAGTCCTTAGGGGTGGACAGATGGCTCAGTGGAATAAGTGTTTCCCTGGCAAGCACAATGACCTGAGTTCAATTCCGGGTTACGCCAAAAAAATAATCAGTTCTTATTGCCCGCTAATTCCATTTTAATGTGTCCTGTTATGATCTGGTCCTTAAAACACCCCACACAGACACTTTGCTTACACTGATTTTCCTGGATAAACCAGGAAGAGCTCAGATTCTCACCATCCTTAATTAATAACAGGACTACACTCTCCTTGTCATTTAAGGCAATGCATTCACAGATCTCAGCGATCAGATTAGACACATCTTTGTGCAGCACCATTATTGAGCTAAGCAGAAGTAGCACTTTTACCCCCACAGAGCTTGTCTCGACGGCGAAACATACTCACCCCATCTCAACTGGCTCATAAATCTTAATGATTAACAGCATCAAATTTCCTCTAAACTCTCATAAACTCAAATGTCTTAAAATTATTATTATTTTTTTTTGTCTTTTTGAGACAGGGTCTCACTATGCAGTTCGGGCTGGCCTTAAGCTCACTTTGTAGCTCAGGCTGGTCTCGAACTCACAACAATCCTCCTGCCTCAGCCTCCCGAGTGCTGGGATTACAGGCATGCGCCACCATGCCCGGCTATGTCTTAAAATTATTTAGCTAAATTAACAAAATCGTGAACATTTGCAATTCCAGACATGACTTATCCTCAGGAAAATTGTATGCTCATAAAGTTGTAAAGATAGAAAAATGAATTGTCTACTTCCACGCCACAATGAATGGACCAATATATAGCAAAGACATGAGTGAATTCTACCAAAAAAACAAACAAACAAACAAAAAAAGACTCATCAATCCAAAATGTTTGAAATCAAATTTGGTAAACTATATTCAGTTTACTGACTAATAGTAATCTTTTAGGGCCCAGGGACTTTCAGAGTTTTTAAGCCTAATTTCACAAGACAGCCTTTTCATTTAATGAAGGATAATACATTTTAGAAGTTGTGATTTATAAACTTGTTTTTTTAAATAGAATATTGGTCATCTGTAACAGCTAAATACTTCTTTTAGATGTGCTTGTGTGTGTGTATGTGTGTGTGTGTGTGTGTGTGTGTGTGTTTACTACTTTAAATCCAAGTTGATAATATTCTTTTTTTCTCATAATTTTATTGAAGAACAAATAGCAATGAGACACTTTCAAATCAAATTAGTAGAACAGATTCAATAATTAGTACATCGCATATTGTTTTCTTAGTGGTTATTTGTTATGCAAGATGCAGACATGATAGCCTATTTACAAACACTGTTAGAGCAGATCCCTCTATTCATTGAATTAAGAGAATGTAGCATATACCTTTTTTTTTTTTTTTTTTTTTTTTTTTTTTTTTGCGGAACCAGGGATTGAACTCAGACCCTTGCGCTTACCGGGGAAGCACTTATTCTACTGAGCCATCTTTCCGGCCCCTATATACCTTTTTTTAAAGCTGATTTGTAGTACAATTTTAATAATTAATACTTTTTACATTGTTATCTTCCTAGTGGTTATCCATGGTACAAGAAGCAGACAGGATGTCCTGTGCAAACACTATTAGTGCAAATCTTTCTTCTCAGATCTATCCTAACTGTTCTGTATATGCTATTCTCTAATATTCTTAAGAATTCTGTATATCTCTCATGTATGTCTTGAGGCTTGTAGCATTACTCGTGAGGCTAGATTTTTCCTGGGTACTTTCTTCTCCATTCCTAGTCTCTACTGATACACTTACGGGGACCCACACATCACTTGCGTAATTGGTTTCAGCATCCCACTCTATAGCTATACAAATCCACTGCTGAATTCCTGTGAGCCCAAGCAAATTCTTCCATTGTCATACACTTGAATTTTTTCCACAGAAATCATTTTTCTCATAATAGATCTCTCTTTCTTTTTCACGATAGATTTCTTAATTTTAACATATTTTTGCAATTTTGATAAGGTGTGAAAATTCCAAAAATGTTTAATTTCTAGTTGTTCTTTGCTTAATATTTTTCAACATCATTTATATCTTCCTCTAATATGTTACTATAGGCAAGAAGAATAATCCAGGCAACTTCAACATTTTTCATTGAAATTTCCTTAACTAAATACAGATATAGTCCACCTAAATGGAGGAAACCATTTTGTTAAGCTTTCTGCCACTATATAGTTAGAATCTTCTGTCCTCTAAATTTAAATAACATTTCTCATTTTCTTCTGAATGATTTTATTTTTCCTAACAGTGTAATTGTGATAATTTAGACCTGCCTCCATATTTAGAGCAGGAAACTTTCACCTTGAATAGAATTAAAACCTTTGGCTTTTAGCTCAGTTCATAGAACTGTTGGAAACATGACCTCCATGGCCAGAATAATCCTCAATCACTTCAAGGTTGTATCATTTAAATATTCTTTCATCCTGCCTCAGAGGTAACTGCAATGTACCAAGACAAGGAGGAACTTAGGCTGGCACTAAACTAATAAATCCTTGAAAACCTAAGATAGCCTCATAATCTACTGGTGGTAAAGTGAGCTCTTCTGGTCACTAGTTAACAAAAACACTGTTGTGCTCAAGCACATTCCACAGTGGGTCTAGAAAAGCTATGGGGTAAGCCTATGCTTATGTCCCCAGGTGCTGAATGTTTAATTGAATTGCCACATAACTTGGACTTACTGCCTACTACAAAACAAAAATCTAATAACAAGTCTTCTGCCTAGGTGGTGTAATAAAGTCATAAAAATAAAAGGGGCATCTAATTGGAATAAAAATGATAAAAGGACATTGATTTTATTTTCAATACCATCAGTAACTTCATCTGGACACAAAATTCGATGGCACTTATAAAATCACAATGAGAACTAGGAAGCTGGTTAGCAGGCACACAGCTTGTACAAGACCATTTTTAATGACCTTCAGCAAAACTAAGACTTGTGCACCACAAAGGGCCAAGGAGAGCTTTCATTGAGGGTTTTCATTTGTAACAGAAAGAACTGATGTTGAAAGAACAAGAATGGTGAGGTAGAATATTGAATGCATAATGAGTGTAGTGTTAAAGGTAATGTATTTCCTAGTGTAGTACAGTTCTAAATCGTTACACTGAAAACTGAATGAATACACTAAAATAAAGGACTAGAGCTAGGAATATAGCTCAGTGGCATAAGCACCTGTCTGCCAAGCATAAGGTCCTGAATTTGAGCGCTAGTACTAAATAAATAAATAAATGAAAAAAGACTCACTGATATGTTTTTCACTATGTTAAAATGCTAATTATCTCTATATTAAAATGGTTAGTCCTGTTCTTCTGTTTTCACTTTCTACTTCAGGCCTGAAGTAGGTCCTTATGTCACCACGTGCATGTGGAGTCACAGCTGTGAAAGCAGAGTCTTGGAGGCCAGCCACGTGAGGGGCTGCCACACGGGGAGGTGGTGCACAGCACCGGGCACCAGTGCACACTGCGGGGTGGCTGTCACCATTGCCTTCCAGTGACAGAGGTGCCATAACTGACACACTCAAATTGAAGGAGGAAGACTTTGTTTTGGCTCATGTCTGCGAAGGTTTCAGACCACAGTCAGCTGGCTCTAGGGCATGGCAGCATGACATAGGAGAAGCACCCCGTGGTACAGCAGGAGGAAGCAGAGCGGAGAGGAGGAGGGACGCCTGCCATCCCGATCACAGCTGTCACAGTCCACTCCTCCCACCACGCATGTTTCACTTCTCAGCTTCACATTCAGCTATAAACCCACCCAGGGCCAAACCCCGCGTCACACATCCATGACCCAGTCACCTCTCGAATGCCCATACTATGAGTTCATGTGGCTTTGTGTCAACTCCTTGATAAAGGCCATGGCAATGAGTAATGCTGCTGTGAAAGGGAAAATATTTACACAAGCAGGTAGAGTTATATTGCAAGTTAATAGTTTGACCAGTTATATGTTTATGTACTCAAAAAATAACTGTACACAAATACTTTACAACAAAAGAAGACAACAGTATTTATTAAAGTGGAAAAGCCTGCAGGATATCTTCATCAAATATTCAAAATGAATACCAAAAGTAATGGGAATAATGAAATCAGGTAGAAAGCAATCACTATAGCGTATCACCTTCAATATCTTCTTATAAAAGTTTCGACTAAAACTTTTTCGGGTAGAAGAAGGCAAACTTGAATTGAAGGACATTCCATTAAATGAGTGCTCTGTAATCAATCCCAGAATAAGAAAGGAGAGATAGTCATTCCATATGAGACAAAGTAAACATGATAATAAAATGCAATGTGCGATTTGGAGCTGGATTCTGTCCTACAACTAACACCACCGGGGCAATTGATAAACCTTCCAGGACCATATGATGTACAACCTATTTCTACACAGTGTTATAGGTAAGATCCAGGGGAAAATTAGGATTTGGCACAGAGCTTCATCATATCTGAAATGTTAAATATAATCTGGTTTACTCATATGTGTATGTATTCATATGTTTTTTTATTCAGTCAATATTCTTCTCTTTGTGAACCATGGCTTTTTCTTTCCCTGTGTCAGGTATCATAGATAATTGATTGACTCAAATAAGTTTACAATACTCATATTGTAAACCATTAACCAAATGGAGTCATGCTGCCTTTGTATCTTTCACAGCGACAGTTACCAGGACCCAAATGTTTGTTTAGAAAAAGGCTGCAAATGGAGCAAGCTTCACATATGGCTGAAAAGACTTAGGACCAAAGCCCTACAATTCTTGTTTTAGGTTCCATGTTTAGAAGCTTAGAAATCATCATGACTATTACTTATAAGAAAGACAAATGCTTATTTCCAATGTACCCAGGCTTCCAATTTCAGGGCCTTTAGTATCATTAAACAATATGAATATTTAAATATAATTTTCATAAATCACTAGCGGGTTAGCATAGGCCAGTGTGAGATGGAGAAAATCATAGAGCCTACAACCTTAGGGCAGACCCCATGACTCTGTGGACTTTACCTCCAGTAACTCCATCTGGTATCCTACAGAAGAACCAAAATACTTTGAAACTGCTATGCATGAGGTCAGGGAGAATGAAATAAAGATTGGAGAAAGAACATAGAACTTTTTCCATAATAAAGCAAGATTTGCTTTCAGAGAATTGAATTACAGAAATTCATACTAGAATACTGGTAAAGAAAATTCCTCTCATTCATTATTGCCTTAATTACCTAGAGTTAACAAAGGGGAGAGCCTACTAAATATTGAGATTCAATCAACACCTTACCACGGCACCAAGAGAAGAAATGAAAACTAGTATAGGAATATGCAGTCTATGTTATTTATGTAGCCAAAAGTTTTTTAGCTAGTTCTATTGCTAGACAAATTAATATAAAAGCTATTTATTAGAAGTTTGTATACCTCAATTTACATATTAGTTATATTTGACATTCAGAGAAAAGACCACAAAATATACTCAGAGGCAAAAAGAAAGTCTGAAGAGATAAAGCAAACATAAAATAAAAAATCACAGACAGTGAGCAGACACGTCAGAACAGCGATAGTACTGTAGAAGATAATTCTAAATCAATGTTAAGAACTATGATATATACTAAGTATTTAACCTTATAATGTATTATGAAATCCAAGTTTACAAGAAAGGAGAAAAAATAAAGGATAAATGAGAAATATAAAAGCATAATGGAAAATGTAAAGCATAGTCAGAAGAATATGCTAGAAATTAAGAATGAAGGAAGAGGACCAGGGAGGTTGCTTAAGGGAATAAGTGCTTGCCTGGCAAGTGCAAGGTCTTAAGTTTGATCCTTGGCACTGAGAAAAAAAAAGAATGATGGAAGAGAGTTCAAGAATGCCTATGCTGTGGGGCTGGCAAAATAGATCATAGACCAAAGAGCCAGCTTATGCCAGCTTAGGCAAGTGCAGGGTCCTTGGTTTGATCCATATTCCCCACCGTCCCTACTCCAGGGTGGGCTGAGCTGGCCAGAGTCTGGGGCTAGTGGTGCAAACCTGTAATCCCAGCACTGCGGAGACTGAAAGCAGGAGGATCACCAGGCTGCATAGTGGCACCCTGCAACAACAAAATGCATTAAAAAAAAAAAAAGAAAAGGAATGTCGGTGACATGCTCTTAGAACATAGAACATGACAAAGCAAACAATTAGCAAGTGTAAATAGTGATCTTAATGGTGTCAGTAGGAACTTTTCATACTGAAGCAGCAAATAATATTAAGAAATCAGAATATATATAGCATATCAAATTTCAAGTAACAAAAGAGAAAATTGTACAAAAGTTGGTGAAATAGTTAATCAAGTGGAATACATTTAAAAACTAATGTCCTTCACCTGAAATAACAAAATATGTTAATATAATAGACTAATGCATTTATCTGAAATGGCTAGGAAGAGAAAAACTTACATTGGGATTTTTTAAATTCTGAAGTATTTCAATTTATGTAACCACCTAAGAGGATATAAATTTTATGTCTAAACACAAAATCCACGTTTGGTTCATGAACAACACTCACCTAGCTAGTAAGTAATTTTATATAACATGTTTTACTAATTTTGTACTTGAAGCAAATTTGCATTATCATTGCTTTAGTTTTATTTCTTGTTAATTCTCTGCATGCAATGCCAGATCTGCCACTATCAGGGCCCCTGTGTACTTTAGCCATGGCCCCTGTGGATGACCTCCATTCCTGTGTCTGAATTCAGTTGAAATTCCTAACTGGAAATCTTTTGATTCCTAAGTAGGGGATCTTTTTCTCCCATAAATGGATAATAGTAACAGTATCACCGGTAACTGATGTAGCAAAGGCAATGTTGTACTCAGGGTAGCTAAGTTGCAGGGCGACCAGGATGCTATACCAACATGAAAAACAATGATACCAGGCAGTGTGATCTGTAATCCCAGCTACTTGAAGGCAAAATCAGGAGGACAACTTGTGGAAGTTCTGGGATTGTCTTGATACAGTGAGACCCTGATTCAAAACAAAATAAAATATCAGCATAAAACAGCAGGGTTCCCATTTCCAGGAAAGAGCTATGTTTTGATGAAAGGTCACTTTATACTGTATGTGTGTAAAATCTATCTATCTATCTATCTATCTATCTATCTATCTATCTATCTATCTATCTATCTATCTATCTATCTATGTCCATCCAGCCATCCATGCATCTACCTATTTATTGCCTGCCATGGATAGATAGGGAAGCTTTTGAATGAATGGCTTTTAAAATGTATCTTCTAGACGTATTTACTTCTTAAACATTTCTTTTCTAGCAACTTTCTCTTTGATTTATTAAACATTTTTTTTCATTATACCTGCATGCTGATCTAATCTTTCCATTAGCTCACCAGACATTTCCATGCTGTCATTTACAGACATTTTTTTCTGACATCTTAAAACGAACTTCATCACCACAATAATAAAATCATCTTAATTCAGAAGCAGTTTACCATTAGTAAATAAAACAATGGAGTAAAAGAAATTCTTTGAACTCTCCTTCTTTTAGCTTAGTGATGGACACAGAAGCTGTATTTCTGCGGATGTATGAAGATTGTGCATCATCCTTTTCTCAGCTGACGTGTTCTTTTAGCCACCACAGCACCAAAAATATCCATTATGCTTGTGTCTTTTTTACATATTGGTGACCACATATGAAGAATTTGGACGCACTATACTCATTTAGAAAATTTTCTTTGTTAGTGCTTCTGTTCACACCTGCTAAAATGTTGTTCAAAGAAGGTACTTACAAAGTTATCCTTAACTCATTTAAAAATGTCTTCCTCATATATTTGAGTTAATAAAGTCATATTGGGGAAAATAATGTGATTGCTTTGAAGAGAATTTTGCCTGGAGTATAAGCATAACTGTTTGAGAAATAACAAAATGGAAAATCTAACCTATGGTGAACACGAGTCATTGGTAAAAATATCTGTAAAACCACAAAATCAGAAAAGAATACTGTGCTGTCCTTCATCTTTTTATTAGTATAGTGACTATTGGCAAGAAATTCATATTAATGAAAGGGGATATGTAAGCTTTTACGTGCAACAGATGCAAGCTTCTGGTGCCCCCAGCTGAGCTCCTCTGACTTCAGCACCCTTCTTTCCTGCAGTGCTGTCTCGTCAGAGGTACGCAATGTGTTCCAGGGCAGCAACCTGAAAACAGTGATATTTCATCAGCATTACAGATTTGTTCTGGTTTCTTTTTCTTGTTTTCATCAGCTATGACCTTGGCAAACTCACCAACAAATTTCTCTACTGCTGGAGATCAAATATTTTACCACTACAGATCTTTAAATAACTTAGTGTCATGTCCTTTCTGAAATCTCTACAAACGGCCTGCTGAATATTCACAAGCCCTTCAATTTTCAGGCCCTCATGACAGACCTCTGCTTGTTTCAGAGTCATCACATCATTACATGGCACATGTTCTCAGTGAGTGTGTGGGTTCCCTCTTCCAATAAATAATCAAGCTGCTTATCTTATCTTCATATCATTCTTTTTTGTTTTCTTTTTTAATAATTTACATTTATTTCCTTCTACATATAACTTCATTGGATTAAAGTTTGTTTATTCAGATCAAATATACTAACATTCCAATGCCACATGCTTTTGTTGGATGATCCATTCTTATGCCCCTGTCCAGTTTATGCCTTGGTTGAGTTTCTGTCATACATGCTTAATGTTTCTTTTTTCATCACTGCTATTCACAGGGACATCTGCAGTGCCTTTGACTGTGAATTAGATCTTCTAGATGTGAAGAAACAAAATCAAAAACAGTAAGACTCACAGCTCTTGAGATTATGTGTCATGAGACATGCAAATGGCGTGTCTGCCTTACGTGCCAGCTAGCGAGTATTTTACATGCAACAATCTATAGGAAAGTTATAGAATAGCAGAATGGGGCTGACCTTTCTTTTGTTAGAATATCTAACCTTTCAGAAAGGAGATGGAAAGGCCGGCTATATGCTACACCGGCCCTGCCCCAAGCGTGCTGAGCTAGTGACGGCATCTGGGCATGATGGCTCACACCTGTAATCCCAGTACTGGGAGGCAGAAATCAAAAGGATCACTATGAATGTGACCTGTGTAGTGAAACCCTGAAAAAATAAGCTTAAAAAAATAACAAAAAGGGCAGTGCTGGCCCTGGTCTTGGTGGTGGGGGGCACTGAGACAGCAATTGAGACTGAGAGTAGGAGTATGTGCTTGTAATCCCATCTCATTGGGAGGCTGAACACAGGCGGATCACTATGAGTCCAATCTATGTGGTGAAGCCCTGTAGACCCTTATTAAAAAATACAAAAATAAAAGGAAATGGAGTTTTGCTGTGCAGGATCCTGTCAGGCTACTTTGGTAGTATTTACCCGAAAAGCTAAGAAGTAATGCGAAAAATTATTAGATAAGGCTAGGTCATCTTAAATATTACTTTCTAGAAATTCATCTTAATAAGAACTTTCAGGAGAAATATAACACATAGCCTACTGTTCAAAGGCAACTTGCATTTGGAAGAGATTGTGTAGGAATTATAGTTTATCAGAGATTTATGGCTAAATGATTTGTTCAAAAAAATCAATCAAATCTAATTGCATCTAAACTTATACAGAAGGAAGATGAGAGCTTTGATTTAAGGAACTCAATTAATAATAATTATAAAATCAGTCATTTATGAAACATATGTATTATTTACCAGGAAAGTAGTATGTTAGTAAAGAAGTCTAAGAAAAATAAGACAAATAGAGCAATATGTATTCATCATTCTTGATAAGAGTCATGGTGAGACCATTGTTCTGTGTAAGGAGAAAACTGTCACATTCTCTGGGGAACTTTTCCTAAACCCTGAAAAAGGGAAAACCACTTGAGTGCAAGACTCAGGTAGAAAATGTATCTTATGGAAGAAGGAACACTTTAAACTGAAAGTCTGAGTTAAGTAAGAGGATTTCTTCTTATTGGAATATTTCACAGCACGATAAATGTACATCATTCCTTTTCAGTAGGATGCTACAAATCCTGAATTTAAAAGCTGCATAACTCATGACTTCACCAGACATGATCTTGTGGATAATCTATGAAATTCCTTAACCTGAAAGAAAGGTAAAATAGACAGTTTGTAGATGCGAAAACATCACATGTGGTAAGGATGTTGTAAAGATGGAAATGAATTCCTTTGATACACTAGCCGGTGAGAATCCAATTTAGATAAAAAGTACTTGAAAGGAATTCGCAAGAAACTCAGAAATACAAACCTAGAGACATTTTCAGTTCTTTTCAGAAATTTAATCTAAGGGCCCTCCAGGTAGCTCAGCTGATTAAATTGCCTGCTTAAGCAGACCCAGGGGTGGGGTTCCATCCCTGGTGTGCAGTGCCAGCTCCACCCCCAGGGGGTGCTGAGATGGCAGCTGAGACTGGGAGTGGTGGCATGTGCTGTAGTTCCAGTGCTTGGGAGGCTGAAAACAAATCCGATCTGTGTAGTGAAACCGTGTAGACCCAGTACTAAATATATTTTAAAAAGTTTAAAAATTTAATTTAAAAAACGCATCAGAAAGACCTTGTCATTGTCCAATAGGACCAAAGCAAACAAAATAATGACAAAACAAATTGTGAATTATCTCTTTATACCAAATCTCAATGAGGACACACATGGCACAGAAATATTCACAGTGCCTGTATAGGACAATCTATGAACAAAGTGGAAGGTAGGAAGGCATCCTTGAACTGAACAAAACAAAGGGGAGAAAGGTATAAAATAACATCCTAAACATTTCAAAAATTAGCAGAGTATGCTGAAGTAACTCCAGGAGAGGAAGCTTAATGTAATAGCATCCACCAGCCAGGTTTACCTGAGGAAAAGTCCAGGACTATGTGTGCTGTTCCACAGTGTGACAATCCCGTGATCTCCATTTTTAGCTAATTATTTTAAAGTTCTGTACAATACATTCCTATTAGACTTCAATAATTTATAGTTGAGGACATTCTTTGAAGTATGAAACTATGATTCAGACCCATAAAATTGTACTATACTTTGAGTTAGAGATTTATTGTAAATGCCCCTTGGAGAGTACTGTACTTTTCCCATCTGCAGAAATCAGCTCCCCTTAATCAATCTTACCTTGAAATAGTCTTCTATAAATTTTACAAGACAAAAAGCCTAAGACCTCTTCCTTAACCTATCAGTGTACTGTCAACCAATTGATGTGTCTTTAGGAAAAGACTGCTGGAACTTGAGCCAATCAAAATTAGTTTCTTTTATTGTGTTGCATTTTACATTGTTGCTTGCTAGAAATAATCTACCACGTTCTCTAATCTGTGTATAGGCATGGAGGTCAAGTTTAGTCCTAAATGTTACAAGGATTTTCTGGAAGAAATCAGGGCAGAGAAAATTAAGGTAGAAGTGGTCTGCACCTGATTCTGAAATTAGGGGGTAAAGTGGATAAAAATAAAATATTTAAGAGTTACATTTTAAGCATAGTGAAAAGAATCATTAGTAAGTGTTGGGTTTCATCTTGCTAGACTTTCCACATGTCCCTCTCTCATTCTGTTCATATAGTTTTGTTAGTGTGCTCACAATTAGGTTTTCTCTGCCCAGTTTACATAAAGGAAGACTTTTCTGTGGTTACCTTCAACTTCTGTAGTTAATATCATTTTTCCTTGAGGTATAAGATTGCACAAAGTACACTTTGTGTTCAGAAGGTTGAGTGTCTCCCAGTAGGTACATTGGCCTGAGTTACAGGAATTCCAAGTATTGTATATGATTTCCTTGGAGAATTGGAGATCTAAAACCTTTTATTTTTAGAAAACAAAATCTCTCAATCTTTCCTCTAATGGAAAATTACTTTCTAAACCCAGAAATTTGAGGGTTGGAGGTGAAGAGTGAAGAAATAATATAGTTCTATGTTCTATTTTCCCAGGTACAGATAGCTTTTTGTTGTTTATGTCTACTCATATTTTTAGATAGTTTCATAAAGCATGTACAGAAGTAAAACTACTCATGGCCTTCTCTGAGCCACATTTTCTTTTTTTTTTTTTTTTTTTTGGAAACACTTTAGGCCAGACATGTTGGAAAATCCCTATAATCCCAGTAATTGGGAGGCTGAGGCAGAAGGATTACCTTGACTTCAAGATTAGCCTGGACTATATAGTTAGTTCAAACCCATGCTGAAGCACATAGTGAGACCCTGTCTCACATGACAACAGCAAAGCAATGATGACAACAGCAACAAATGCCAGAAAAAGAAAGACAATAAAAGCTGCTTAGGTAACCAAGTAGTCAACAATCAATTAATGTTGCCCAGGAAAATGTTATAAGCATAGCCAACTTATATCACTGTGCAGTGTATGAGGAAAGAACCTGACCACTCAAGAATTTTCAGTGAAGTAAGAAGAAAAGTTCACATGAGGCACCTAAGAGGCAATGAATCAGCTATTTTCAAACGCTTATCTTTTTGCAGGATTTAAAGATTTATATTGCTAATATTCCATAACTAGAAATATTCATTTAATATAAAGATGAATGGAGTGGCTTGAAATTCAAAAAGAGTAAAGTCAATAGAACAAAAATGCAAAGATACCTGATGCATCCTTTTTGTGCCAGGTACTCAATATACATTCCTATTAGACTCCCCCCACCATTAGGGCGGGACCAGCACAGTATGCCAGTCTAATCTTCTCATAGGTGATAAAATTCTTGAAAGGCTTATAAAAATATTTGTAGTTTTTTGAGAAAATAGGATTGAGAGATTCTTTGTGGTGTGAACAAAGTCAAACAATTTAGAAATGTATGTAGTAATAAATTACTGTGTATTATACTGTACTATCAACAAATAAGATATGTAATTCTTAATCTCTAATTTGAGTTAGAGATTTATTATAAATCTGGGGTTATGTGAAATAAATCTGGGCGTCTGTCTCTGGATGACACTTAAACTAGAAATGTGAAATTATCCTATTACCGAGGTCTATAACCAACCATCAGTGAAAATCAGGTCAAGTCTCACCTAGCACTAATTTTAGCAAATTCTGCTGCAGTCAACATATATTGATCCAACAGGGACTGGGGACATAGCAGCACAGTACCTGCCTGGCAATCACAAGGTCTTCAATTCAATTCCTGGTATAAAATAAAAACCCCAAACATATTGATGAAACTGAACCAAGCAATCCTCCTTATGAAAATTTCAAATAACACAGCTCACATGATCAAAATGATCCATATTATCCCACAATATCTGATATAAGCTGGAGAACTTTGAAATGTCTAGAGTTAACAAGGAAACCATATACCACTGATATATCAGAGTACCAATACAACTTTTAAAAAATCAGCTGGGGTTGGGGAGATAGCTCAGTAGAATAAGCGCTTGCCTGGCAAGTGCAAGTTCCTGAGTACAAGCCCCGGTACCACAAGAAAAAAATCAGTAATAAAAGAAAGCCCATTTTTCCCCCTGTATTTAGGACAAGGTATATAGGGTCTCATTATATAGATCGGACTCACAGTAATTCTTCTGTGTTCAGCCTCCTGAACGTTGGGATTACAGGCTGGTGCCACCACACCCAGTCTCACAGTCTTAGTGTGCTTGGGAGCTAGGGCGGGACCAGCACAGTGTGCCAGGGGATGGAGCCCTGTCTGCTGTGCTCTCCCTAATCAGGTGCTTTAGTCTACTGAGCTAGCAGGCTTGCCCAAGAGAACTCATTTTTAAAAATTATAAGTTACTGCAGCTTCAGAGACGAACATAGGCTTCTTATAATTGTCCAGAAATGCCAAGATGTGAATTCATAGGATATTAAACTGAAAATATTCATTGTGAGTCATGAATTATAAGTGACACTTCCATATCTATCTTATGGCATCGTCCTACACACATCTTGCCTGCTAACGCAGCCTTCGTGCATTGCTGCAGTCTGCTTGTTGGCACACAGGTGTGCACACAGGAGGCCGCACTAGGTCAGATCTGGCCACGAGTTAAAACCTCTCCAAAGTCCTTTTAGATCGTATACATTTTGGCTCAGTCTGAGACATGTGGCCCGTTTTGTGTTTCCAGATCCTCTAATACTGCACCATAAGCATTCAGTGCTCTAATTCTTAATTTATTTTTCAAATACTATACTCCATATATTTGTACATGTAAGTTTCTTGGAGAACCATGGAAGCAGAGCAGCATGCAAGAGAAACATTTAAAAATGTCAAAAGAACAAGAAGTAGTAGTAGATACTCTTTTCTAGAGTATGTAGTTGACATTCTCAGTTCTGTTAAATCTCCAAGCCATACAACTGTCTTAGAGATAACTGTAAGCATCAGCTCTGTTAGAAGGACGGGCAAGTCCCAGCCCAGGAGCTACACGAGAGGAGCTGTGATAAATGCACATGGCTTCAAGATTAATGAGATTTTGAAGGCAACTTGCACACCAAGAGACTATTAATTCACACTACAGATTCCATTAGCCACAAAGACACTGCACCATATATATATATATATAGTGAAAATTGGAACTTTAGATAAAAGGGCATTGAGATATTATTTCTGCACAAAGCAACACACATTTTGTGACTTGGAGCAAACTGGAAAGTAGCAAATTTTTTTACCAAAAGCCATCTTTCCTGTATTTTATTTCCTTAGCTGTATTAGCAGCCTTTCTTGATGGATGGAATTATTCACTTAGAAAATTGAAGAAAGAATTCTATCTATCATAAGATTATTTTTACTCTCAACTAATGGGGCTTTCCTGTGTGAATACTCTAATGTATATTTATATTTTAAATGAAATGACATTCTAATAATGACTTAGGAAAGGGTACAAGAAAACTCTTATCCTTACTTTGATTTTAGAAACACAAATTCCTCCTGTTAATCTAGTCCTTTTGGTAGATTCTGAGTTACATTTCCTGTTTTGAAAATTGGAAAGCAAATTAAAGAATGTCGATGTTCTTGCTTTGCAAAACTCTATGCCCTAGGTGCTGAAAGACAAAAATATATTGTCTGCCCATCACTAAGTTATCCTTGTTTTCGGGGATTATGCGCAAAGAAAAATTTATTTTACCCCAAAGATTATGGGTTAATTGTAACTCATGTGAGTTTGAAGAGATGAATATTTTCAGTAGAAATGTTTTCGTTCTCATAGTTTGGCCCTCAGGATAGCTCGAATCAGGCGAGCAAATTTCCATACGGTGTTTGCTTTTATGGTTTGTATAAACGAGGCACTTGCATGAGCAGTTGGAATAGCGTGGAGCTAGAGGTCATCAAGCCTCCGCACACCTCTCGTCTTCGGAGTTTTGCGTACATGGGAAGATCAGGTCAGCTGCGGGGCTCGGCCGTTCCTGTGGGTGCAGTTTCTAAGGAACGCTGGCACGGCTGCGTGTTTCCATAATATAGCTGTGGTTGCTTTAGGCTATGGCAGAAGGTGCGGTTCTGATAGAATCCTGTGGCTCATGGCAACTCAAATATTGCTCTTATTCTTTGGCTCAAGATCCATAGGATTACTGACCCTCCCTTTATTTCATCAGGAGTACAACATCTGTGGCTTTTAAAAACGCATGCATTTTAGAGTCTTGCTAATAATTAGCTAGTTTTCAGCATATGTCATTGAAAAAAAAGGGAAAGAATGAAGAGAAGGCAAAGGGGAAGTTGTTTGGGAAATGACAAATGAAAGTATGTCCAGTTTCAAACATATCTAATCTCTTCAATGCAGGCTTTCTTATCAAAGAACTGGCTACCCACCGCTGCACTGATAGGAAGGAGGTGGGAAAGCAATGACTGAATGGTCTGTCACTCTTTGGCCACTACTCAGATTGGTTTTGTTCCATTTAATTTTATTTTTAACTCCAAGGTCGTATGAAATGTGGTCTTGGCAGGATCATGTTATGAAAAGGAGACGCCACTCAGGATGTGCAGCCAACTCCTGGGCCAGTGAAGCCCACAAGCTGACTTATCTGTTGCATAAATAAGTCTTGGTTCCTGTTATTTGGCCTCGGTTCATTTCTTGGTGGTTGTTTCACAGGTGAGCTAAGTTATTTTGCTTTTCTTCTTTGTTTGTTTTTAATAAAACGGAGTCATACACGAACAGCCCTTTAAAAACTTCCAGGCATGTTCAAGTTGTATTTTAAAATATAGCAATGAATGACTTCACCACAGAAAAATTCATAGATTTTTGAAATGGTAATCTATATTTAATTTTCAACTTCCTTTTCTGATTGTACTTAGTTTTCAGCACCAAATGCATGATCCTATCTCTGCATTGTGCTTCATACTTAAAAAACTGTAACAATTTCAGGGATCATTTTAATGTTGGCAGAATAGCATCTAAATATAAAACTGAAAGTGTGTGTGTGTGTGTGTGTGTGTGTGAGTGAAAAAAGCATCAGATCAGTGACCTTATTTTCTACATTTACTGTACCACATTTATATATTTTTATTAAATAAGTACATGTTTAAAAATTTAGGTGTTGAAAATGAAAGAGTCATTATTGCTTATTCCACGTTAAGCGTAATAGTTAATTTCATCACTTCTGCATTTTTTTTCCTATTCTGAAATGTATGAGTCTCCAACAACTTTAGGGTAATCGTTTTTTGGAACCAGGGATTGAACTTCCCTTGCATTTGCCTGGGAAGCCCTTATTCCACTGAGCCATCTCCCTGGCCCCAGGGTTATCTTGTATATGAGGCTAGTCAATTTTGTTTAAACTAATTAAAAGTTTGTTTTTAAATTTAAAAAGGAGGCAGTTTAACACCTTTTAACTTTTTTTTGATAGATGGACATGTTAAAAAATGAGCAGTATTTGTGAAAACATATGTTTTATTTTTTAAGGAGAGTAAAACTTAGAGCTAGAACAAAAAAAATATAAGTGATATAGAATTTCATTTAGCAAACTATGAATTTCACAGTATTCATTGTAACACATAGTGTTGTCTTCCAACCAGTTATTCATATTACCAGATACATACATGTAAAATTGGAAGAAGAAAGAAAAAAAGAAAGAAATGTATAATAAAATAAGAAAAAAGTACAAACAATTTGAAAAATGGAGATGAAACAAATTAAAGCTTTATCTCTCCTCTCCATAGACCAGCAGAAATGACGGTACAGTTGTTCAAAACATCCTGCTTACATGTATAGCTAAAACTTTCCTCCACTCCATCTTCTGTCCTTCCCCTCAGCTCAAGTACTCTTCCCTTTTGAATAAGTCCAATTCCTTTTCCCAGTATCTATTGTGCCCCTCAGATTCCATTTTTCTCTTTCAGTTTCTCACACTAAGGAGACAATACAATGTTTGCACATGTGGGTCTGATTTATTTTACTTAAGTGTATGTCCTCTAGTTATGTAAATGTATGTTTCATTGTCAAGCTTTGGTCCATGGGGTCTACTTTGACTTTCAATTAGCATTATGAGCTTTAGTCCCCAAAAACACCCTTGAAAGAAGGTGTGAGATGGGACAGCTTGAAGACCTTTGGCTGTCTGACAGTATTTGTCTATTCATAATAAAGAAAGAAAAACCGAGTTACAGTGATAAAGATTTTGCTAAATTATTTTGGGAGAACAGGAAATATGTACTGGAGTATTTCACGTTCTCTTTCATTTATTAGCTTGGAGAGTATGAGATGTTTTATCAATAGTGAGAATATCAAGGTAAGAAAGCTTAGATTTTAATGGCTGGAAGAAGAGTGCCAACTTGTATTTCTTTGATCCTTGCCTGATGCCATGTGTCATAGTACCATGCTTGTGCAGAAGAGTGTGACAAATGTCACTGACTCATGCTTATCCTGAACCTTGTTGCCTCAATGATAAAAGTAAATTGCATGACAAGCATTTATGGATTTTATCATTTAGGCATAGGCTGTGCACTAGCTTTTGATACATGTTGTTACGTATTCCTGATAAACTAATTGCTATCTTCTATCTGCAGAAATTGCTATTCCTTATCCTTCCCCCATTTATTCCTTTAAATAATCTTATGGTAAAAATGATAAAATTAAGTTGACTTATTTATTCATTCTTTTCTGCCTCTGATATCCTACAGCTTTCAGAAATCTAAAAACTAATGAGGAAGAAGAAACAATGAAAAATGTCTCAGCTGTACACTCCTACAGTGGTGTTTTCCACAATCTACACAAATTATATATTCCAGAAAGGTCATCATCATTGCTCTGAATCATGAAAAAGACATTTGTCCTTACCAAAGCTTGTTCATGCTCTCCAGTTCTATCTTACCTAAATTCACTTCTTTTCTGATTCGCTAACTCCATAAAATGAAGAACCCATCACTTACATGGGGTGCCTTACCCTGGCTTCTCCAAGTAGAGACCATTTTATATAGCTCTGCATTGTGCCTCTTGCAGAAGGAAGCCACACTTTCAGTGGCATCAGAGATTCCCCCTCAGTAGCCACACAACCAATGTGAAGACAACTTTAACTTTGTCTTTCTTGCAAGTCCAACCTGCTTCTGTTAAACTTGGTACAGATGGAAAAGTCTCAAGGCACTGTTGACCACTCTTTTTAGTGATGTCCATACTTTCCTATATAACATAGCCCCTTCTAAGATTTTAGCCATTCAATATAATACATTTTTATTCCTTTATATGCATGTACCTCTGTATGGTACCATTCATTACTGACATTTAGGGGAATGATTATGCTCACTCCAGTTTTTTAAACCTCCAGTTAGTGCTAGACCATGTTTCAGCATTGATTAGAACTATATTCAAACCTATTGACTACATGGAATTTTAGCTTTAATCAAAACCACAAAATCTAATGTTGGCTTACATCTTGGAAATAAGAATATATTCTTACATGAGACAAATGAGGATTTCTCCACAAAATCAATAGGTTTATTATTAATTCCACTTACTGATCATAAATATCTGTTGATGACAGCTTTATAATGGCAGTAAAAAACATCTCAATGGCACAACAAAGCATTTCAAAAAGTCAGAAGTTCTATTGACTTGTTTAGAATTATCAGTTTTAAATAAAAAAACAAAATTCGGTCTAATTCAGTCTACCTGGAAAATCTGATCACGTACTGTTGTGACCTTCCATCTCAAACATAATTTCTAGTTCTTGATCTAGGTCACCTTCTTTAAGATAGGTTTCTCCAAAACTTGTGAAATTATCACTGCCCTCATTCAGTATTTCCAGCTATAAAACAGGCATTTTTCAAATATATGTTTTTCTTTGGCCATGATTTTCACTTTTGTTGTATCAAAACCTTAAGTCTCTGAGATTGCTGTAAATGATACTGAATAATATGTAGCCATACACTCACATATCTACCACAAAAAAAGGGAGAAAAGAAGGTGGGAAGGAAGGAAGGAAGGAAGGAAGGAAGGAAGGAAGGAAGGAAGGAAGGAAGGATGATAGGAAAGGAAAACTTAAAAAACAAGGAAAGAAGGAGAATTGAAGGAGGGGAGAAAGAAAGAACAAGACTTGGAAAATAAGGAAGAAAGAAAGCAGATAAAGAGGAACAAAAAAGGGACAGGTCTCCCACAATATAACCTGAATGATTATTCTGACATTTTTATCAAAAGTGATATTTTTTGTTTGCCAAATGCAAAATATTACTGATCAAACATTTTTTGATTTATTGTGTTCAATGTAATTAAGTAAACTGTTTCATTGATTTTTATTTAGCAAAGCTAAAGGGACACAATAAATATGCTATGTGGATTTTAATGTTCTAGAACACATACAGGAATTGCCTTTCTTATTTGATCTACTGTCAGCCCATTTGTGAGCCACAACCCAGTCCAGGAGTGGTGGCTCTTGCCTGTAATCCCAGCTCCGGGGAGACTGAAAACAGGAGGATCACAATGAGCCTGAGCTGTGTAGTGAGAAGCTGCACCTGCACAAAATATGAAAAAGAAGTTAGTGTTCAGAGCAAGCAGATAAAATCTCCAAGATGAGCACTCATACCATGAACTTTACTTATATTCTGAAAGAAGATCATAAGTTTTGGTAGTTGTAAAAATGTTGAGGCTCATCCAAGATGATATTTATTATGATCACGATGAAGTTGTAGCTTTATCTCACCTGGATGAAATGCCAAAACATTGAGTACGCTTTAAAATTCATACTCTTACTGAAAATATTAGTTTCTGTTCTTGGCATATCTTATTTCTTCTTACATTTGTATGTCATGAATATGAGCTAAGAGTAATAAGATGAAGGAAAATGGGAAAAGGGATATGAAGGTGCAGGGAAACTGAGAATTCTCCTTTGTAAAAAATACCACAACTGTGTCGTCCTTTACTCAGATGAAGGGCATTTGAATTGTTTCCAAGATTTCACTATCACAAGTTGTGCTGCTGTAAACACGGCTGCCTGTATATAACTGGAGAATGATGCTTTCAGTTCTCTGGAAGAATATCCAGGAAGGGAATAGCTGGATTTAATGGCACCTCTAACCATAGTTTTCTGAGGAATTTCCACACTAATGTCCATAGTTGTTGTAGTAGCTTACCCTCCCACCAACAGTGATGAAAGGCTCCTTTTCCTCCACAGCACCGCACTTTTCCCCAGCATTGTTCTCTTTAAAAATATTTTAGTATATGTGCTGCCGAAGTGAGCACTGTTCTCTTTAAAAATAAAAGGGCAGGGAAGAAGGTAGGTACAAGAAGAAGGGGAGTAAGAAAGAAACAGGCCATGTCTTACGCATGTACACACTCCCCAAGTTGAATAGAAATCTTGTGTGCTGCAAATGTGTACCAATAAAATTTTTAAAATTTTCAAAATGAAGTCATAATTTCAAAGTAATGTTCAGCACAGGCAAATGCAATTCAGGCAAACTAAACAAGTGTAACCAGAGAGGGTGAGCCCTCTCCAACCATGATACTTTGGTATTTGAGGAGCAGTGAGCTCATTTAGCATAAATGAAATTGAGGGGTCTTATGAAAGCTTTAATTGCTCATTTATGTAAAGATGGATGTATGTGTCCTAAGGGAGTAGGAAAAGTAGAAATAGTGGAGGAAGGTTGCATATATTTTATTTTGACTTTGATTTCAAATAATTTCCTCAAGTTGAATGAATCATGAAGGAAGAAATCAATTATTGATTGTATAGGGAATCAAATTCTGACCATAGCAGAATTTGAATAAACTACTGGATTTTTGCCATCTCTGAGCTACAAAATAATGGAAACGTCATCTAACTAATATCACCTCTTTGTTGTTTTTACATCTTGATTAAAGTTTAAAGTTTATCTTAATAAATTTCTCTCAGGTGTCTGGACTCTAAAACTGGCTAAGTTTGCCAGTTAGGAAGACTAAAACTTCTTAGAGACAGAGATAATTTCTTAATAGAACCTCATCATCCTGCTCCTAGGACATAGCTCTGTAGAGACTAGTTGCACCAACATAAGCTTCTGCATTTGTTCAATTCACTACTTTTCAGGTAGTTGACTATGTAGTCAATATTCTCAATAGAAGAGGAAATACCATTCAAAATGATGGTAATAGACCAATTTTAATATTTTAGTAGCATTGACCCATTGCAAAGATAAGAAATGTCTGGTATTGTTGATCACCATGAGTTTATCATGACTCTGAATCTAAAGGCTTGAATCAATTTTATCTCTTCTTTCTCAGGGGCAAATACAAACCTCCAGTTGTATCTTCCAGTGTTTTCCCAGTTAACTCATTGAGATCATAGTATGATATGCTCCTATATAAAAATTGTCATTTTCTTACCATTGCAACATGTAAAATCAAATCCCCTTTGCATCATATGAAATATTATAATTGTTATTTTGCAGACAAGGTGTCATGATGGATCCCAGGATTGCCTTAAGCTCATGAATATCCTCCCACCTCAGCCTCCTGAGTGCTGTGATTTCAGGTTTATGACATGGAGTCCAGGTAGCAACTTATAGAGTTCTTGCTGATCCATTTATCAATTTTTTTTTTTTTGGTGGTACCAAGGATCAAACTCAGGACCTTGAGCTTGCCAGGTTGCCAGGCAAGCACTTATTCCACTGAGCTATGTCCCCAGGATATGACCCATTTATCTTTATTCAGTTTCTTGAGTCCAACTGATCTTCTACGAATCATTCATTCACAAGAAATAGAGTACATAGCTTGCTTTTGTGTAAATTTTCTAACATTTCTTCTCAGTGGATTGGTATATACCCTTCTTTGTCTTCTTTTCTCATGAAAATTTTGAACACTTTGGCTATGAAACTTTTTTTTTCAGAACTGGGGATTGAACTCTGGCCCTTGGTCTTGCCAGAGAAGTGCTTATTCCACTGAGCCATCTTCCTGGTCCAACTCTGAAACTATTTAGTTTTGTGTTTCCCTGACCTTGGCACATACAGATGATGTACTTATACTTAGTAATGGTCTAGCCCTTCAAAAGTTTGAGAAAAAAACAAAATAGTTATCAAAACTAACAACTAAAACTAACAACAGTCCTTTCTTTTGGTATTCTGAGTGAGAAGCATAAAACAAATTTGTGGATTTATCATCACATTGAACTTAAAATTAAGAAAACACATAACAGTGCTTGAGACCTTGGAAGTTTCAGTTATTTTGTTTTAATTTTAATTGTTTACATGCCTATGTTGATTTCTAATAAATTTACGAATATTACTTCTACTGTTCGTACTCACACCCACCAGTGAATATCTGAAGCAAGTATATAAACTGATAATAAAGCTTTGTGAGTCATAACAAAGAATAAAACACATCTAATTTTGACAATTTTCAAGAATTTTCTGTATCCCATTCTTTGATCCTCTCTAAAGTCCTCAGTATTACAGCAGATAGAGTACATGACCTGTATCTACAACTTCCAGCACCTTATTTTTGGTTCAAACTGTGACTGCTGAACAGGTTCCTTCTTTAAATTTTCAACTGATGTCTCTCTTAATTACTGGTTTCTGTATCCATTTGAACATAGGGACAGCTAGCCAAAGTTTCATTCTACAACTTCCCTGATAATGAACACACAGCATTTAGCTCTCTGTAAATCTTCACTTAGGATTCATGAAACTTATAGTAAGTGAAAATGTCTGGAAATTACTTATAAAGCACCAAGAAAAGTGAATAAAGGTAGAGAAGCATCAGGAAGGATATGTTTCAGTTGCTACCCTATAAATAAAGGTTGCAGTTTTATCCCAAATCTCTCTCTTTAGTAAAAAAGTCAAAGAAAAAAGTCAAAGAAAAACTCAAAGAAAGTCAAGCTCTTTTTTCTCTATGGCAAAGTGTTCTCCACTAGGATAAAAAGAAATCTTACTTCTCAATGAAACTGTTATGGACTAATTTATGCAAACACTCCCTTTTCATATGCTGAAATCTTTACTCCAGTATCAAGGAATATGACTTTTTTGGATATACGGTATTTAAAGAAGTAAGTGTAGAAACCTTCATTGATCATTATCGCTGATTTGTATTGGCTTATCTTTATCACACTGCATTCACTGTGGGTTCTCTGTGCTTCCTCTCTGTTTAATTGGTTGCTTGCTGGATAGATTGTTTTCTGGAGGAATGAGGGACTGAATTCAGGCCCATGTGCTTGCAAGGGAAATGTTTATTCTACTAAGACATCTCCCTAGCCCTGTGAGTATATATTTTTTATTGGTGTCCTTGGAATGGTAGTATTTATTATCTCTATAATATCCTTCAGGATGTTTTGGATGTTAGTTTGGTGGTCATGACTTTCTTCAGTTGTTCTTTGTCACTGAAGTATCTTATATATACATTAATTTCAACAAATATGTTTGCAGGATATATCAGTTTGGGTTGGAACCATTCACATTTAGGACTTGAAATACTTCACCTAAAGCTCTCGTTGATGTAAAAGTTTGAGTTGAAAAGTCTGCCATGATTCTGATGAGCTTTCCTTTGTGGACAATTTGTTTCATTTCTCTAACAGCTTTCAATATTCTGTTCTTGTGCTTTTCTTCTGGAATTTTGATTATTATATGCCTTGGTGTAGACTTATTTTGTTTTTTTAATTATTTTTATTTTATTGAAGAACAAATAGCAATGCGACAGTTTCAAATCAAATTAGCAGGACAGTTTCAATAATTAATGCATTGCATATTATTTTCATAGTGTTCTTTTGTAATACAAGGTGCATTCTTGATATTCTACTTACAAACACCATTAGAGCAGATGTCTCCAATTAATGAATTAAGAGAATGTAGCTGTTCACCTATCTTATTTTTAAAGCTGAATTATAGTACAGTTTCAACAACTAATACTTTCTGCGCTGTTATCTTCCTAGTGGTTATCCATAGTACAAGAAGCTGACAGAATATCCTGTCCAAACACTACTAGTGCAAATCTTGCTTCTCATAGAATTATGCAGAAGTACTGCATATCCTCACTGTACTGTTTATACAAACACAGAACGGTTCTTCCTTTGTATCCCCTTTTTTGTTTAGTCCTGTCAAAGATGGGAATTCTGTTATCATTCCAGCAGTCCACAATAGTAGTGGGTTATCTAAAGAAGTTGTTGCCTAGAGGGATTTAGAGCTCCACTTATTATTATGGCTTTATTTTATATACCTCATTTTTATACTTTTCTGCTGAATGATTAAGACCGAGATAAAGCAAGACCTATATAACAAAAAATGTAGCTTTGTTATCTGATGAGGTCAGACAAGTTCCCTCAGGGTTTATCCTGTACCACAGTACCTCACTCTGTAGATCCTTTGTCAGTGTCAGCCATGTAGATGAGTGATGGCCATTGACTGTCCAGTTTTCCCCCTGTGAGAGCCTGAGAGAAAGTTTTCTATCCATGTGACTTTCCTTAGGCACACTATAGATCATCTATCACATTCATCTGTGGATCCATAATCTCCTTGATCAGAAAATTTGGGTCACAACCGAGTTAAATGATGTTACAGTACAGGTTCTCCTAGATCTTGAGTCTTCACTGACCTTGATAGGCTATGGCCAAAATATTTGCTGACCTTGCAGCCCCTCCATAGCTCCAATTTTTGATCTGCAAATTTAGGTTGTTAACTATCCAGAAGAGAAGCTCATTAGTACCTTGCAACATATGCAGCTCAGTTTACCCTAACTATCTGACTAAATTCTTTTTAGTTGTTATTATACATTTCTATTTGTATTTCTTCTTTTGATTTCTTATACTAGGGACACTATACTATATTTCCACATGTGTGTCTGGTTTATTTCACTTATGGGTATATGTTCAAGTGGCATCCACTACAATATAAATGCTTCAAGTTTATCATTTTTTATAGCTGAGTAATATTGTGCTGTACATAAATACTACATCTTTTCCAACTATTTCTCAAGTGACGGGCATCTCGGTTGTTTCCAAGATCTTGCTATCATGAACTAAGCTTCTATAAACATACATACACATATATCACTATGATATGATATTTTAAGTTCGTCTGGGAAAATACCTAGTAGAGGGATAGCCGGCTTCAAAGGGATTTCCATCCTAATTTTGTGAGGAGTCTCCACACTGATCTCCACAATGGTTGCACCAGTCTACATTCCCACCAGCAGTGAAAAAATGTTCCCTTTTCCCCACAACCTCTCTAATATTTGTTGTTGGTTCATTTCTTTATGATGGCCATTTTTTCTGTTGTGAAATGGTATCTCAGTATTGTTTAACTTGCACTTTATGGGTAGCTAGCGATATGTGGAGCATTTTTTCATATATTTACTCACTTCTTTAATTTCATCCTCTGAGAAGTGTGTATCCATCTCAGATGTCCATTTCTGAATTGGGTCTTTAAATTTGAGGGCCCTAATATATCTTAGTTATATATATATTCTAGAGAGAAGATCTTTGCCTGATTGCTTATTAGTTAGGATTTTTTCAAAATTCGTGGGTTGTCTTTTCACTCTGTTGACAATTTCTTTTGACATGAACAAACTCCTCAAGAAGAATTGATCCCAGTTCTTGATTCTTTCAAGTGCTTCCCGTGCGAATATATGTTTGTTCAGGAATTCTTTACCTACCCCTATGTCTTCAAGAGTTCCTCCTACTTTCTCTTCCAGGAGATTGAGTGTTTCTGTTTTAATGTTTAGATCTTTAATCCATTGACTTCAGTTTAGTGCATGGTGATAGAGCTGGGTCAAGTTTTAGTTTTCGGCATGTAGAAAGCCATGTTTTCCAGCACCATTTGTTAAACAAGTTATCTTTCTTCCAGTAAATATATTTGGCCACTTTGTTGAAGATCATGTGGCTCAGTGTGTTAGCAGAGGCCTCTGAGCCTTCTAATCTATTCCATTGATCCTCTATTTTGTTGCCAATAACATGCTGATTTTATCACAGTGACTTTGCAGTATAATTTCAAGTCCGGGATTGTGATGCCTCCTGCCTTGTGTTAGTTGGCCAGAATTTCCTTTGCTATTGCAGGTTTTGTGGTTCCAAATAAATTTTTGGAACAATTTCTCCTGATCTGGGAGGTATGTTGGTGGCAGTTTAATAGGAATTGCATTAAATCTGTACAGCAATTTTGGGAGTATGGCCATCTTCACAACATTGGTTCATCCTATCTAGGAGCATGGAACATGTTTCTGTTTTCTGAAATCCTCTATAATCTCTTTTCTTAGGGTGCTGTAATTTTCTGTGAAAAGATCTTTGACTTCCTTGGTTAAGTGAATTCCAAGGTATTTCTTTTTCCGAGGTGCTATTGAAAATGGTATTGTTTCTATAGTTTCCCTCTCAGTGTGCTTATTATCTGTGTAGAGGAATGCTATTGACTTTTGAATATCGACTTTGTATTGTGCAATGCTAATGAATTTCTGTATCAATTCTAGTAGTTTCTTGGTGTACCTTTTTGGGTCTTCCAAGTAAAGTATCATGTCATTTGTAAATAGTGATAATTTAACTTCTTCTGTACCTATTCTTATTCCTTTTATTTCTCCCTCTTTTCTAATGACTGTTGCTAATGACTCCAAAACTATATTGAATAGGAGGGGTGATAGAGGACATTCTTGTCTTGTACCTGATTTAAGAGTAAAATATTTCAGTTTTTCCCCATTTGGAATCATATTAGTTGTTGGATTGTCATAGATGGCTTTTATCAAACTGAGGTAGAGTCCGTCTATTCCAACTTTCTGTAGGGTTTTTTACAGGAATGAGTGTTAGACTTTGTCAAAAGCTTTTTCTGCATCAATTGCGATCATATGCTTTTTAGATTTCCTTCTATTAATACAGGGTATTACATTTATAGATTATCAAATATTGAACCATCCTGCATCCCTGGGATGAATCATATGTAGTCATGGTGTATGATCTTCTTGATGATTTACTGTATTCTGTTTGCTAGGATTTTATTGAGGATTTTTGCATCTATGTTCATGAGGGAGATTGTCTTGTAGTTCTGTTTTTTGGTTGTGTCTTTCCCTGGTTTTGGAATCAGTATAATACTTGCCTCCAGAAATGATTTTGGAGGACTGTTTCCTTTTCAATTTCATTGCAGCGTTTGAGGAGTGTAGGGATTATTTCTTCTATAAATTCATTGTATAATTCAGCTGTGAATCCATCAGCACCTGAATTTTTCCTTGTCAACAGGCTTTTTATTATGTTTCATTTTTAGTTGACTGTTATTGGCTCATTGAGAGTAGTTATATGTTCTTGATTCAGTTTTGGTAATTTGTACATTTCTAGGAATCCATACATTTCTTCTGTGTCTTCTATTCTGTGAACGTAAAGATTCTCGAAGTAGCTATTGGTAATCTTCTGAATTTTCACTGGGTCTGTGGTGATTTCACCCTTTTCATTCCTTATTGCTTGTATTTGAATTTTTTCTTTCCTCTTTTTGATGATGTTGGCTAAGGGCTTATCAACTTTATTTAGTCTTTGAAAGAACCAGCTTTTTGATTCATGGATTATTTGAAATGTTTTCTTCATCTCAATTAAATTACTTTCTGCTCTAATCTTTATGATTTCTTCCCGCCTTTGGGCTCCGGCTTTGGTTTGCTCTTCCTTTTCTAGATGTCGGAGGTGCAACATTAGGGTGTTTATTTGTTTCCATTCTGTTTTCTTAATGTGTGAGTTTATAGTATGATTTTCCCTCTAAGAACTGCTTTTATCACATCCCATAAATTCTGGTAATTTGTGGTTGAATTTTCATTGAATTGTATATATTGTTGAACTTCTTGTTTAATTTCATCTGTGACTCATTGATTCCTGAGTAGGGTGTTGTTTAATTTCCATGAACTTAGCAGGTTTTTCTGGTTTCTTTTGTCATTTATTTCCAGTTTCATTGCACTGTGCATGGATAATATGCATGAAATAATTTCTGTTTACTTGCATACACTTAATCGTGCCCTATGGACTAGTATGTGGTTTATTTTAGAAAATTACACATGTGCAACAGAAAAAATGCATATTCAGCTGTGGTAGGGTGGAACACTGTGTATATGTCCACCAGGCCCATTAGTTCCAAGCTCTGGTTCAGTTCTACTTCTTTGCTAATTGTTTGTCTCATTGACCTATCTTTTTGAGATAAAGGGATGTTAAGGCCTCATGTAAAAATTGTGGACTTGGATATTAGGTTTTTCATGTCTATGAAGATCTGTCTTACATTGTTTAGTGCTCCTGTGTTTTATGCATAGACATTTATATTACCTTTTCCTCTTGAATTTTTCCTCTAACCAATATATAGTGTCCTTCTTTGTCTCATTTGATCCTTCTTCATTTGAAGTTGAGACTCTCTGAGAACAGAATTGCTACTCCTGCTTTTTTCTGAGCTGCTGTGCATGTAATATTGTTTTCCATCCTTTGATTTTGTGCCTATGAATGTCTTTTTGAGTTGTGTGTTTCTTGTATGCAGAATATTTTAAAATTTTGTTTCCTAATCCACTGTGCCAGTCTGTTTCTCTTACTTGGTGAATTGAGTCCATTTACATTGATGGTTATAATTGAAATGTTTTGACTTATGATTGTCGTGATATTTCCCTGCTGTGGTTTTCTGCTTTATATCCTGGGTTTAATTGTCTGTCCTGGTTAGTGGGTTCCTTTCATTCTCATTCATGGAGTTCTGGTCATTGTGGTCTCTCTCTGGAACATCTTTCAGCAGCCTGTGAAGGGATGGCTTTGTCATCATGAAATTCTTTAGTTGTTCTTTGTCGTGGAAGTATTTCACTTCTCCATCACACTTGAAAGAGAGTTTTGCAGGGTATAATAGTCTGGGCTGGAATTTGTTCTCATGCAGGACCTGAAGAACTCTGCTCCATGCTCTCTTTGCCTTCATGGTTTGTGTAGAGAAGTCAGCTATAATTCTGATGGGTTTTCCTTTGAATGTGATCTGCTTCTTCTCTATGGAAGCTTTCTGTATATTATTCTTGTGTTGGATTTCTGGCATCATGACTATTATATGTCTTGGTGTGTTTTTAGTTGAGTTGAAGTTATTTGGTATTCTGTATGCTTTGGTTACCTGAATGTTGGATTGTTTCCTCATATTTGGAAAGTTTTATGCTATTACTTCTGCCCATATTCTTTTTGTATCATTTGTATTGACTGCTTCATTCTTATTGATGCCAATAAATCTCACATTGTTCATCTTGGCATCACATTGCAGCTGACTAATTATTTTTTCCTGCATCCTTGCTTTAAGAGATCATTTCTTACCTTTTCTCTAGCTGCGCTAGAGTGTTCAAGATATGAAACTCTGTCTTAGCTTTCACTTAAACGGTTTTGTTGACTTGTGATTGAGATTTTAAGTTCTTCTACATCTCTTTGACTCTGCATCATGCATTCTATTTCTTTTCTGTATTGCTCTTTCCAGGAATCCATCATATTTTTCATCTCCTCTATTTTTTTTTTATCAATGTCTTCTTTAGACGTAGCTACTAATTCATTTATTGCAGAGATTTTTCCAAATTGGATTTCCTCTATATATTTCTTTAATTGATTCTGTACTTCAGATGCTATGATTTCAAAGAATTCTCTGTTTTTATTTGTGAGATTATTTCTGTTTTGAGTTCCTCTTTAACTTTCTGCTGTTGTTTCTTTGCTTCCGGTGCTATTAGTTCACACGTTTCAGCTGGAATAGTGTTCTCTGCACTTTTTCTAGGTTGGCATTGGGTTTCCCCCATATGTTTCTGCATTTGATTCATTACTTCAGATGCTATGTATTCAAATATTTCTTTTTTATTTCAGGCATTAATTCTGGTCTGAGTTCCTCTATACCTTTCTGCTGTTTTTTGTTTGCTTCTGCTTCTGTTAATTCATTCATTTCAGCTGAGCTAGTGTTGTCTGTACTTATCGGTGTACTCAAGGAATGATATCACCTTTTTCTCCTTTTCTTTGTCATTTTGTGTTTCACTGACCTCTGACCTTTTATGTAGAGTTTTGGTGCAGTTATGACCTTAGCCCGTTATGAGATTTGGGTGCCAGTCTATTAAGTTTGAGGTTATCCAGTTATGCCTGGCCTGGATCTAGCTGTAGTGTTTAGTTCCTTTTTGCTGCAGCTCTTCTGGTACAAATGTGGGCCTGTGGTTCCCCTGTTTTGTGTCCCTGGTACAGGGAGCACTGGGTACTGCAGAAGCTCTCCCACACACTCACCAGGCCAGGCGAGGGTGGTTTGGGTGGCGGGAGAGTCAGAAAAATTCTCACTTGCTCAGCGGGCTTGTGGGGAGGGCCTCCTGGGAGTTGCTGGGCAAGTCAGTCTGGGGTGGACCTGCTTGCTTGCTCAGAGGTCTTGGGGGCTGGGGCTCCGTATTGTCCAGAGTGCACTGGGCAGAGCCAAAAGCTCTCTCACACACTTGCCAAACTGGATTTGAGTAGATTGGGTGACAGGAGATTCAAAAAAGTTCTCACTTGCTCGGCGGGCTTGGGGGCAGGTCTGTAGATTTATTTTGGTCATGGCTAATTAGAGTTCTGTATGCCTATAGGTCAAATTCTTTTTTCATGCTTTAAGATTTTCTGCCTGTTAACTTCTGTGAACAATATTTTTATTTTTTTATGTCACCTTGCAGTCTCCTGCTCTTTCATTGACTCTGATCAAACTTATGTTATTCTTTGCATTGCTTTCCAACTGATGGACTGATTTTTGATGGTCTTTTGCTATTTTTAAGAAATCTTACTTTTCATGATAGTTAGCAACAATGCTGTCTTCTTTATCTGATGTTCTGTCCTCGCCTTGTTTCATTCAGCTGCATACTATGCACTTTCAATTTGTAATCCTCTAGATATCTGTTTTACTCTGTTTCTTAGATTCTATTTATTTCCTGTGTTGGGCGTTGGGCACAAAGTAACTCTTTCCCTCTTTTGGTGGGAGTGTAGCCTGAGGCAACTAATATGGAAATCAGTGTGGAGATTCCTCACAAAAGTAGAGGTAATGGTTCCATTTACCCTTCTTGGTATCTTCCTGGAAGAATTAAATCATCATACCACTGTAATATATGCCTACCCTGCTTATAGCAATAAGTTCACAGTAGATAAATCTTGGCAACAGCAAAGATTCCCACCTAGTAATGACTGCATAAAGAATATGTGGAGAGTTTTATATAATAGGGTGCTACTTAGCCTTAAAGAAAGGTAAATGAGACATTTCTAGGTAAATGGATGCACTTTGAACCATATTCAAGTGAGATAATTCTATTGCACATGTGTAAACATCACATTATTTCTCTGGTATGAGCAACTGAAAGTGTACATAAGGGACAAGACATACATAATTGATACTATGAGACAGGAAGAAAATGTTCAAAGGAAAAAGGGAACTAGAGAGGGGAGAAGTGAAGAAGAATGAATGAAAAGAAGAAGAAAGAGAAAAAGAAGATATATAGAAACGAAGCTTTTGTAAATACGACCAGACAGGAAGTGATTGAAAGAAGGGTATAGGAATAAAAAAAAAAAAGAAAGAAAAGATATACAACATAGAGGTACAAACCCCCTAATTTATAAAATATCAATAACCTTACTTAATTAAAAATAAGTAAAATTAAAGGAAATGACACCCAAAACATAATCTAAAACATAAGGACATTGTATCTCTAATTTTTGGTCTGCAAACTTAAGTTCTTAACTCTCCAAAAGAGAAGTTTATTGTTCACTACAAGATATGCCAGTGGGTTTAACCTCCATTCTGTCTGAATATCAAATGTCTTAGACATAAGATGTAACACATATTTTCCATCAAGTATTGACATGTTAAGCTTCAAGTCTCTACAAAATATGGAAAAAGAATTAAAAAATAAAAAATATTTAAAAAACAAATAAACAGATATTTTCACACACTAATCTAGAAATGTAACCATATACAGCATTGTAGCAGGATAGTCCTGTGACATTTTTTTTCTTCTGTCTTTTTTTCATTTGTTACCTTTTAAGAAAAACACATACTTATTCACCATAATTTGTATATCATCAAAAGCAGTACGTATTTAGAAGAACAGAATGACAGGTATTCCAAGCATGATCCCACTATTACACATTGCAATTTTGGTGCACTTGCTCAATTTACAGGTGTCAGCATATATGGCTATAGTTAGTCAGGGTGAGAACTGCTAATTTCAACAACCTGCTAATAGTTCTCAGGATCATTGCCTTACCCATCTTTTTTTTTTTTTTTTTTTTGTGGAAACAGGGATTTTTTTTTCCATTTATTTTTATTTTATTAAAATACAAATGTCAATCAGACAGTTTCAAAACACCTTAACCATACAGAGTCGATGAATTAATACATTGCAAACTGTTTTCATAACGTTTTGGTATTGTACAAGGTGCATACATGAAATTATATTTACAGGTTTTTTTATAGCTGAATTATATCAAAGATTCAATAATTATTTACCTAGT
>PVKA01000671.1:52096-175539 GCA_004027165.1 Ctenomys sociabilis | reverse complement strand
ACATAGCAAAATATGTATAATGCGTTAATACATGACTTAATGTTTTAGAAAAGAAAAAAATATTACAAAATGATGATTCTTTCATCATATGAATCTTGAAAAAACAGACTTACCAAAAGGAAGTAGAAGGAAATGATAAGCAATTAATGAAACAACAGATCAATAGTGCAATAAAGTAGAAGCAAAAACAAAAGTCAAACTTAGAAAAGATCCTTGAAAATAGTAAATCTTTGGACTATGGAAAAAACAAAGAAACCTGATTATAAGTTAAAATTAGTAGGAATAAATGAAGAGTATCACTGTAGATACTAAAGATGTTAAAAAGATGACAAGAAAATATTGATAGATGACAAATTACTAGCCGGGCGTGGTGGCGCATGCCTGTAATCCCAGCACTCGGGAGGCTGAGGCAGGAGGATTGTTGTGAGTTCGAGACCAGCCTGAGCTACAAAGTGAGCTTAAGGCCAGCCTGAACTGCATAGTGAGACCCTGTCTCAAAAAGACAAAAAAAAAAAAAAAAAAAAAAGATGACAAATTACTTGCATAATGCATATTATTAAGCTGACCCAAGAAGAAAATGAAACTAGTGATGAGCATATTTTCCGAGGTAAATTCACAATTAAGAACTATCCTGCAACAAAAATGAACTCAGTCTTTCCATGCTAAGTTCAATTCAGAAGGAGGACTTATGTTACAAAAATATTTTCTGAAAACAGGTATTTCAACTCAATTCATAATCCCAGAAATATTCCACGCAAGGATATTATGAGTAAAGAAAATTACACAATATCTTTTTCATCAGTGTCAATATAAAAATCCTTTCTAGAACTGAAATCCAGCAGGAATCAAGCTGAATTACAGCAAACTCAATTCAGTAGATAAATCCTAAGTAGATTTATCCTAGAAATACTTGACTTACTATTCAAAAATCAATACTAGAAAAGGAGAAAAATCATATGATCATCTCAATAAACCTCCAAAAAGAATTTCAAACCTATTCATGATTTAAGTATATTTTCAATACATTTAACTGCAAACTCAATCAAAGTTCCTCAGTCTGATATCCTAAAGGAAGAACTGCTAACATTGACTATTTTCTAGCTACAAACCTGAATTAGGCAAAGCTGCCCACTCATCATTTCTATTGCACCAGAAGTGCTAGCAGATTGAGTAGGCCCAAAACAAAAGTAACACTATAATGGTTGATACACTGTTGATCAACTCGAAAAGTTAAAAACTAAATAAGCTCAGCAATTTCAAACCCTGGGCATGGAGGCTACACCCTGGGAAACGATGGAACATTTCATTTTCCTTAGAGGAGCTCTGGTCTTCCCAGTCAGCTTGGATGTTGTTTCCTGGCTTCCAGTGCAGATCTTCAGCCTCTGCCTTGGTTGCTTTAGCCTTTGATGTAGACTTATCAGTGTTCCCTCCAGACCTACGGTTCACCTGATATGAACTTGCATGGAACACTGTGGTGAGCCCCAGACCATCATCAATCTCCATTATGCAGACTCCCTCTGCAGGCTTCCTCATCTGACTCTAGCTGACCATTGTATGCTTCGTGTTATACCTGTTCCTTAAGAAAAACCCTGACTGACAAAAACCACCACAAATTAATGGCATATATGTTCGTAAAAAAGAATTGGAACTGATCAGCTATGTATTTTAGAATCTATAAAAGTATTAGAACTAATAAATGAATTTAGAATGGTCCCAGGACAAAGAAAGATCAATATAAAAATTCTATTTTTATAGATAACGAATACAAGAATTTTTAAATGTTTTACCAATGAGGGTTAGCGTGATAGCTCAGCAGACCAAGCACCTGCTTGGGCAAGTGCAGGAGCCAGGGTTTGATCCCCAGCACCACATGTCTTTCTGGGTTCACCTAGCCAGCCACTGAGACCAAGCATGGTGGTGCACAGCTGTAATCCTAGCACTGGGGAGGCTAAAAACAGAATTACTATGAGTCCAAGCAACAAAATGAGAACCTGTATCAAATACCTTTTAAAAAAATGTTTTAACAATAGATCAAAAGGTAGACTCTCTAGACAGCATTTTAATGGAAGATATGTAAGTCATCTATATTGAAAACTATAAAAGTTTGTTGCAAGAAATTAAAGATATATTTTTATGGAAAGAAGTACCAAGTTCAGGGACTCAAAAATGATGGGATGCCAGTGCTCCCAAAATGACTAAACTGACTTTTATACTTAATGTACTTTTTCAAAATTCCATTGTGCTGTGTGTGTGTGTGTGTGTGTGTGTGTGTGTGTGTGTGTGTAAAGTGACAACTGTTTTTCAAATTTATGAGCGTGTATCAATCAACTTTCCTGTTGCTGGAACCAAATGCCCAATATCCACAACTTAATGGTGTATTGATTCAGTAATGATCAGCTGGCTCCAAGGCAGAGCCCTTATAGTAGAATTATGTGGCAGAGTAAAGCTGCTCAATTCACAGTGGCCAGGAAGCAGAGCAGGAGAACAGAGCCAGGGAAGAAGGGGCCACTCCCAAACACACCAAGGAGAATATTTTACTAATCCTAAGCAGCTCCCAAACCAATCAAATTGACAAACTCGGTGATAACAGTGAGGATTAGGACCTAAAATGCCCAAGGTATTTTTAAAAGAAAAAAAAAAATATGAAAGGGCTTGCATTCTTAATTTCAGAACTTCATGTAAAGCTACAGTAATATGTGCAGTGACGTGTTGGTATGTCAAACAGAAGAAAACAGAGTGCAAAAATAAGTCTACACTTATGGACTTGGCTGTCTTAAAAAATGGTTCCAAAGAAATTGAGTTAGGAAAATATTTTCAACAAATGATGATGCAATGAGACAAATGCCTACCTCTACGAAAAAGAACGAACCACAACACTCACCTCACACCATCCACAAATGATTTGAGATTAAATCTTAGACTCCAAATAAAACGGAGCCTTCTAAAAGGATATTTAACAAAACAACTAATCTTGAAATGGGCAAACATTTCTTAGGTTTTTTTTAGAAAGAAAACTATTAAAAACTTGATAAGCTGAACTTCCAAGTAAAACTGATGAGTAATATAAAAAGCTTCTTTTCAGCAAATGAGATCACACTAAGTAAATGAAAGACCACATGCTTAAAGGACAGCTACAGCCCAGATATCTTACAGAAAGGAGTCTTATATGTGGAATGTCTATAAAGAAATATCTGTAGCTTAATGATGAAAAGACAAACAAACATTCACATAAAAATGAGTCTGAATACTTGAAAGACATTTCACAGAATGACTAGTAAATACATAAAAAGTGCTCACAACTAGTCATCAGGCAAGTAACAACAGCCACAATGAGAACTAAGCTATACATTAGAATGGTTAAAATTTAAAAGACTGAAAGAACTAAAGGAGGAAGAGTGACCAAAATAGTTAAATATACTTGTAGGGAGCACAGAATGTTACAGCTGCCTTCAAGAAGTATTTATCAGGTTTTTTTAAAAATCAACTTAGCCTGTTGATTAGCCAGAAGAAATGGAATATGTCCACAGAATGTTTCTATCAACTATATTCATATAGGTCAGAAACCTGAAGCAGCCTGGGTATCCCATTAATAAGAAATGTAAATTATGTGAATTATCTGATGGAGTTCTATTCAGCAGAAAAAAAATTGATACATGCATGACATCTGATAAATCTCAAAAATGGGCTGAAAGAATCTAGACACAGTAATGCACAATGTATGACTGCATATATATGAAAGCTAAGAAGTGTCAAAACTAGATGAGATGAAAATCAAAATGTCAGAACAGAGGTTGCCTCTAGAGGAAGAATACTGATTGGGAAAAGGCCTTTCTAGAATGATAAAATCTGTACCACAATTTCTACTGTCAGACCTCTCAATGAATTCATTTCTTAGCCTGAGTATCAATATTTTTACAGCCTCTCCTTACCCTACATACTAGGTGTTTTGGATGCATGGGGAGGACCCAAGAAAGCCTTTTCTTTTTTTTTTTAGCCTCTTCAATAAAGATTTAGAATTCCTAAATTTTGTCATCACACAGTAATTTGCCTTTAATTTTACAAATGGGAACTATAAAATACTACTCATTTGTAGATTTCATTATGTAAATTTAAAATAAAAATACTTCTATTAGTATGCATCAGAATTAATAGCACTTAGTACTAAAGCATTTCTCTGAAAAACTTGTATGTTTGCTGGCTGAATAAGGAATGTGTGACTACTATGTCCGATTTTGCACTGGCTGCCAAGAAGTTCAAAGCCAAATTCAGCACTCCGTTTAGTGATTAACCTCCTACCTGTCTGATACGTCAGTTTTTCTTGGACAGAAGGTATAAAAAGTGGGCATATTAAATTATCCTGTTTGATACTGTAAACTATCTCAAATCATGTGGGATAAATGATGGTATATAAATCATAAAATGTTGGCCATTTTGACAAAATTATGTTTTCACTCTAAATATACTGTATGTTTCTCTTTATCAAAAATGTTCAATGCAGGGTTTTTGCTGTTGCTTGAATGAATCATCTGCAAAAGGCGAGTCACTATCTGCCCAAATGATGCCAGAAACACATCATTTACAATACAACCTATTGACAGGAAAACACCTCCCTTATGTTTGAGTATAAAGGCTAGACTGCAGGAACCAATATATAGTATGGAACATGTATGTTAAAGAGTCCCTAATGGCTGGAATAAGAAATTTAAGTGCACTTCATCTCATTCTTAGGATAAAGAAAGCAATCAGATCTGTATGCAAATGTGCTCACTACTATTGTTTTTGTAGTAACTAGTAATTACTACTTGTTTTAACTACTAGTTGTACTACTAGGCTGCTTTGATTTGATAAGCTTCACAAGATATTTTCTGTCTGCTCTCCTTTAACAAAACCATACAACTTTGGCTCTCAGGAAAATAAAATATATCTTTATTCCCAAAGGGCATATGCTAATAAAACATTAAGAAAAAAACAACCATCCTCTCACCTGAACTACTTTATTTTTCGTCAACTCAATCAGCTCATCCTCTTTTTCCACTTTTCTCCACGCTGTGAAGGACTCAGCATCTCTCTCACTGTGGACTTTTTCTTTTACCTTATTTTGAATTTGATCAACTTGTCTCGTAGCAGCTTTTCTTGAATTAACCTATTAATTAAGGTAATACATAAAATTTAGACATTTCTTTAAAAAATGTATTCATGTCCAGATTCTTGAAAACCCTAAATTTGCCAAGCAAACAAGGTAAAAGGAACTCAACAATGGACATAATAATAATAATAATAATAAGCAAAAAACAAAAAACCCAAACCCAAATTACTGCCACCACAGTAGTTAGCAAGATGCAGATCCTTCTTGTCAATGGGACAAAACCAATTAAAACTAGTGTCACTGTTATATACTCTTTAGGAATTATTTCTACAGATACCTTGCTTATTGAAAACAACATCTGTACAGAAAACTGTCACTTTTAAAACTCTACATGAATTCATTATTAACCTTTGCTGGATGTAAATTCAGTAAATCTTTGCAATTTAAATTCTTATTAATTAAAATTGTTTTCAATCACTGAAGTGAGTCTAATTAATGTGAAAATATAAAAAGAATTTATGATTGTTGCTTACTTATTGTTCAGGTAGTTTAACCTTTGAGCAAGATAAGTAACAGTTCATGTCATCTAGTACTGTAGCAGTAACAGAGGTTAACTTCTACAACAAGCTTGCTGTCTAAGGTTTTTTTTCTTATCCCTCCCTACACCATGGTGCTATGTGGGTGACGACTGATTCTCAATAACCTTGAAGAGACACAAACAGAAGGGCACATCCTACAATACAGTTGGGAGACTGAAAGCTACAATGAAGGCTCTTATGTGAATTATTTGTTCAGCGGCTTCGTGTTTGCAGCAGCTGAAAGTGTCATCACCCTTCTCATGGGTTAAATAGGGAGCCAGAGACATGTACAGCATGAGGGGAAATAATGGAGTAGCCAGTGCCAAAATAGAGGATAAATTACATTGGTCGGGCAAACAGACCCTTAATTTGTAGTCTCTCAAGTTTTGGGTTCTACTGCCAAGTGTGTTCACTCCTTCCCTTTAAAACACACTGGTGTTCTGTGCTAGGTCTAAGTTGTCACAACACCATTCTTTCCTCCTCCCTCAGCTTATCAAAGAATGACAAAACCACGGCCTTTCAGTAGCTGCAAATTCAAAATGTTTCTAATCTCATAAGGATTCTTTAGTTTTACCATTCAACCCTTTCAAACTATTGGGAAAACTGATGGTTCACAATTTTCTGAGGTTCTCTTCCAATTAAATTATCTTAGGAATAAATGTACATCACTCCATTCGTGTAAATCAAAGGTTCTCCCAAAGTTCGTGCCATTTAGCCTTTTAAAGATACTTTAGCAATCACTGTGAAAATAGGCTACGTAATATAAAGGATTAGTTGAGATTCTGCTCCATTTTTATAATATATAACACAAAAATTATGTAACAGACAAAAATTATACATAGTTTGCCAAATTTTTTTTTTTTTTGAGATGGTCTCATTTTGCAGTTCAAACTGCCCTTGAACTCACTATGTAGCTCAAGCTGGCCTTGAACTTACAGTGATCCTCTTGCCTTGGCCTCTTGAGTACTAGGATTAGGGGTGTGTACCACATTGCCTGGCTATGCCTGGCTACAAAATGTTTTGATATATATTGTGCAGTTATTACCACAATCAAGTAAATTAACACATCCATAATCATTTTTATGTGATAAGAATATTCTTTTATCAGATTTCAAGTATATGATAAACATTAATTGTACTCACTATAATGTATATTAGATTCCATAACAAATTGATCTTATAATTGAAAGTTTATATGCTGATGAATATCCTAAACTTGCCAAGCAAACAAGGTAAAAGGAACTTGTCTCTGACCACTACCATTCTATGTTCTACTTTTTATAAGTCTGATTGTTTCTTTTAATTTCCACATATGATACCACGAGGTATCTGTCTTTGTCTTCCTATCTTATTTCATTTAGCATAATATCCTCATTATCCATTCATCAGTGGACAACATATTCTTTCCATGTATCAGCTATTGTAAATGATTCTGCAGTAAACATGGGGTATGGTGATCTCTCATTTACTATGACTTCATTTCCTTTGGGTATGTACCCAGAAATGAGACTGCTGGACTATACAATAGTTCTATTTTTAGTTGAAATATGATAGAGGTTCTTAGTGTCTCCTGTATGCTAAACATTTAAGGTACCAATTTTTGTCTTGGGAGCCTTCTGCAAAATACATTTGGCATAATATATTCAGGCTCTGTAATGCTTCTTGAAAGAGATGATACTTCCTAGATCAGCTATCAGTTGGCTGGACAGTTGAGTTGTACTGCCATGGGCACTTTTAGGTAATAAACAGAAGGATAACTACTTAATGGAAAATTTGTATTTTTAGATAAACTTTTAAGAATAAAGTAAGGTGATTAAGTCTACTTCTTAATGGTAAACATAGTACACCTTTTTTTCCCCTAACTACAAAAACAAATTCAGAAAACACACCAGGCATCCCACATAATCAAACAGAAGAATACTATTCAAGTACGTGTCATTTTGATGAAAAGTAGCTATGCAAGTGAGGTAATTTTTATGCAGTTTCCCATGGAACTTCACACTAACCTATGAAATTAAGAATACTTCTGGACTCTTAAAAATTAATAAAACAAAAATATGCTTTTAATCAAGAATATGTATTCCACTTTCTTCATACAGAAAATAAACAGGAACAGGATTAGTCTGAGATTTAAAGTTCAAGAAAGAATTCTGCAAACAGATAAATTCTATACAAAGATTTCTACTACCAGTAATTTCACTCATCCCTGTATTTTCTGAGAAATTTAAATTGAAAAATGAATAAAACCCCAAACTTTTACTATTTGAAATGTAGGAGAGCTTGAAGATTTAGAAATAGGAAAGAAGGGTGACACACTGTGTCCAAATTCTCTATTACAGTACAGATTAATGCACTACAACAAGGGATATGGTAAGAAAACTGATAAATGATCTATAGCTCTTAATGAAGTAGCTTACTCAAGGATAGAACTGTAGCCTTCAAGTTATTTTCCAACTTGGTTTTAACTGTCTCATCTCAGAATTCAAGAGCTTTAGCTCACCTCAATAAGCTTTGTACTGAAATAGTTTTCTTCAGTGGAATCTAGACATTAAATCCTAGTAGGGAACTGGGAGTACAGCTTAAGTGGTCAGATGGAGAGAGTGTGCTCAGCAGGCACAAAGGCCTGGGTTTCATTCCCAGCACCACCACCACCAACAAAAACTCAATAGCACAGAGACTGTGAAGACCCTAATAGCAGAATTTTAATTTGATTCACAATGCACCTCTAAGAGTAGCCAGAGCCACTAGCAAGTGACTTCAGCAATATGTGCATCATTTTCATTGACGCAAACAACCAAATACTTGCTACTAGAGGAATAAAATCAGTATTTCTGCCATCTTTTTTTTATCTTAGGGAAGGGTCTACAGGGTGTTGAGGGTCTCACTACTAGATCGGATTCGTAATGGTCTGCCTGTTTACAGCCTCCCAAGAGCTGGGATTATAGGCACGACCTAGTCTCAATTGCTATCTCAGAGTGTCCTGGGGGTGGGGCTGGCATAGCAGGCCTGAGGATCAAGCCCCTAGCCCCTGAGTCTGCTTGCAGGCACTTCAATCCACTAATCTATTTGGCCAGCCCGAGTATTTCTATTATCTTGATGAAAATTCATTTCCAGTTTAACTCCAGTAACAGTATTCGACAATTTCCAAAGGAGAACTCATGTTAGAGATCAGTTCATGACGCCTAGTAAAATCTCTTATTAGAAGAATGCCTCATTTTTCTTTTGCAAAACCATACTTTTGCCAAGATTATAAGTGTTTTTCTAATACCTAATGGAAACATGTTTATGTTAAAAATACCAATTTTTTCTCAGTGTTTCACTTATACTGAAATAAGTATAAAATATTTTCTTTAAATCTACATAGTTTCTATTGGTCCCTTTGTAAGTATCTTTGCCCAACAAAAAAAGTTTAGAATTCATTCACTAGTCCATTAAATAACTAAGGTGATCCATACATTGTATTGATTAACAGGAATGATTTTAATTACTAGTAAGAGTTTGAGACTAAAAGGAACTTAGGACCAGGTAGTCAATACTCATGTGGACTCCAACTTATTATTTAGTAGGGGCAATCCATTGTGAAAAATCATCATATAATTTTATCATTCAGGAAAAAATTTAGTTTATAATGCCATACTAATCTTTTGAACATTTTTAGGTTTGATTTTTGCAGTATTATAAAGTCTATAAATTCTAAAAATATAAATTAAGATATTTAAGAGTGTAGCCATACTATGTTTTCTACTCACTATTATGTACTTATGAGGAAAATCAAGTCTACTAAATATTGGTACACTGTGAAATATATCTTACTATCTGTACATCCAAACTGATCACATTAATAAAAGAAAGTTCTTAAATACACATAATATTTTTAAGTGTTTTCTTTTTAATTATAACCAAACTTTTCTAATCAACAGGAATAAAAATATTTGATGGAAGCTCCTTGGAAAAATATTTCATGTTCTATTCTCTGCATATTAAAATGGCTTTATAGCATACACTCTACACTCTTCAAATTTGATGAAACTGAAAATTCCGGTAGATAATAATTAGAATTTTATAGGAATGGATATAGTTACTGTTTTCTTAAATGGCTTTTTTATATTTCAATTAAGTTTATGAAACTGAAAAACTACAAAAAAAGGGAGAAAAAAATCTATTTAAATTAGTGTACATTAAGTGGTGACCATTACTGCAAGGGAAATACTATGTCAAGGAAATTACTCTTTGTTTTGTTGGAAAAGTGATAAAATACAAAAGTCAATAAAACTGTTAAAATAAGTCTCAGTAATTACCAAGATCAAAATCCAGTGGCTTTTTATTAAACATGAACTTTTGTTCTGCCTTCTGCAATACGTAAATAGTGCTGACAATTGGTTTGTGAGGCACTTGCTACAATAAAATGTAATTGTATCATGAGAGAAAGGTGACAATCAGGAGATCATGAAAAAATTACATATTCTCACTGGTAGTTAATTAGCCATGCAAAACCTCCTCAAACAGATATTCTCTTCTATTAGGAATGATTACTATGCAGGCCTACAGATGTCAATACCACAGTCATTCAAATACTTCTTTTCCTACTAATTGAAGGTTGTAAAGCTCTGGTGCCAAGGTTTTGCTTCCAAAGAGCTAATTTATGACTAGAAGGATATTTTATGTCTTCAGTTGCGGCAGCTACAAAATTCAGCAAATCAGAACCATCTGTGCACTGATACTTGACTCACCATTCATCTCGCGGCCTATCAGTCACAGGAGTTTGCATCTTGCATTCTTGGCTCATGAACGCTTGTGATGATCCAAAGTTCATCAGAAATACTGAAAATGAATGGCATCCTGACCCTCCCTTACTCCAAATGCATTAGGAAAACATGCTTTTCACACTGCTTTTTTTTTTTGCACATGGACAATCAAGGAAGAAATGGACATTTAGTCGCCTGTCCAATAATGCTGCAAACAGCAGTTTCAGATTTATACCTCTTTTAAAAATGTGTGAAGCCCTAATTCTTTGCATTGTTTCTATATTCTAATACTGTTTTCCTTTTGTGTTTTTAAGTTGGTGTGAGGGAGTCTTTGGAAGATAGAAGGATAAAGGAGGAGGTGTGATAACTTTTCTTAAATGAACTATTACATAGATTGAAATATCAGCAGATAAAAATAAAATCTAGGAATATTATCCAGAACCAAGAGATGGTCAAACGTAGGCAAAATCATAAGGCCATAATAAAAGAAAACCCAAAGCAAAGAAGCAGATAAAGGTCTCAATACTAAGTCAGATTAGGCCTTAACTTTAACATAGTTATAGATCTAGGACATCAGTGACCATATTATTTCTTTAGCAATATACAATGGGCCACAGACTCTACTCTTTGAAAGACAATGTGTCAGAAGAGCAGTCAACAAGCCTTTCTGATGCCAAGTTAACAGAAATAGAAGTTAAATATAATGAGAAAGAAGCTGAGTGGTGAGACTCATTTTGAGACTTAAAACAAACTCATTTAATAGACAAGATTCATAGAAGGTAGTAATATAGGATCCCAGGGATTATATTACTTACTTTTTGATCAGTTGGAGTATGCACATTTATACTTTGTCCATTAGTGGAAAATTCCAGTGGTCCTAAAGGTATTCCACTTGGGTTTAGAATTTTCTTTAGCCTTTGATAGTTTGGCTTTTCATCATAAGCTAAATTATGAACGCATGACAAAAACTGGGCTACTTCACCTGTGAAGTATTAAATTTTTACATGTCATTCATAATTGGCAAATTTATCAAAATAGCTTTAAAATTTTTTGTTCTCTCATACATGCATCCTAAATAAACTATAATGAACAATTAAATGCACTTTAAAAATGACAAATACAATAAGCTACAGATGTGAATATGAGACAAATAGGTAATTTCTAACATATAAGTTGATATATTCACAATGAACTAATCATAGAGAGAAGGCAAGTATTAAAAATTATAGTGTTTTTGATTTATGAAGTAATAGTTACTAAGTACACAAAAATAACAGCTCAGACATCTTCAGATATGTTTTACTTTAACTTTTAAAAATTCAGTTTAAAACAAGTGTTACAAATTATAAGCCTGATTTCCAAGGGAAGACAAAAAAACATTAAAAATTTTAACTTAGGTTTTCATTTTAACATTATAACACTATATTTGTTAAGCCACTGGTGTTTGATTTCAGAATGCACCAAGCCCCTCCAGTGCATTCCCAGGCAGGCCTGTGCACTTACAGCACTGTCTTCCTGACTTTAGGAGCATGACGAGTTGTCACATTTCATTTTTTCTCTAATGTTAAAAACATGTGTCACTTGAATGGAAATGGACTACTAGGTTTTATCTTTTTATTTTTATTATTTTGGGGGGGGGGGCTTTTTGAGACAGGGTCTCATTTTGCAATTCAGGCTGACCTTGAGCTCACTTTGTTACCCCAGTCTGGTCTTGAACTTTGCAATGATCCTCCTGCCTCAGCTTACTGAGTGAAGGGATTATAGACATGTATCACAACACACAGCTAGGTTTTATTCTTGATTTTCTTGTTTATTTTAATTTTTGTGGTGCTGGAACCAACTACTGAGCCACATGTTCCCCATGTGGGGGAATTTAAAAGCCAGCCAGCTTTTAAATTCAAGTAGAATTAGACCAAAAGTTACAAGCAGCTTCAGTGAAATGTTTTCTGTTTGTATTTTCGTTTCAGATAGACATTTAAATCAGGAATAAAGATAGAAGAATAGTAATACTCTGTGTAAAGTCTGGCAGGTTCTCATCTATTCAGCAGTGCTTAGATGTGCCTTTCCCTTTAAGAATACATTCCTGACAATGCATTCCTCTTACGTTTTCACTTAACTGTCTACATCCCATGGTGGGAGACGGCCACGGGCTGGCAAGAATGACTTCCCAGTCAGCCTTGCCTTCTCCAAGCCCACCACCATTCATTTGGAGACCTGCAGGGTTCTGTGTCTCACTCCTCATGGGGAAAAACTCCAAAATCAAAGTGACCATTATATCCCATAGAGTCCAAAGCTATTTTCTGGAAACATAAAGCTAAAGATAATATGAAAATGTCAGCTATGGGCTATTTCTTCACTACAACACAACAGTTATGCACCCTTTTTTTATTTTTCCCCTAATTTATGAGACATGGAACTCTGTTATCTAGCATTCAGTCAACGAAATCTTTTTGTTTTTTGTATTTTAGGGAAGAGTCTAAAGGGTGTTCAGGGTCTCACTACTAGATCAGACTCATAGTGATCCATCTGTTTTTTTTTTTTTTTTTTTTGGCAGAACTGGGGATTGAACTCATGCCCTTACTCTTGCCAGGGAAGTGCTTATTCTACTGAGCCATCTCCCCAGCTCATTGATTCATCTGTTCAGCCTCCCAAGAACTGGGATTACAGGCACCTGCCACCACACCTAATCTCAATTGCTATCTCAGCACGCCCCAAGGGCAGGGTGAGCATGGCAGCCTAGGGATCAAACCCCTGGCCCTTGTGCCTGCTTGCAGGTACTTTAATCCACTGAGCTAATTGGCTGGCCCAACTAAATATTCTGAACCAGCAACTGCTGATGTTTTATCATCATGTTTATAACTGATGTTTCCTGGAGCATATGGGGACAGGGTGGGGTGGTGGGGTGGGAATGCAATTTCTGAAGGTATGATCAAAAAGAAAAAAACATTATATTTGCTACAATTTTAGTATAAACATCCTGTTGCTCTTTGGTCTTATGAAGACTAGTAAGCCAAGTTTGATGAACCATTCTGGTAGCCAGAATATCCTAAATGAAGAGGAGCAGAGTTTGTTGGGAACCAATTACAGCTGACATAGGTAAAGATATAACAGGCAGTCAGACAGGACTAGGCCCTCAACAAGTCAGTATAAAAGACAAGAACACATTACAACTTTGTCCTGCCTTATACCCCATCTTGTGATTTTGCTGCATAAAACTTATTCTGTAAAATGGGTCTGCAGGTTTTCTCCTGTTTCTCAGGAGCTATTTCTCTTGCTCAGTAAATATTTCCTACTCTTAACTTGTGTTGCTGGTTTTGGGGAACACCAACTTGGTTGTATCTGACATCTAACAGGTTCAGAGTTCCATTTCCTTCTCCTGTATCATTACAAGACACTGGAAAATTTATGAAACTCCATCAGCTGTTAAGAATGTGCTGCAGGGTGCCGGGGAGATGGCTCAGTGGAATAAGCGCTTCCCTGGCAGGTGCAAGGGCCTGAGTTCAATCCCTGGTTCCACAAAAAAAAAAAAAAAAAAAAAAAAAAAAAAAAAAAAAAAGAATGTGTTACAAAACCTTCATGGGATGGAGGTGAGGAAAAATGATGTACTAGTGAGGTGTGAAAAATAGAAAATAATAAGCACTGCCTCTGTTGTAAATTTATTATAAATCTGAAGTTTAGATGATTGTGATGTGATATAGTTTTAAATGTTAAGACTTTCAAGATGTGGGTTTTGTATATAGAACACATTTTTTAAAAAATTACTGGCATATTTCCAAAGCTATAAAATAAAATACTCAGAGTATTATGAAATTATGGTATTTTGAATCATCTGCTTTTAAAGATAGTGAAATACTAAGTATCATTAATATCATTGCAAGACATACAAACTTTTGAAATTATTATTACATTGAACTGGACATACATGCTACAAACTCCTTAGCTGTCTCATTTTTGTTTTGTCTCATTTTATAAAATGTCTTAGTAATGATCCTTTTCTAAATCCATTCCTTTAACTTACATTGTTGTGCTTCTGAGCACAACCTGCAAACTTAAGAGAATTTCACTTCTTATTCAAGTTCCAATATATGGTGCTTCTGAAATAGAAATGTGCATTTTAGGAATGTTAGTATAAACTCTAATAGATGGTTTGTTCAGAGAAAGAGGAAACAGGTGTGCCTCTAATCTGCATTTTTCATGTACTGAAAACTTTGAGATTAGTGATAGATGTATCACAGAAGATATGTTGACCTTCAAGTAATTATTTTGTAAAATACAGGGCAAATGCTCTTTCTTTTCTAATCCTAAACCAGTTATTTTTGTACAGGAGGAACAAGAAAACTAGGGAGATATAGAACTTGAAAAAAAAAATTTCTTCCACCCCTCTTTCTGTCCCACTAAATAAAACAAACTTTATGACTTGGTAAAAATGCTAATAATAATAGCTAAAAAAGAATGTTTTCATTTTGGCCAGCTTATTTAATGTCATAAAAAGAGAAATTTTCATTTTCTAGCACTCATTCCTGAATAAATTTCTTGGTGCCCTCTGTCAAAAGAAAAGTAAATCAGAAAGGGGAAAGCAGATTATGGGATTTACAAGGGAAGGTGGAAAGTACAGCTGGGTTGTTCCTCTTTCATTTCCCTCACTAATGAAAATTTTGATTTCTAGTCAAAAAGGGGTTATTAATGTAAGTATAAAAAAATTGCTCTAAAACTTGCAAATGGACACTTATGCTAGCTGACCTTAAATAGATGATCAGTATATATATCTACTTTCAGAAGTCAGTGAAAAGCTAACCTTGAGGTTATCCAAAATAAGCAGATAGTAAGATTTACTCTGCTAACCTGTCTGACAAAACACATCTCTGATGGCTGAGCTAACTTATTTTTCAATAAGAAAATTATTAAATTGTGCTGAGTAATATATCATAGAGGCATATACAAATGAAAGGAACTTGGTAAGTCCAATTTGACTTACTATTTTATATCAATAATATTATCATCTAAGGAATTCCAAAAAGTTCTACACAAATTTAAATGAGAAAACTACTTCTGAAATGTACCTCTAAATCTCCAGATCAGATGCTTCTGCTAATCAGAAAAAAAAGAAAAATTGCTATCTATTCAATTATAAACAGCATTCAAGTGTTTAATAATTTGGCTTTTAAAATTATTGATTAAAATTAGTCCTTTCTTAGGCTTACTTCTTTCAACAAGAGACAGAAGAATGAAAACCAAAAAGTATTAACTCTATAAATACCAGATGTACTTTCATAGTAAGCTTGTACATGATTGTTAGACTATATATCCGAATTAATGCCATCAGCAGAGTCAAGTGCACCATATGATTGATCTTACAGGTTTCTTGTATTCTAATATCAAAGATGACCTGAACATTCTCTTCTCTAGCAAACTCTCTGGAATCTTGGAGTGAATAGGAGGGAATGGGGTAAGCAAAAGCTATGGAACTAGAGTGATCAATATGGTGAACTATGCATGTAAAAGAAAGTTACCACTTGACTTACGGCAGTTGCTTCCAGGTGGAGCCCACTTAAGCACTGACTCTGGAAGCTCATCCAGCAGACTGAAACAAAACATAACGACACAGTGAACTGGTTTACAACCCTATGACTTGCTACTTTTAATTTGTATGGCAGACCACCAAAAGTGTGCCTCTCACGTTTTGTCTACTCTCCTACAATGGATGTGAGGATAAATAAAAGTGAAAGAAATGCCTCAATCTCCACTGACCAATCTTACATGGCCCACCCACCCACTAAATGATGTGGAATTTAATAAAATTTTGTACGTGCAGAAATTCAGAAGTAGGGATATTGGCCATGGTTGGTTCTTAAAGGCAACAGAAGAACTTCATGCAAAAATTTTATATTGTTTTTAAGGATAGTGTTCCTCAGATATTTACAACTAGACAGGGATAAATTATTTATGTCTATTATTATCTGCTGGGTAATGTTTTATGTTAACGTATGATTAAACAGGTTAATAAGAAATATTAAAACAGAAAAAGGTTTGTAAGTACTTTCTAAAATTACGTTAGGCACAAATATATAAATATCTACCTAAAATTACTCATGTAAGGGAATGATTCACAAACACAGGCACCAGCAAAATCACAATGATAAATGCACTGATCTAAGATAAATGCACATGACAGCAGACATGTACGAGAGAGAAAAGGGCATAAAAAAGATACAATGTTATGGAAAAATTCTCAGTCACACCTTTATGAGGACATGCGTATACCATCTCAGTAGATCACAGAAGCTAGGCTCAGTATATAAGCAACTTGATAATGTTGAAAGTTTAAGTTCAATTTTTCAGAATTATAAAGTTTATATTAATTTTACTGTTACATAGGTTTTTATTTATCACATATAAACAATAAATGGAGGTTACAGTTGACTTATTAAAGCTCTATAATTTATATGGTGTCATATACAGGTCTACATATGATATATATTCAGTACAGATACCTACAATGACTATACCCATATGGCCTGTTAGTCAAATTAAAACAAAAAATGTATATAGCCACTGGAACTACAATGCTAGTCTTTATTTTTTTATTCATCTTAATGAGAAAAAAGATAAAACAGCAATCAAAGTTTCAAAACAGGTTAGTAGGACAGTTATAATACTTAATACACTGCATACTGTTGTCTTCATAGTAGTTACTCAAAGGACAAGATGCAGATATGATATCTAAACAATATTAGTATAAACCTTTCTTCTCAATGCAAAGAGAAAGCAGCTATATACCTATCCTATCTTGTGTATACATATATTTTCTTTTCTTCCATAACAAAACGGTTCTTTATTTATATCTTTGCAAAGTTAGTAATATATGACACAAGGCTGCCTAGTGACTAACAGCTGACTACTTAACCAGACAAGATGTTAATCTCAGGACTGAGGTAGCTTGTTTGCTTTAGGCACTAGGCCTAGTCCCACCTATACACATTTGATCAATTTCCTAGCTTCCAAGGCTCCCAAAATATCCCCTTTTGTTTTTTGTCTTGTCAGAGATGGGTGTTCCATTGCAATTAGAGATGCTCATATTTGATGCCAGTCCAAAGATTGTAGGTACTTGAATTCAGCAAAATAACACAATATAGTCCAATAGTACATAATGGTAGTAGGTTTATCAGCACAACTGGCAATTGTGAGAAGTTGTTGACTTGAGCCTTTTACAGCTCAGTATATTAATATAGCTTTACTTTTTATACCTCATAGTTACATTTATCTGATATTCAGACAGATAGTGATATTAAGCTTAACTGCCTCTGTTACAGGGTAATAATATCATTAAATTTCTCTTCTGGATGCTTAATAACTAAATTTTGCAGACCAAAACTCAGACAGATAAATAGGCTAAAAGGATAGCCAATATTTTGACCCTAGCCCTCCAAGGTCAGTAAGGACTCAGTACATAAGATAATCTCTGCTGTGACATCTGTAACTAAATGATATCCCAAATTTTTCTGATCAAGGAGATTATGGGGCCACAGAGGAAAATGATCAGTGATGTAGAGTGTGCCTAAGGACAGTCACCTAGAGAGAAAAGATTCTCTCAGGCTCTCACAGAGAACAAATTGGTCAAGTAATGGCCGTGACTCATTCAGATGGCTGACACTGACAAAGGATCAATAAGGTGCTGTACATGGTTCCAGCATAACTCCTGAGAGGATGTGACTGACCTTGTCAAATAGCAAAAGTTACATTTTTAGTTATATGGGTCTTGCTTTAACTTGGTCTTAATCATCCAATAAAATGCTAGCCTTTAAAGAAAGTGCATTGTTCAATTTAGGTAAAACTAAGTTGGAAAACTGGATGCTGAGGCTGTGACCTGACACACAGTATGGAGTATGTCAGTTCCTTGAGGACCATTAATCACTATGACGAATGACTGATTAATTCTAATGTAGAGTTACATAAACATGCTGATTGGGGCTAGAAACTAGGATGATCAAGATTCTAAGCAGAAAAAAAAAAAGATTCCAAGCAGAGGTATGTTTCATATACATACATATTTTCTCTCTCTCTCTCTCTCTCTCTCTCTTTCTATATATATATATATATATATATATATATATATATATATATATATATATATATATATATATATATATATATCAGTATTTACAAATATAATCTGCAGGACACTCTTTCCTAATAACTGACACTATACAGCATGAAGACCTATTTTTATGAATATGCTACCCTGTCTGCTACCCTCTTGTTGTGAAGCATCCTACTTGAAACTTAACCTGCCTTTAACATTTTTGGTATCTGTGGATAACGGCTGCTGAGCAGATGAAAATCTGGCAGCTCTGTTGCCACTGAACCTGACTTCTTAGGCCTGAACAGGGAGAAGTAAAAAAAAACAGTAACAGAGTCTTTTCTAAGTCTGACTTAGTTCTTCATGCTAATAGAAATTGAAAATTGAATGTAGATGATTGAAAATGCTTATGTACAAGACTAACTCACATAAAGAGATCATATAATTTTTTTTTCTTACATAAGAGATAAAACATACTCTCTCCAGGACAGAAATAAGAGGTATGTTGTTTGTACCTGAAAAATGCAAGCCCTGCTTGTCTCACTCCACACTGTCACTTTGCACTGTTACTATCAATCACCCCACACTTTGACTACATCTCTACACTCATATGATGCCAATTGGAAAATACAGTTCTTTGTAAACACTACTACCTAGAACTAAGTCTAGTAAACACTTTACAAAGGAATAGACATTTCACTTTATATTTAATACTAATGCAAGTACATCTAATTTTATAGGTGTTATCTTTAATGGACTTTATGTCTATTCTTTGGTTTTTAATTTTATTTCAAATTAAATAAATCTGCTCCATCATGTAGATGAATGGAGATCTAGTCTGGGATATTAGACTTTTGAGGCACTTGTTGCAGCGATGATGAAATACATGAAAAGTTATACTCTGTCTTAGCGGTTTGGACAGCCATGGGGTCCTTCAGGTTCTTTTCCCAAGGAAGTTTCCCACACAACCACCGCAGCATGCAGTAGCCGAGGATTTCAACGTCACTTCTTCTGGACAGGGCTATAGGGAGAAAAGGGGGAGAGGGGAATAAGTAAGTTCTTAAAAAAATAGAGAAATCTGAGTGAAGTACTACTGATGAAATGAAGAAGCCAAATGGGCAAAGTGTTTTATTTGTTCAGCTGGAGTTAAACTTCAAGCACTGGGGCGCTTGGCCCTGTTCACAGACAGGCAGTGACCCGCTGCTGCTGAGGGGAAGGGCCAGTCTCTTCGCCCCCTCCACCTTCGTCTTTCCTTAGTCTGGCCCGTCATATGGACTTGATCCCCATGGCCTCTGACATGATCCAGACAACCCATAACCCGGCACCAACACTTTCTCAAAGAGCCAAGCAGTAAAACAAAGAAATAAATGTCTGCAGCTAAATTGCTAACATGTGTTCCAGGAGGTCCACGGGGGCTGCACTGGCCATGCAGAGACCCTCTGAGCACAGACTAAACACTGATGGCCTTTCCTGCTCGGCTCGCAAGTGGCAGCACTTAAAGTGCAAAGAACATGGCGAAACTGCCATCTAGTGTGCAATCTTAAAAAGCTGGCTTGTCAAGATTTTTCAATTACATAAAAGTATAACAAAATGTCGACTGCTTTAGCTGCACAATTCTAAAGTGTTACAAATGCTGTTTAGGTGAAAGTGCACCAAGCTAAACTAGCTGATACTCCAAGTAGAAAATATGAAGTAGGGAGGCTGTGCAGACCAGGTGGGAATGTTTTCTGAAGCCAAAACATTTTCAAGTTCCCGTAAATACTACTTCTATCAAACTATTAAGTGCAATCAGCTACTTTTTCAGAACTTTATTTATTTTTAAATATACAAAAGGTTTATGCAGAGGCAACACAGTGGCATGTGCCAGTAGTCTCAGTTATTCAGAGAAGACTGAAGCAAGAGGATTACAATTTCAAGGTCATCCTGGCAGCTCAGTAAGATCCTGTCCAAAAAAAAGAACGAGATGTACAGGGATGCACTAAAGCACCCTAGATTCAGCTGCCAGCACCACACACACACAAGAACTAGGATGCCCTTTGTGTGCTACATTTAGAAAGGACCAAGGTATTCTGGGTTATTTTTGTTTTGTTTTTGGTGCTGGAAATTGAACTCAGGACCTTATGCTTGCCAGGCAGGTGCTGCAACACTAAGTTAAATCCCTAGCCCCTTGAGTGCTTTAAATCAAAAGATGAACAATGAACCTTAAGAAAAGTGTCAGATAAAACCAATACTTATTAACAAATAACTGAAATGATTACAACAGTAGCAAACAGCCATTAAAAATACTCCTTTCTATAACCATTCCAAATTGTCATATAAACAATAGGCTGATATTTATATTTCTATCATTACTTAAATGGTCATCTATGTAGGGTATATAATCTCCTAAAAGAAATATGTGGCAATTAAATCTGCTGTAAACAGGTATCCTATCTTTCATTAAATAAACTCTGAAAAGTCAATCAGTGAATTTAAATTTCTCATTTAAAAAGTCATCTACTAAGAACAATGATGCCAGCATATTGTAACTACTTTTGGTTCCCATTCATAAATTATTATGAAAGTAAATGACAAGATTAGTTCTTACATATATTTTATCTTAACTGCTATTAGAATACTGGATTATTAAAGGCCCTTCAATCTAGTCAAATGCTACTGTCCCACGGGTGCCACTGACTTTTTGTACAACTTCAACAATGTTCTAATGCAAAGCTTGGCTCTTGAATTAAAAGTACAGTATCTACCATGCTGTTCTGTAGTGATTTCTTCAGTAATAAATCTCCCATTAATAACAGAATGGTTCCATTTGTACAGATGTGTTCACAAGTCCCTTTTCCATTATCGCAATTCCCTTAAAAAAATCTGCATTTGCAAAAAATGATATTCTGGCACCTGTTTGGATGACACGGGCTACACACAAGAGGCCCTTTGAGAAACAACAATCAGAACTAAAATGGAATGAACCTTCTGAGCCACCTCCCCCACCCCCCCGACTGAGGGGATTAATTGATATGAAGCTGTAAGTAATGACAAGTCATTTAGTTTTCTGATGCCAATCTTTCATAAACTGGTCTTCATTTAAAATAGCCCTCTGTGGGTTAGCTTTACCTCACTATTATAGTTTGGTCCTATCTAATTAAAATATATTATTACATCTTCCAGTCTTTTTTTCTTAAAGACACACAAATACATTAATAACTATGATTAAGAAAACATTTTTTAAATTATTTTCACTGTTTCATAGAGATACATTTAATGTGAAAAAGAATATCCAATCATCACCCTTTCTTGCCACTGAAGAGTAACAGAAAAGCAGGAATGTTTGAGTGGAATTTCTCACAGAGAAACAAACTAAAATTCAACTTGTTTTAGAGAAGTTAAAATTTTTGACTATTCATGATAATATCTGCTTTTCATCCACTGTACAGAGAACAGTTATTCTAATATGGCAGATCACCTAAAAGAATATTCTAGAAGACTATTAGAATTTGTGTGTGCCATTTACAAGTGCATTTGATCACAGCTGTAAATTACCCCTGACTGTAAAAAGAAAAAGAACACGTGCCTACAGACAGCCTATGTGAAACACTGGATGTTGTACCCAGCTAGAAAAAGAACTAAATCTAGAAACTTTTAATTTGAAAACTGCTTCTTTCGTTACACATTTTTCAAATTCATTTAAAAATATTCTAAATTAGGCAATAAATGAAAAGAGCTAGGTGCTAAGAATCTATAGAGCAAAGATCTACTTCTAGACCTATTATTTTCTTAATTTTAAAATTCAATAACACCAAGTAATATATTTCTTATATTTTCATTCATTTGGATAGACAATAAATATATTGTCCGTAGTTTTCTCTTTGATACATACATCTGCATTATTTATTATCATACATAACTTTTTTCAGTTTACATGAGTTATATAATCATTAAAGTTAAGTTTTTGTACTTTCATATTTCCTAAGCAACACAAATTTTACTTACTATTGTGTGGAAATATTGTGAATTTGTCTTAATAAGATTCTTCCACTAGCCTTTCTGAAACTAAAATGTTATTTACTAATTTTTTTATTGCTCTTAATAATATGAGCAAAGTAAACTACTTTTTCATTGAAAAGTCTGAAGTGTCTCGATTGTTCTACATTTCAAAATGATAAAGTATTGCCAAGAATAACAATAAAAAAGGCACTAGTGGGAACTTCAATTCTATTTCAATCAAAAGCAAATTCCAGAAATAGCTGACACTAGGATGCACAATTAAAATATAAACAACTGACATGATTTATAGAGAACTGCTACTCTGCCAGTTATTCCACCTGCTTTTTAAAATAATTTCATTTAATCATTTTAACAGTGTTATTAATTGTTGACCACACTGAAAAATAAGAAAAAAGAAGCTCAAAGAGGTTAATTTGATCAATATCACAGAGCAAAAATCTGACAGAGCTCAGTAGTGAAGTTCAAGACAGCATCTAATGCCCAAATTCAATCTAATAATTATTTGTCTCCATCATTAGTTTCAATCTCATTCAGCAACATTATTTATACAAATTTCATAATTAAGTATCTGAAGCAGTCATTTTAATTTTCTTGCTTTGACAATGAAAAAACAAGTTATTAGATTCAGAGCTCCAAACTGCATCCTTGACAAAATTTTTCATGCAACTGTCCTCTTATGAAACTATTTCTTTCAACCTACTTTATTCTGATAAAGAAGGATCTTCAGTTAAAATACTTATACAGTGTTAAATGGTGCTTTTAGGACCAGTTCTCTAAAATGACCTCTCTATTGTTCTCATGTAAGTCTAAAAGAGAACGATAGAGAGGTCATTTCAGAGAACTGGCCTTACTCTAAATAAAACCTGTAGTAAAATTAACTGGGCTTAATTCACCACAGGGAATGAAAAAGAACAAGTTTAGGTATTAACTTCAAAATGGATCTGACTTATCTTCTAAAATACTTTTTTGCCTACTCTATTTCTTGTATACAGAAACAATATTAAAACTAGTGATCACCTCGAGCAACCAATGCTTCAATGGCGAGTATATGTGATCAACATGGCACTATGAAGCTGGAAAAATTTGAGTAAGAAGCTCACCCAAGAAGGCAACTATCTTCAGAATAAATGTGGTGGTGTCTTTCTCTCCCACCAACTGGCACCCTATGTCACTCAGTTTTTGTCAATTGGGAAATATGACCTAGAAACTATGATAGTGACCACCATTCGTTGCAATTTCAAAAGGGACAGTAGGAAAGCACACTGCAATGAGTCATATTTCAAATAAAATATTAAAGCCAAATCTCTCTTTCTTTAATGGTACCTTCTAAATTCGGAGTCTGAGGGTTGGGAATGTATGTAGGTAGCTTGGTGGTACAGCCCTCGCCTCGCATGTGTGAGGCCCTCATTTGGGTCTCTAGTGCTAAGGGGAAACAAAAAACAAACCACTAAGTTCTACCTTTCATGAAACACTATGTGAAATTAGAAAAGTTATTTATCCCACATGCCAGCCCTCCCTGCCCCTGGGGCACACTAATCTGGAGATGGAGTCTGGGCCCTAGGTGGTACGAGCCTGTAAACCCAGAACTGGGTAGGTAGTGAGACCCTGTACCAAGTACATAAAATGAAAAAAAAAAAAAAAAGAAAAATTATTTAACAGAGCAAAGATATCACACATTTGGCCATTGTGTAACAACAGAAAACAGTTCAACTAAAAAGCCAAGATCCAGGTAAAGACTATAAAAGTCCTATCTAAATGTTAAGAAAAAAAAAGGTACATGTCACATAGAAGCAATAGTCTTTACTACTTATACATTAAACATAGACTATTTTAAATAGTTAAATTTACCTTGAAGAAGAAACTTGTCTATTTTTCTGCCTACTAATGAAATACATATCATAATGATATTTTATTAATTGTATAAGAAAATGTTCTCCCTTTTTGAATTACTGTTTGAGAAGATAACTATTATGGAAGTCATGTCATTTCTCCATGAAACAGTAATATGAAAATATATTTTCAGTTTATTTTACATATATTTTCAAAGGTGCAGTGCTAAAGTGAAGTGAAACTATGCAAAAAAAGAAAAAAACACCAGCCTTGAATTTCATACATTGCAGCAACTGGCAAAAATGAGAAAGTGTAAAATGCATTTCTTTCCTTGACACTGAATACATTACATAAACAAATGAACATTTAAAATGCAATTTAGATATCATATTTTATGGTCATCAATGATGTCAAATTAAAACAGGTATTATACACTCAATTCCTCTGTTTGAAGTATTTAAAAAAGCTCAATATGTTAAATGCAGTATATCTCCAGAGAAATTAGGTATTGACTGCATGCCTCAGTGAGTAGAAAAATCTACAAAAATCCATATCACACATTGATTCAAATATTGCATTTTAACATTACTAAGAATGTAACAAGTTTTAAAATAGTATGTTTGACACAGTAATAATTCTCTTTAATTAGCATGGAACAAGAACAAATATGTCAATGTTTATATATGCTAGTTTTTATGAACAATAAAAAATTAATGGAAGAAATATGTCCAATATACATTAGTCTACTTTTATACTAACTGGAGCAATTCAGCCATTTAGAAAATACCTTCAGGTTACACAAGAGAATTAGTTTAGAAGAATCATTGTATCGTTTAAAAAACATGCAGGTATATAGATATGGGATAGTTCTAGGAATAGATACCTTTCCATCTGTCCTGTTGTCCATCCATTACCATATTTTTGGTTTTAATAACCCAAGCTGAGTTATTAAACCAAATGAGTTTTCTTTCTTTTCCTCCCAAGTAACCTCCCTTTACATGAAGTTGAATTAGAAAAGTTTAGGAGAGACCAATGAATAGCATGTTCTAATACTCCATTATGAAAACATAATTCAGCAAAGGAAAGGAAAAAAGAACTTTAGCTTTTGAATAACCACTACAAAAAGTAACAAAGACTCAACAGTCTGCTCATTTGATATGCTGTTTTGGGTGGTTAACTCAGAGGTCAGTTTTACACTAAATCATAAGCACTTCCCTTGGTCCAAGCACACACAAATATATGTGCCAAGTGCTTCAGCAATTAGAAGCTCTACTCCATACTGATGGTTTATTTTGCTCCTAATGCTCTTTTTCATTATCTTTCATCATTATTTCTTTGATCTCATAGTTAGAATGATACAGAATACTTTTTTCTGAGACTAAGCTATATAGTGACTGTACTAAAAGTAGAAATATGAATATTTATGGATCTGACCTTTTGCATTTATGTACAGATTTATGGTCCTGTTTATTCTGGCTTCTAGATATGGCTAAATGATTATTTCATTTCTAATAAAATATGAAACTGAAATATTTTATTTTGGAAGATCAAATGCAGAACATTAGGAATGAATAGCATTCAAATATTTGAGGATATGTACTTTTCCATTTTATATGTGAGACTAAATTGGCATATTAAAATTTTAGCAAAGTATGTGCTATATAAATAATTATAATCAGCTCAAAAAATTTTAGTGAATATGTGTATGCACATTTACATATAAATGTATATATGCATATGCATGTGCATATATGTATGAGTATCTCTATCTACCTGAAGATACAGATATACTGAACAATTTAAAGTAGATGATACTTAAAACTGATTAAGAAAATATACTTCTTTATTGAATCCTGGGCAACCTATGATAAAAATGAATATTCATTCTAGCATAAAACTTTCTACCAAATACCGAAGCTATTCACTGTAGGCTTTTCCCTGAGAATTCCTTTCAGTGATATAATATTAGCTTTCTATAATCATTCTGAGTTCAGTCTTTTCCCCAAAGATACAGAGCAGTGAAATCTATCTGATTCGTCAACATGTATTATGACTTAAGGGAGAAAAATATTTAATGAGTACACATCAGTGTTCAAATCTTTTCTGAGGATAACACAATGGAAAATCTAACCTATGGAATAACTGAAGAGAACTCACAGAATCACAACTACCCAAAGTTTAGCAGAAATAGTACATACCACCTTTCTTCCCCTCTAAAATCATGATGCCTTCTTAGCTATTTAAATGTCCAGAACCAAAATGAATCAACATTAGAGCCATCAAGTTAAATAACCTTAAGTAGGACCATTACTAGCAAAGATGAGCCAGTGCTAAAGGATTGGCATGATTTATTTCTAATAACACTACATAAAAAGTACCTTCTAGTTTCCCAAATTTCTATCAGATATTACACAAATAAAAATGACAAAATGCAGAGTGAAAAGTTAAAACACGAAAAGCACGATCAATGGGCATTTGGATTCTTCTGTACCTTTGGTACTGAGGACAGAACCTAGGGCCTTCTTGCTTAGCTCTATCATAGTATTTGTTTTCTTTTTTGAGATAGGGCCTTACTAAATTGCCCAGGCTGGGCTCAAACTTATGAACCTCCTGCCTAACCTTCTAAAGAGCAGGGTTTAAAGTGTGCTTGCTTATGTCACATCTTAATTTAATCGAAGTTACAACCTATTTTGTATTTAAATGTCACTGATCTATTTGCAATGTTAGTAGTGAAAAATTAACAACTCTGCTCAGTTTTTGAGTGATCATTACTTTTCCACCAAAACTACCTGACATAAACGTAGCAATTTATTTTACTTTCTTCTGGAGAATAAAAGCAATTTCCATTTCAGAAAACCATAACCTAGGAGTCTTCCTGACAAGAAGGTATGTAAGTGACACACTTATTTCACTTTGTCATCGGCCTACCTCAAACTAGTGTGGGTTTTAATTGCTCTGGAAGATGATCAAGACCCTCTACATTACATGGTCAATGGTCCTTTAAATAGAAAAGGTGATAGTACACAGCTGTTTCTGCCAACTAAGACTTCTTACAAAGTATCAGTTTAGGACAGGTAACAGCTCTGCAACCACTAGCATGTGCACTAATTTCCTTTTAGTGACAACATAGTTTTTTCAAAACTGTTTAAAAATAATTTGTTTGTTTGGCATGTTTTAAAATACTTTTATAAATGAAGTTAACAAAGAATATAATTTTGAAAACCAAAGTTTTTCAATAATCACCTTTTTTCACTAGCATAACATTAGAATTGACTTTTTTGTCTTGCTGACAGAGCAACTAAGAAAGTACAGTTGCATTGACCATATTGATTGTGAACAAAGCAACCATCACTGGGACTCAGCACCATATATTTTCAATATTGACCTTCTCCTTCCTTTTCCATGGCTTCCTGGGTCGGCTATTGGATTTGGACTACAGAGTAATAAACAGCTAAGGTTTAATTAATGGTAAATGAATACAAGACATAGGTTATGACTTTAACTAATTAGGGAATTGTTGAATTAAGTCTGCCTTGGAATGCAAGGCAGTACAATCAATATCCAATAAAAGGACTATGTATGTAATTTACCTGCAAATGTGTTTCCAATACCATCAAAGTGAGTTTAAATAAGTAAGATATATGAAAGGTGACTAGAAAAGATTTCCACAAGTTAACACTTTATACTTTCAGAAGAGATACCCTGACTGTTGAAAGATGCTCTCTTCTGTAGCTCAGAACAGGGCACAATGAAAACCAGTCCACGAGTGCATCTGTATCCATCTGATATCCACAATGGCATAAAAATGCAGCAGTAACCTCCCAGATTAACTTATACAGACTAGTGATTTTTATGGGTAAAATGAACATCAGGTTTTATGTACTTCATCTCCTGCTCCTTCCTCACTTGTCAGAGTCCATGTATTCGTCCACTGTGAGAAGAAATATTCATTGGTATAATAGGAATTCACTACTTTGCATAAAAATCTCACCACTGCTCTCACTCTGCAAACTGACTACATACAAAGGTCATTGCATACAGCTTTATTATTCTTGACGCTAATCATTTTTCTGAAATAAAAATGAGAAAAAGAAGGAAGACACTCACCTACTCCCTTGTGGGCATCCAAGCTAGTAAACTCTATTGTCCCATTATGGCCTTTTCTAGGATTTTCCTGATACTGTATGTGGTTCCCATTGGGACAATATCTGTAGGAAAGTCCATAATCTGCAAGATAAACCTAGAAGACAGGAGCAGGCCAATGAGTAATGTCTTTGTTCCCTAAAAATGTAACTTTTATAATTAAGCCTAAGAAACTGATGTTAACAGTCTCAGATCTGTATTTTATTAAACCAAATGGTATCTTAAGATAAAATATATACAACTGGGGGCCAAAATACTAACTTAATTCTTAATTCATCATAGGCATATATTATATGTGTTGACTCAGAATTTTTACTTTTTAAAAAATTTTGCTCCTAAATTATTTCTCTCCAGGTGGGGTAGCCAGGCATCATAAACCTCAGTATGTCTCTTTATCTGCATTTATAACTTATGAGGCTTTACCTTTTTTTGTAACCCCTCCCTGAAACAAAACACTATGTCAAGCAGGGAAGGCAAATGAGATATATAAAAATATAAACCTAGTGTTATAAGTCGCCCTTAATAAGAAGTATTATATATCAAAAACAATGAATTATGTTCTGTTTCTAATGTCACATTAATTATTCTATACTCTCTTCAAAGTATTTTTTTAAAAAAGGCAACTAAAAATGAGAAGAAAATTGAAGACTTCTTGAAAGCATGTGGCAATATTCAATCATCTGAACAACAGATTTGATAAAACTACGTAATATATCAATCACTGTTAATCAGCTAGTTCTGAAAAGCTACAATATATGTATTATCACCTGTTACCATTTCTGTCTTTGCTTTTGTTTTTCTTGAGCTTGTATTTACTCTTCAAAATAAGATTATAATAATAAAAACAACAAACCTGAAAAACTAACAAAAACCTCTCACTGTTTTGTCAATATTTAAGAACAGACTACCAATGCAAGACTTCTGCCCTTTCAGACTGATCCACATCTTCACTGTTATCTTTGTAAATCAGAATTGTAAGCAGGATCTTCAAACAGGAGATACTGACGTTCACCAGATAGTAATTTAAGTTATTCTTTTTGTCAGATTACTTTTGGGAATTTGGGGAAAGAGAGAGACAGAAACAGAGAAAGACAGAGAGAGAGAGAGAGAGAGAGAGAGAGAGAGAGAGAGAGATGGGTGGGGTGTAGTAGGATATAGCAAACACTGAATGGAGAAATATTTTGACTAGACATTTTTATGATATGGAGTCAGAAAACAGTACTATAGTTACCAAATATATATATTACCAATCTCCCTTCATTGTCATATGAAAAAAGTTTCATATATATGTGTTGCTTCATGTTCTTTAAAATGTAGGAACTTAGGCAATGCTTTAAAATGTAAATTCAAGAAAATAAAGTATTAAGCATTTTAAAATACAGTATCTGTTCAAAGCAAACTTAGAATTTGGATATTAACTTTGAGTTTTCTATGAAAGCCTAAGCAGAAGATATTTTGAAGTTAAAATATAAAAGGCACAAAACTTTCTTCATTTGTTAGAGAACATAAGTTGCTAGACCATCTGAAAACAGTGTTTCAGTGTGTCTCTCTCCTACAGATGGTATTCCTCAATGTTACCTCAGAAGTAACTAATCCTGTTGCCCTAAATAACTATACACTTCAGGTTCTGATGTATAACTAGTTGCTTGTCTTCACTGTTCCTGATGCAGTTTTGTCTTTGCTTCATGAACAAACACACTTCATTTTGTAAAGTAGATATCTCTGCAAAGAGATCCCTTTACAAGGGTACATAGTGACAGTATAGGAAACAATCACACAGCATGAAATTCTACTACTTTAAGGGAAGGGCTATCAAGAAGCTTTTCATGTCATAAGTTCAATTCCTGGTACAAAAATAAAACTAAATTTAAAGAAGTAATAAATACTATGATTCAGGTGGTATGCAGAACTTTATATTCATTGGTCTGGTCATCATCATTGTCCTGTAGGAGGTATGCTTATCTGCTTTTTTTTTTTCAGATGGAAATTGAAGCTTGATGATGAGATTATGTGACTTGTGTAGTCAGAGTCAGGATCCAGTGACACCTAGGAACTTTACAAACTTTGCTTTCAGCTACTATCTAAGAGAAACTGCCACAGGATATTATCTGCATCCAAATCAAAGACAGAAGTGTGTTCTAAAACTGGTAAGAAACTAGAATAAAATCTGTATTCTGGTGAATAAAGAAGAACTGTAAAATTTCCAATTTTCTTGTTGTTTTTAAGTAAATGCTCTAAGAATAGGGGGATCAAGATATTATAGTCTCGAAGTTCAGTCAAACTGATAGAAACCTTAAGACTCACATCATTACTGAGCTCTGGAGCTCAGGGTTGCAAATCTGAAAGGCAGTGCAATTCACATTTAATATAAAGACAGCTAGCTAATAATAATACTGTAAACAAGGCACACGTTAGCCATGTTTTTAGTCAAAGAACATTTCAGACCTAAGAATGATCTAAAATGTGTAGGTTTGCAGCTTTCAGTAGCATACACTGTTAAGAAATTGTTTGTAAATCAACAATGTTAGGTGTTACTCAACCCACCAGAAGTGCTCTTAATGGTGTTAACAGCTTGGATTCAAATAATCATGAGAAGTTATGTAACAAAATATAACTATAAAGGTGAGATTCCTTTAGCAAAATGAACAATTCTCCCTCCCCATCCCTACACTTACACGTGCTTTTTTCACGCACTAGTTTAAGTTTTTTGCCAACTAGGTTAGCACACTTGAAAAATACTTATATTCCAATCACTTCTGTAACTAAACAGGAAAAGTTTCTAGTCATGAAAATGTTGCAGCTAGTATCTACCAACATTTTTGGAAATACAGAATATGGGACTGTACTGAAGGTATTGAGGAGTGACTGCCTCTGGTGAGTCAGACTTGAGGTAAGAGCAGCCAAGACAAAAGTCAGAAATCTGTTCCAAGTAACCAAAATGTTAAAAAATTAATTAGAGCAAACTAAAACTTTTAAGAGGATAACTTGGCTAATAGGAAGAGGAAAAAAGGCTTGGGAATGCTCTTGAAATAAGAAGAGAGAGGAAGTACAGAAGTATCAGGGTAAGCCAGAGGCAGCAGCACTAGCGAGACACTCAGGGGACATTTATCAATATGCAGATACTGAGGTGAATCAGGGGACCAAAACACTCAACCACAGAAAGGCAACTTGCAGGAGAGGCCTGTCAGGTAAAATCCAGTAACAGGAGTGCCCCAAATGAAAAGCAAGGCTGCCTCTATCCCCACACTCCTGCAGCCCATGAACATGTCATCTTGGGGAAAGTTCAATTCCCTTTGAAGGAAGAAGCTGTGTGGCAGCACCCGCTAGGCTGCTGATCTGTGTCCAGACTAGCAGCTCACTGGCCTACCTCTCCTCCCATGAAGAGGGGACCCAGGGAGGCAACACTTCCAAGGGAAGGCCTCCTCAAATCAAGGGTGAAGGGCTTCCAAACACAGAAAATTAGCCAGAGAGCAGTGACTAAGTAGGACCAGTGAGCCTGAGACCTAGAGATGAAGAGGAATAAAGGACAGTCTTGATTAGGGGCCAGGCAACCAGCACGCTTTGTGATGGCAAATACCACAGGCATTTGGCTGTGACAGGCTGGAGTCAGGGGTCAGGAAAAGGCATTGCAATAGCACTGTACCAGGCACTCCCCCACCACCCGTCTAGCCCTGGAAGAGCGATCTGATGTGAGCTTCTCCTGAAGCTCCCTCAGACGCACTGAATTCCACCTAGGATTCCCTTCTGCCAGTGCCTAAATGTCACTAAACTTGCAGGCTGGAAAGAGTCCTCTGGTGAAGCAGAACAACTGACATGTGGAGATCACAGGGTGGAGAAAACAATCTAAATCAGTGCCTATGAAGACTTATTTTTTAACAGCTGCCAGTCAAATCTCATATCAGAATGAAACCTAGCAAGGACAAGTGTTTCACTGACCTGGGAATGAAAGGATAAGAAAAGCCACCAGACCCAAATGGTGTGCACAGCTGAGATTACTGCCTCCTGCCCGATCAGCAGGGGAAGGTATAGGCCAGAGAAAGACTGGACAGAACTGAGCTTGAACTGCACAAGGAGTGCTTTGAATAGCTGAGAGTGGTAAACTGGGAAGCGCAAACAACAGAGCCAGCGGCAGAACCTTTCTAGGCCATCCAGGAGTTGCTCCACAGGTGGAAGGAGTGCAGGTGACTCCAAACATCCTGAGAATGCTGAGACTTCCCTTGCACAGCACACTGGTTGTAATTACTTAAAATTTAATTTTTCATTTGTGTGTCTGTGTTTTCTTTTTCTTGTGGGTTTTTCTGAGTGGCCGGCCTTTGTGAATATGTGGATATTTTATTGTTTATAAAATATTTCATGTAAGTCACAAAAGCTCATTTCAGAGGTTGTTTCTGTTACATAAACGAGTCTGATTTTTCAAAAATTTTATGAAAAAATTTTCATAACAGGAGAATCACAGTTGATACACTGTGTTATTATCTTCCCAGTAATTACTGAGTCAAAGCATTCTCTTACAAAGAAACAAACAATACAAAACCTCATATTTAATGAATTAATAAACTAGTCCTATAAATGAATTTGCATATATATTAAAATATGTTTGATACAGCAGGACAGGTACTTCAGTAAATTTTTTGAACTTGTTACTTCCTATTTGTAGTTTTTCTCATGTAAGAGAAAATGTGATATTGAGCTTGTGTGAATGGCTTACGTCCTCATGGCAGCATAGTACTCCAGTATGTGTAACACCACATTTTCCTTATCCATTCATCTAATGATGGCCATATATGTTGTTTCCAACATCTAGTTGTCATAAATTGTGCTGCTATTAACACATAGGTATGTATCTCTGTGATATGATGCTTTCAACTCATTTGGAAAGATACCTAGGGGGTTTAGCTGGTCAAGAAGAATTTCTCTATTTAGATTTTGGAGGAATCTCCACACTGATTTCCATAGTGGTTGCAGTAGTTTACATTCCCACCAACAATGTAGAAGGGTTCCTTTTCTCCACATCCTCATCAACATGTATTATTAGATTTTTTTTTTTTTTTTTTTTTTTGTCTTTTTGAGACAGGGTCTCACTATGCAGTTCAGGCTGGCCTTAAGTTCACTTTGTAGCTCAGGCTGGTCTTGAGCTCACAACAATCCTCCTGCCTCAGCCTCCCGAGTGCTGGGATTACAGGCATGCCATTCCTTCTGGGTGAAGACAGTATCTCCTCTCCTTCCATGTTCCTTTCTCTTGATGATATCTCAACACAGTTTTAATCTGCATTTTGCTAATGGTCAGAGATGTTAAACATGTTCATGTATTTATTGACCATCTGCACATCTTCTGAGAGATATATATGCATTTCAGTTGTCCATTTTTTGATTGGGTCTTTTACTCAAGGGAGTCTTTGTTTTTTTTTTCTGCTATTGTTCTTTATATATAGGATACTAGATGTCAGTCTTCTGTCCGAGAAATATCTGGCAATTTTTTTATTCCATGTTGTCTCTTTCCTCTATGCAATGTTTTCTTTGCTATGCGAAGGCATTGTAATCTGATGTGATCCCTTCTGTTGATTCTAGTACTTTTTGTGTCACTGGACTTCCATTCAGAAAGTCCTTGCCTATGCCCATGATTTCAAGCAAATTAAGTGTTTCCTGTTCTACATATGTGCAATAACTTTGTTTTAACTTTTATACTGGAACATGTTTGCAATATATAATGAACACATTCACTGGGGGAATGCATACTCCATGCAATTCAATAAGCAGGAGTAGGAGTAGCTAAATTTACTCCAAAAGCAGGAGTAGCTAAATTTCAAACAAAGTAGACTTCAAGTCAAAATGAAAGAAAAAAAGGAAGTATATACAATATCTTGGTTCATGAATGCTTCTTTTCATGAACAATTTGGCTCACATACAGAAGTGTTTGGCAAAAGTTGCTTCTATTCATGAACTCGACATCAACTGATGAACATGAACAGGCCATCTTAGAATTGTGGAACAAATAAAGTTTATGAACTGAGGTAGTACTGTACTGGTAAGTAGGGTAACTAATTAGCAGAGATAGCAATTCTAAATATATATGTCACTCAGTTTCATTGAACACAAATTCCTTGACATGAAAGAACAAATAAACACCAATACAAATGCAGTTACACCAGGACTGCCATGCCGACCCTGCCCCTGGGGCACACTGAGACAGTAATTGACTCTGGGAACGGTGGTGCGCGCCTGTAATCCCAGCTCTTGGGAGCCTGTAAATAGGTGGATTGCTGGGAGTCCAATATAGTAATGAGACCCTGAATATCCTTTAGATCCTTCCCTAAAACACAGAAAAAAAAAAAAAACAAACTAACAACAACAACAAAAAAAACAAATGCACACATAGAGATTTAAATATACCACTCTCACACATAGAACAAGCAAAAATCAACAAAGAAACAGCAGAGATGTAAAATAACATCAAACAAATAGATTTAACAAGTATTTACAGCCTTTTACCCAATAGCAGCAGCATATACCTCTTTTTTTAAGCAGCACATAAATTTTTCTCCAAAATAGACTGTATCTCAGGTATAAGGCTAAAGTAAATATGAAATAACTGAAATAATATCATGCGTTCTATCCAATCATAATGAAAAGCAAAATTCAACAGCAAAAGAAACCACAGAAATACAGAAACACATGAACATTAAATAATTAATTAAATGATTTAAATAATATTCACTTATTGAATCATCAATAAGTGATAGAAGAAATTACAAAGAAATTAAAAACTTCCTAAAATTAAAAGATAATGAGGGCCAGCCAAATAGTTCAGCAGACTAATTGCCTGCTTAAGAAGATGCAGGAACCAGGGTTTAATACACCAGCCTGCCCTGCTGGTCCCACCCCTGGGGCACGCTAAGACAGCAATCCTGACTGAATGTGGTGGAGCGTACCTGTAATCCCAGTGCTTAGGAAGCTGTAAACAGGAGGATTACTACAAGTTTGATCAACCCTGAAAGCCCTGTAGACCCTGTAGACTCTGTCCCAAATACACTAAAAAAAAAAAAAAAAAAAAAAAAAAAAAAAAAAAAAAAAAAAAAAAAAAAAAAAAAAAAAAAAAAAAAAAAAAAAAAAAAAAAAAAAAAAAAAAAAAAAAAAAAAAAAAAAGATATTGGAAGCACAATATAAAATCTATGGGACAAATTGAAAACAGTTTTAAGAGGGAAGTTTATAGTTGTAAATGCTTACAGTATAAAAAATACAGCAATCAAAAACAACCTAATGATGTTCCCTATGGACCTAAAAATACAAATCCAATTCAAATCTGAAACCTATAAAAGGAAAGAAATTATAAATATTGAGCAGAAATAATTAAACTGACACTTTAAAAAACCCATTCACTTAATGAGTTGGTTCTTTGAAAAAATAAATAACAGCGATAAGCTTGAGCCAAGCATACGAAAAGAACCAAAGACTCAACAACACTGCTAGAAATGAAAAAGTAAAGTCACAATGGACACACAAGAAATACAAAAGATTATAAACACTATTTTGAAAATCACTATTGCAATTTATTGAAAAATCTAGAAGAAATATTCTTAGAAATATATACATTATCAAAACTGAGCCAAGAAAATATTTGTTAAAATGAACAGCCCAATGATATGCAATGAAATAAAGGCAGTAATAAAACTCTACCTACTGAAAAAAAATCCCAGGACCCATTGAGTTCACCATTAAATTGCACCAGAACATCAGGTAAAAACTAACACCAATATTCCTCAAACTCTTCCATGAAATTGAAAAGGACAGGATATTGCCAAGGTAATTCCTTGAATTTAGCAATATCTCAACAACAAAACATAACAAGAACTTGAGAAATAAAACTTTCCTTAATGAACATAGATGCCAAATAAAACAAAAACCTCAACATGATATTTTCAAACCAAATATAGCTAAGCATTAAAAAGACTGTATAGGGGCCAGGAAGATAGCTCAGTACAGGGGCTGGGGAGAGAACTCAGTGGAATAAGTGTTTGCCTGGCAAGCACAAGGGCCTGAGTTCAATCCCCAGTTCAACAACAACAAAAAAGATATATCATATCCAAGTCACCTCTACCTCAGATATGTAAGAATGGTACATTAAATCAATAAATGTAATATACCATATAAACACAAGTTAGGATAAAATCATCACAAAGAGGGTGAAAAGACTGACAAAAATCCAACATTCATTTAAGATAAAAGCCCTTATTCTATTAGGCTTTACTGACGTTACCTCAAACTGATAAAAAGTCATTATGAAACACATCACTAACATCACACTAGATAGGGAAAAACTGAATGAATTACTCTATATGATGAACAAGACAAGGGTGTCCACTCTGAGAACCCCTGGTCAATACTCAACACTTTAAGTCAATTACATTACAATCTTAGATTTCAAGTTATATTGCAAAGCTACAGTAATAAAAAAAAGCATGGTACTGGTACAAAACTAGAAATGTGGGTGAATAGAAGAACAGAGAAAGCCACCAGTGCCTCTAATCACCTGATCTTTGAGAAGGGGCTAACATGCCCAAGAAAAGATCACCTCTTTAGCAAATGCTTCTGGAGAAATGGGTTTTCTATATGCAGAAAAATCATTTTAAGTCACTATCTCTCACCCTGCACTAAAACCAAATAAAAATAGATCAAAGACTTACATATAAAAAAGAAATACTGAATGTTCTGGAAAAAATATAAAGCACTTGGTAATATATGCATAAACAAGAACTTCCTGAACAGAACCTCAACTGCACAAAAAATAATTTCAAAATTTGACAAGCTTTATTGAATAGAAAAGATCCAGGGCTGGCAACATAGCTCAGCAGACTAAGTGCCTATTTAGGCAAGCTCAGGGACTGGAGTTCGATTCCTGTCACCACTTGTTGCACTGGTACCACCCCCAGATGCGATGAGCTGATGACTAAGTCCAGGAGTGGTGCAACACACCTTCAATCCCAGTCAGTGGGGAGGCTGAAAATCACTACAAATCTGAGCTGTGTAGTGAGACCGAATACATAAAAATAAATAAATAACTATTCCACAGAGTGAAGAGACAGCTTACAGAAGGGGAAAGATTTTATTTTTAGACAGCTACTGTTTTTGTAGAATACTAAAATTTAGAATATATAATTGAAAAAATATTAAGCCCCTGTAAACCAAGAGTCAAAAAATGGGCAAATGAAATGAAAATGTGATGTACACATGGTATTACTCAGTCATAAAGAAAAATAAATATGAATCATTGGTAGGTTGTTAGAATTCCCTTTAGCAAACTGTGAACAAGTAACTTGAATGAGGCTTATAACCCTGTCCTGTGGACACCCAAGGGATTTTGAAAATGAGTGTTTTGCCACTATATGCAGGTTAGATCTACAATTCCTTCTCCTTGCTCACTAAAATTAAACTTTCTCATTTACTTAGCTTAGCCACAATAGGTAAGACATTTTGGAAATACTGTAAGAAACATTACTTTTGCAACAAACATTAAGAATTTACAAAACATACTGTCAGATAAGTATAGAATTTTAAAGATCATTTAGCTGAAGTCTTCTATTTTTTTAGACTAGAAAGCTAATATTGATATAGGTTAAATGATTCACTACAGGGTTTCATCTGCTCACTGGTAGAGCTAGGACCAGTGACAGTCCAGCACCACTCCCAGCAATCAAGATGTCAATGAGACAACTGTTTTAAAATGTAACAGGTTGGGATTTGGTAAGGCACTCCTTACTCCTAGCAGTTAGGAGGTTGAGCTGGAAGGCTTACTGTGAGTTCAAGGCCAACTGGAGCTACTCAATGAATTAAAGGCCAGCCCAAACTATACAGGGAAACCTTGTCTCAAAGACAAAGAAATAAATAACAGGTTTCCTAAGTCCTACTAGACATTCCATACACGGACATGAAGAACTGCTCTCTACTTGCAACAGTCATCCTCTTTGACTTAGTTGGGAGCTTTGAAACAAGAAACATGGGGAATATGATGGGGCAAGATGGTTTACAGTCAAGGGCCCCCTAGTAATGAGACCAAAGATAACTGTGTCAAAACTAGCATTATGTCTTGGATAGCCAAGAAAGTATTTCTTGAAGAAATATAAGAAATACAGATATTGTTGCTATTAGGAATATAAAAGAGGTATATCTATCTATAAATCTTATAGAAGTAATTCTAGTGCAGAATTTCGGATAATACAAGAAAAGTGAGACCTGAGGACTCATGAGTATAAAATACGTATTAAAAGCTAACAAAATCAGAAAAGGAGAAGATCAACATAGATCACCATCATCAAGAAAGGCTTCACATCAGAGCAGGGACACATGGTGGCACTTGAGAAAAGAATAAGGTTCTTATTAACAAAAGGATCCCTTTCCAGATGTAAGGAAAACATGTCCCCTACTGCAATGGCAAGTGCAAGGCTGTCACTTTCTCTCACTATGACACTGGGGTCATAGCCAAATGGTTATTACTCAAAACAATATTACCCAAAACTTGGCATCATTTCTTATAGATCATCCATAAGCATTCAATTATGCATTGCACTTTTACATTTTAAAATTGATAAAGTTTTCACAATAATTTTTAAGCTTAGTTTTGGCAGGCCAAACTGTATCACATTATCAGGGAAACACAGACTTAGAAACATATTAATATAATGACAATAACACAATAAATGCTTAAAAAATCAATAAGTGTATATAGTGTTTTAAAAAATTATCTCTTCTGTATGTTTCATAATTTAAGTTTTAATTGAACTTAATGAAATCCACAATCACTTGTATGTTTTACTAAACTAATAGTTTAATGGAACACACAATCACTTATATGGTAAGTAATAATTCCATCATTAAGCTACATCTCAGACAGAAAGGGTCATGCTAACTTACTCAGACTTGCCTGGAACATTTCTTTTCTAATTTTTCTTGCTACATGTTTGCATAATACATAATGATTACATTCATCGTTGGGAGCTGGTACATGCACATAACACATCTTAATTCATTTTACTTCCTATACTGCTTTCATCTCCTCCCCTTTCCATCTCTTGGTTCCGTTTCCATTTGCAAACCTCTCATTTCCTTTTCTCTCTTATTTTGTTCTGTAAATTATTTATACTTTGAGTTTCTCATGTAAAAGAAACCATGTGACTTTTTATTTCTGGGAATTAACACTTACAACCTTGCACTTTCCAGACAGGCACAGTGCTACTGAGCTATAACCCCAGCCCTAACCATGTGATACTAAGTTTATGTGCTAATTTATTTCACTTAACATTATAGATTCTAGGCACATCCATTTTCCTACAGAAGACTCAAATTTATCCTTTTTTATCACAGGTTAACACTTCACTGTACATAAATACATTTTCTTTGTTCTTTCATCAGCTGACACAACACATGAGCTGTTCCGGCAACTTAGCTCTTATGAGTTCCACTGCTCCAAATATGGGTAGGCACATTTCACTGAAATACGATGCCTTTAAAACTGTCAGGAACATTCCTACAAGAACAGTTCAGCTCACTAGAACTTCCACTTTTGTTTTTGGAGGAATCGCTATCTTAATTTCCAAGGTGGTACTAAATTTACTTTCCCATCAACAATACAGAAGGTTCCTTTTTTCCTGCACCTTTGGCCAGTGTTTACTATTATTTGATTTCTGGATGACAGCTACTCTTTCTGGAGTAAAACAGAATCTCAGTGTTTTTTTAATGCATGTTGCTCTTAATGGCCGGAGACACAAAATATATTTTTTTTTCAAATATCTATTGGTCATGTGTACTTCTTCTGAGAAGAGCCTACCAGATGAGGTCTTTTATTCTGTGAAGGTCTAAAAACAATATGGGCAGAAGTAATCGCAGAAAATTCCCCAAATATGAGGAAACAATCTAACATTCAGGTAACCGAAATATACAGAACACCAAATAACTTCAACTCAATTAAAAACACACCGAGACATATAATAGTCATGATCCCAGAAATCCAAAACAAGAATAATATACTGAAAACTGCAGAGAAAAGAAACTGATCACATTCAAAGGAAAACCAATTAGAATTATAGCCGACTTCTCTTCACAAACCATGAAAGCAAGGAGACCATGGAGCAGAGCTCTTCAAGTCCACTATGAAAAGAAATTCCAGCCCAGATTACTATACCCTGCAAAAATTTCTTTTAAGCTTGATGGAGAAGTTAAATACTTCCAAGATAAGGAAAAACTAAAGAATTTCATGATGACAAAGCCATCCCTACACAGGCTACTAAAAAATGTTCTAGAGAGGGACCACAATGACCAGAACTCCACAAATGAAAACAAAAAGGAACCCACTAAAAAAGGCAAACAATTAAACACAGGACAAAAGGGAGTAAACAAAAGGAGGTAAATTACATGACAATCATAAGTCAACACATTTCAAATATAACCATCAATGTAAATGAACTCAATTCACCAATTAAGGGAAATAGACTGGTACAGTGGACCAGGGGAAAAAAAACCTAACAATATGCTATATACAAGAAACACACTTAACTCAAAAGGACATTCATAGGCTCAAAGTCAAAGGATGGAAAACAATACTGCATGCCAATCACCTCAGAAAAAAGCAGAAGTAGCAATTCTGTTCTCAGTCTCAACTTTAAACCAAGAAGGATCAATTGAAATAAAGAAAGCCACTGTATATTGGTTAGGGGAAAAAATTCAAGAGCAAGAGGTAACACTCATGAATATCTATGCACTAAAAACAGAAGCACCCAACTATGTAAGACAAATCTTTATGGACATGAAAAATTAAATATGCAAGACCACAAACTTAACAGGAGACCTTAACACCCCATTATCTCAAAAAGATAGGTCAACCAGACAAAAAATTAGCAAAGAAGTAGCAGAACTGAACCACAGCTTGGAACAAATGGACCTGGTAGACATATACAGAGTGTTTCACCCAACCACAGCTGAATATACAATTTTTTTTCTCACCTGCACACGGGTCATTTTCTAAAATAGACCACATACTACTCCAGAGGTCATGCTTAAGTATATGCAAGAAAACAGAAATTATCCCATGCATATTATCTGACCACAGTGCAATTAAACTGGAAATAAATGAGAAAAGAAACCCAAAAAGCCCGCAAAATACATGGAAATTAAACAACATCCTACTCAGCAATCAATGGGTCACAGATGGAATTAAATTAAACAAGAAATTCAACAATATCTACAATTCAATGAAAATTCAAGCACAACATATTGGAATTTATGGAAAGCAATGAAAGTAGCTCTCAGAGGAAAAATCATAGCTATGAACTCACACATTAGGAAAACAGAACGGGAACAAATAGACACCTTAATATTGCACCTCTGATAACTATAAAAGGAAGGGCAAACCAAACCCAGAGCCCAAAGATGGAAAGAAATCATAGAATTTGGAGCAGAAATTAATTCAATTGAGATGAAGAAAATAGTTCAAAGAATCAACGAATCAAAAACGTGGTTCTTTGAAAGACTAAACAAAATCAACAAGCCCCTAGCTAACCTCATCAAAGAGGTGGAAAGAAAAAATTGAAATACAAGCAATAATGAATGAAAAGGGTGAAATAACCATATACTCATTGGAAATTCAGAAGATTATTAGTAGCTACTATGAGAATCTTTACGCTCACAGAATAAAAGACACACAAGAAATGGACAGATTCTTCGAAAGGTACAAATTACCAAAACTGAAAAGGAAGATAGAACAACTCTCAGTTGGACAAAGTCCAACACACATTCAGGTTCAAAGTCCTACAGAAAATTAGAATAGATGGACTCTACCTCAATTTGATAAAAGCCATCTATGACAACCCAACAACTAATACAGTTCAATATGGGGAAAAACTGAAATGTTTTACTCTTAGATCTGCTACAAGACATGGATGTCCTCTATCACCCCTCTTATTCAATATAGTTTTGGAATCATTAGCCACAGCCATTAGAGAAGAGAGAGAAATAAAAGGAGTAAGAATAGGTAAAGAAGAAGTTAAATTATCACTATTTGCAGATGACATGACACTTTACTTGGAAGACCCTAAGAATTCCACCAAAAGCTACTAGAATTGATACACAAATTCGGTAGCATAGCAGTATACAAAATCAATACTCAAAAGTCAACCGCATTCCACTACACAGATAACAAACACACTGAGAGGGAAACTACAGAAACAATAGCTTTCACAATAGCACTGCGGAAAATGAAATACTTAGAATTCACTTAACCAAGGAAGTCAAAGATCTTTTCACAAAAAATTACAGTACCCTAAGAAAAGAGATCATAGAGGATTTCAGAAAATGGAAACATTCCCTGCTCATGGATAGGAAGAACCAACATTGTGAAGATGGCCATACTCCCAAAATTGTTGTACAGATTTAACGCAATCCCTATCAGCAACGTACCTCCCAGACCTAGAGAAATCATTCCTAAAATTTATTTGGAACCAGAAAAGACCGAGAATAGCAAAGGCACTTAGGCAACAAAGACAATCAGGAGGAATCACAATTCCTGACTTGAAATTAAACTACAAAGCCACTGTGATAAAATCACCATGGTATTGGCAGTGAAACAGACCTGAGGATCAATGGAATAGATTAGAGGACGAAGAGGACTCTACGAACACACTCAGCCATGTGATCTTCAAAAGGGGCCAAACACACTTATTGGAAGAAACATAGCCTCTTAAACAAATGGTGCTGGAAAAATTGGCTCCCTACATGCCGAAAACTAAAACTTGACCCAGGTCTATCCCCATGCACTAAGCTAAAGTGAAAATGGATTACAGATCTAAACATTAAAACAGAAACACTCAATCTCCTGGAAGAGAAAGTAGGAGGAATTCTTGAAGACATAGGGGTAGGCAAAGAGTTCATGAACAAACATGTATTCACTCAGGAAACACTTATAAGAATTAACAGCTGGGGCCAATTCTTACTGAGAAGTTTTTGCACGTCAAAAGAAATTATCAACAAAGTGAAAAGACAACCCAAAACTTTCAAAAAAATTTTAACTAATAAGCACTCAGATAAAGGTCTGATTTCTAGAATTTATAAAGAACTAAGATACATTAGGGCTATCAAATTTAAAGACCCAATCCAAAAATGGGCATCTGAAATGAATACACACTTCTCAGAGGACCAAATTAAAGAAGAAAATAATATAAAAATGTTCCACATTGCTAGCCATCCATGAAATGCAAGTTAAAACAACACTGAGATACCATCTCACTCCAGAAAGAATGGCTATCATAAAGAACCAACAACAAATGTTGGAGAGGATGCTGTGAAAATTTCCTATGATGGTGGAATGTAGACTTGTATAACCATTGAAGAGATCAGTGTGGAGACTCCTCACAAAACTAGGACTGGAATTCCCATTCATGCCAGCTATCCCCCTACTGGGAATTTACCTGGATGAACTGAAAACATCATATCATAGTGATATATACGCACCTATCTTTATAGCAGCATAATTTGTGATAACAAAATCTTGGAAACAACCAAGATGGCCGTCACATGAGGAATGACTGAAAAAGATATGGTATTTCTATTACTCACCTATAAAGAATGATAAACTTGATGCATTTATGTTGAAGTGAATGGCACCTGAACATATACTCATGAGCGAAATAAACCAGACACACATGTACAAATATCGTATAGTCTCCCAAGCATAAGAAATAAAAAGGAAAAATACAAACAGAAATATATAACAACAATGAAAAAGAATTTAGTCAGTTAGGATAAACTGAGCTGCATATGTTGCAGGGTAATAATCAGGCTCTCTTCTGGTTGGTTAACAACTTAAGTTTACAGATGAAAAATTGGAGAAATGGAAGGGCTGCAAGGTCAGCCAACATTCTGGCCCTTGCCTTCCAAGGTCAGTGAAGACTCAGGACATAGGAGAAGCTGTACTGTAACATCATGAAACTCAGTTTTGCCCCACATTTTCTGATCAAGGAGATTACTGAGCCACAGAGGAATGTGATCAGTGATCTATAATATGCCTAAGGAGAGTCACATGGAGAGAAACCTTTCTCTCAGGCTTTCACAGAGAGCAAACTGGTCAAGCAATGGCCATGACTCATCCACATGGCTGACACTGACATAGGATCTTCAGAGTGAGGTACAGGGTTATAGGATAAACCCTGAGGGGACTTGATTGACCCCATCAGATATGAAAGTTACATTTTTTGTTATATGGGTCTTGCTTTAGCTCAGTCTTAACCATCCAACAAAAAGTATAAAAATGAGATACATAAAATAATGCCATAATAATAAGCTGAGCTGTAAATGGCTCTGGTCAACAACTTCTTTGGATAACCCAGTATTATTTTGGATTGCTGGACTATGTTAGTTCGTTTTGCTGAATTCAAGCACCTATAATAATTGAATGACAATAGTATACCCATCTTTGGCAGGACTAAACAAAAAAAAATGGGAGGATACAAAGGAAGAACCATTCTGTGTTTGTATAAACAGTACAGTTAGGATAAATATGCAGTACTTTTTTGTAATCGTCTGAGAAGATAGATTTGCACTACTAGTATTGGGACATGATATTCTGTCTGCTTCTTGTAATATGGATAACTACTAGAAAGATAATGTAAAAAGTATTAATTATTGAAACTGTACTGTAATTCAGCTTTAAAAATAAGATGGCTACATTCTCTTAATTCACTGATTACAGGCATCTGCTCCAATAATGTTCATAAATAGAACATCATGTATGCACATTGTACAACAAAAGGCCACTACAAAAACAATATGCAATGTATTATTTAATGTGTTCTACCGATTTGATTTGAAACTGTCTCATTGCTATTTGCTCCTCAATTTAAAAAAAGAGAAAACATAAAGAATATTTATCAAATAGCATAGTATTTAGTATTTAAAAAAAACTACAATGATTTAAGGAGACAGAAACATAGTTAGAAAACTTTATCAGCACAAAATAGTCTAAGCAGACAAAATCCAAATAACAACAGATGATACAGACAACAGTCAACAAGACAGATGTTCTGGGCATGTACTACACTTCACCTTTGGAAAATTCATCCTATCTTTTAGGAGCCAGTGAGAAGGCTCAGTAGAATAAGTACTTGTCTAGCAAGCTCAAGGGCCTGAGTTCAATCCTCGGTTCTGCAAAAAAAAAAAAAAAAGCATCCTATCTTTTTCACAAGCAAGCACAAAATTTAATAAACACTGATCTCCTATGTACAATTTAAGCATCAGGGTACTTCAAAGAGAAAATTTATTATAAATAATACCTTAATCATACTCTTTGTTTCTTTTACTTTACATATTGTATTTTTTAGTACAGGTTCCACAATCACTACACAGATTGGACTCTTAGTGATCCTCCTGTTTCCAGCCTCCTATTTTCAGCTGGGATTACAGGTGTGCACCACCACGACCAGCATCAATGTGCCCCAGGGATGGGGCCAGCAAGGCAGGCTTGGGATGAAACGCCAGAGCCTGTACCTTTCTCAGCAATCACTTTAGTCAACTGAGCTATCACCATTATCATATTCTAATAGACTTAATGCGCCGGCCCCGCCTTCGGGTGCGCTGAGCCAGCGATGGAGTCCGGGCGAGGTGGCGCGTGCCTGTAATCCCAACACTAGGGAGGCAGAAAGCAGGAGGATCACTATGAATGTGGGCTGCATAGTGAGACCCTGTGTACAAAAAAAAAAAAAAAAAAAAAAAAAAAAAAAAAAAAAAAAAAAAAAAAAAAAAAAAAAAAAAAAAAAAAAAAAAAAAAAAAAAAAAAAAAAAAAAAAAAAAAAAAAAAAAAAAAAAAAAAGAAAAGAAAAACCTAGAAAAAAAAAGCAGAAATAAAAGACCCATCATGTAAAAATTAAAGAAATTTTTATTGAACTTCCTTTCAATGATGAAAGGAAGCCTTTTTTCTATAAGCAAAGTACATAATAAAATCTATGGTTACAAAGCAGCAACCAGAGGATAAGTCTTATACACTTAAAGGTGTATACAATTTAAAAATAACAATAAATAAGATCCCTAAAGGAAGATCTAAAAAAAGAAATAAAAAGGCAAAATTTAAAAAGCACAAGAAAAACATAATACAAAATAAAATCAAATACTAACATGAAGAACAAACATCTCATTAGTAAATCAAACTTCGTCTGTTAAAAATTCACAAGAGGGACTGTCATTTTTATACATGAAGAAAGAATAAAAGAATGCAAAATAAAATTTAAAAATATTTTTTAAATGATCATTGAAATAAATAAACTGAAAACTTTTAAGAATTTATAAATTACTACATATTGGGCCACAAGGTCAAGAAGTGATTAGGCCACTAGTGAAATAAATTTGAAAAATTAAGTAAAAATAGATAACTACTAAAACTAACCCAATTAAAATAAATTAAATAACTAATTTTCATTAGAAAAAGGGCATTACAAAGTGCTACTTAAGGGCCAAGGAGAGCTCAATGGCATAAGCACCTGCCTGGCAAATGCAATGTCCTGAGTTCAATACAAAGCACTACTTCATAGAAAAGTGGTGGAAACAGATGGCTTCACACTAAAAGATGAAATGGTTTCAATTAACCACAATATTTGACACACTGAAATGAAGTAAAACCTCCAAATTCCTTTTATGAAGCAAATACAACAGTATACAGAAATCTGATATGGAACAAAAACTAGAAAATTAGAGATCAATATCACTAACTAGCAACCACATATAGTATCACTGAGCATATCTTAATACCACAGTAAATAAATGGCATGTTATAAAAAACTGAAGTTCATTCCTAGAGTACAGTAGGTTCAACATTAGAAGCGCAGTAATACACTATGCTATCTTTTTTTTTAAAAAAAATATGGTCTTACACTGCACTCCAGCCTAGCCTTTAGCTCATTATGTAGCCCAAACTGACCTCAAGTAATCCTTCTGCCTCAATCTCTCAAATGCTGGGATTACAGGCATGAACCACTGTGCTGGGCTATCCTATCTTAATAGATGAGATAAACAGATGATTTTGTTTCTATAGATGCTAAATAAGCCTTTAAAGAAATTCAGTATCTATTCCATAAAAACAAACTATTCGAGAACACAGATTGATGGTTATTTCTTTGAAACATAATACAGTCACACATACAAAGATAAACCACAATCTTAAAACATACATAGCAATGAAAAATCACAATCATAGTCAATGGACTAAAATGCAAAATGAGAGAAAATACTTCTAATATATGTAGCAGAGAAAAGGCTAATACAACTTATCTCAAAAATTCCTTACAATCGAATGAATAAAAGGGGGAGCAGGAGGAAGGAAGTGAAGAAAGAAAAGAAGGAAGGAATAAAGGAAGAAAAGAAATAAAAGAAAAAAGAATAGCAAAGACAAGAAAGAGGAAAAAAAGGGAAGCAGAATATAGGAACAGAAAAATTAATAATATAAAAGTAAAACTGGCCCATTTGACTTAAGAAATCGAGTAGTAATAGCTGGATTCACATCCTCACTGCACATAATTATGAAACCAGATAGAGTGCAGGATATAATTGGTTGTGATTATGGGTAGTGAAAGATGATCCTTGATAAAATAGACACAGATTAAGTACATCTACATATGTCCTAGCTCTCTGCTTGGGGGTAATTCCAAGCCAGAAGCAGGCATACCTACTAAAGTCAGTACAGCAATCCTGCTGAGTGGGAACACTGAACAAGAAGCTTCCAGCAGAATGTGCAACTTCTGAGTTGGAAAGGGTAGAAAGCAAGAGCCATCTGCAGAGGGAGATGTCTACAGGACAAAGGGCAGGATGCATGGAATAGAACAATTCCCAGGGTGCACACAAAGCTGAAGAAGTTTTATTCCTGACCAGTCACAGTAGTAAATTGTCACAGAGAATTCAGTAGAATTCATCTAACTTCACAATATAAATGTAGGAATAAATTATCCAGAGCATAAGCATCTATGGGCCTCCATTAGTAAAACTTAAAAATAAGCTTAGAAATAAAATACTATCTCCAAGAAACTTAAGTGAACAAAGATTAAAAGGAGTGAAAATACGTACAAGGCAAATATTAATCAAAGGAAAGCTGGTGTGGCTATAATATCAAATAAGATAGATTTCCAAATAAGAAATATTACACATCTTATAATGAATCAATTTATAAAGAAGACATTAAAATCATAAATACATATAAAACCACTACCAGTATCCTAATGTACAGGAAACAAGAACTGACAGGAAAAAGAGAAAAGACTCATTCATAATTTGAATTACAGGTTTCCAGACCTTCTCAGAAGGAATATAGGAAATTTCAACAACTCAATTTTATCTAGTTGACATTCTTAATTAAGCATTCTATCCCAAAACAAACAGCAGGATACATATTGTTTTCAAGGGTTCATGAAACATTCAGCAAGATAGCCCCTATCTTTAGACATTAAATAATTCTCAATAATCATATATAGAACCATTCACTGAACAAAACAGAAGTTAATAGCAGAGAAATAACCTAAAAATTCACAATGTTTGGAAATTATACTTTGAAATAGCTAGAGACAATAGCAAAAAACAAACCATGTCAGAAATAAAATATTTTGATATTAATAAAAAATTTAAAATGTATATTAGATGATTGTAGTCTCCCAAATGGATTGATTTGGCAACAGTCAAAAGACTGCACACTGTTAAAATATCTATTTTCTCAAAGAAATCTATACCATAATGTCATCAAAATCCTAGCAAGTCATTAAATAGAAATTGACAAACTGATTTTAAAATACTATATTATGGGGGAGCCGGGGAGATGGCTCAGTGGAATAAGTACTTCCCTGGCAAGTGCAAGGGCCTAAGTTCAATCCCTGGTTCTGCCAAAAAATAAATAAAGAAATAAAATACTATATATGGAATTCCAAATTGGCCAGAAGAGCTACTAAAACATTAAAAATTTGGAAGATTCACACTAGCTAATTTCATGACTATAAAGACACACTAAGTATAATATCTGAACAGAGAATTGAGAAACAGGCATGTGTGTGTGATGGTCACCTGAGTGTTTACATAAGTTCCAAAGCAACTCACTGGGGAAAAGAATATTCATTACAACATATTGTACTGGAACAAATATTTATTTTAAGGTCTGTAAGATGTATTTCTTTGTGTTATTTTTTATTAGTACCTTACATCAAATCTAGAAGTTCAAATTAGTCAGGAATCCAAATGCAACCATTCTGGAAAGCTTCTTGAAGAAAACTTAGGATAAAACATTTGTGACCCTGACTTAGGCCCAAAAAGTGCAAACTGCAAGAGAATGAAAAGATATGCTGGAGGTTTCTATAAAACAAATATCTGACAAGGGCCAGCAACATAGCTCAGTGGGCTAAGCACATGCTTAGGCAAGCACAGGGACCAGGGTTTGATCCCTGGCACCACATACTGCACCAGCCCCACGTTCCTGGGTGCTGAGTTAGCCACCGAAACTGGATGTGGCAATGTACCTCTGTAATTCCAGTGCTAGGGAGGCTGAAAACAGGAGGATCACTACAGATTTGAGCTGGAGTCTAGGCTGCTTAGTGAGGCTCTGCACCAAATACATCAAAAAAAAAAAAAAAAAAGAAAAATCTGACAAAAACTCTACCCTCAAAATACCATATAAAGATCTCATAGAAATCAGTAAGAGAAATCAATTTTTAAGTTGGAATGTTTGCCAAAGAAGACATGAATACCAAACAAACACGTGAAATCTGCTCAATATCATTAATCATTAGGGACAACTGTTGCAAATTTAAACTACTATATGTGTGACAACATCTATGATGATAGAGAAAATGTAGAAACCTAACCAAAGTGCAGAGCAAATTGAATCTCCACACATTGCTGGTAGGAATTATATTACGGTGCAATCACTCCAAAAAACAGCCCAGAAGTTTTTCAGTTAAACACACATTATATGATCCATAAATTAATACTCTCCTGTTATTTACAAAAAGAAATTAAAATACAAGCCTACATACATTATCTTACTAGTAATTATCAAAATCAGGAAACAATTCAAATGTTCATCAACAGATGATTTTTAAAAAGCAGTCTTCAATAGACTGCTATCAATTAACAAAAAGGAATGAGCTATTAATGAAAGATAAAGATAAATCTCAAAAGCATTAAGCACCATGCTAAGTGAATACAGCTACCCTCAAAATAGTGTATGCCTTGTATTTATACTTATATAACATTTCTGGAAATGTCAAAATACAGGGGCAGAAATTATTACCAGGGCCTGGTGGCAGGAGAGACTGAATGCATGAGTAATGAGAGAACTTCTGGAATGAAACAATGTTTTATAAACTCGATGGCAATGGCTACATGATGTGTGTGCATCAAAACACATCAATCTGTACCTCTGAAAAGTCAATTTTGTTCAATCCCCAGTATTGCAAAAAAAGAGTCAATTTTATAATTACAGTAATATTTTGTCAATTATAATTCAATAAACATAACCTTTAAAAAAAACTACAGATTTTAAAAGCTTTTAATAGTAGCCAAACTATCCTTTGATTAACCTCCTATGTCTTCCCACTTCCACTGCATGCACATGCCCTCTGGCACTCCACACGTTCTCCCACCCTCATCCTTTTCAGTGTTGTCAGAGCTGTTTACACTTCTCCAACTGACTGTCCTTCAAAAAGGCCAGCTCGTTCTTTTTCACCTTCTTTTCTCTCCAGTGCTGGGCAGACCCAGGCTCTGGTAGATTAACCATTTTGCTACATACTCAGCCCTCACCTGTTTGGCCCTATTGTTTGTTTCACTTTTTAGCAAAACTGACCTTTGTCATTTTTCTACAACAATCATGTATCTCCTGTTTTCTGTTCATTCCCTTTTATTATTACTTTATGAATGTATCTGTGACTTTTATTAGTTTAATGATGCTAGATATTCTGAAATATTTGTCATAACTATATTTTCAAGTTTCTTTTTGCCTGTTTTTAAATATACAAACAAGTTAAATATTTTATGTATCCATTCTTAACTTTTTAAAAAACCTTTTTGTGGTAACTGGATATTGAATACACAGCTACCATACTGAGCTATATCTCAGTCATTTTAAAACTTTTATTATTATTTCAAATTTTTCACACTGAATCTCACTGTCACTAAATTACCCAAGCTGGAGTCAAGTTTGCTACTGCATCAGCCACCAAGAGTGTCAGATTACAGTTAAGGACTATTTGTCTTTCCCTCTCTTCGGATAACAGGTAATCACTAATGTTTTTACTTCTTCCACAGGTTTAGATTTTTCAGAATATCAGAGAGTTGGAATCATACATGCATGAATGAAAATAAAACTATTTTAAGTTATGTTCCGCCATGACCAACTTCTCTTATATTTTTATTTCTTAAAGAGAATAAAAAATTTAAAAAATACTGAAAATGATACAGAATTTCACTATACAAAATGACAGAAATTTAACAATGGTTGTTATATTGCATATCTCGTCTATAAATTAGCTGTTCAGGTTATCAGATATAGGCATGCAAAATTTGTACAAATATCATAAAAAATTAAAAGAGAAAAAAATTTAAGCATTAACTGTTTCTTTCAATAGAGCAACAGAAGTCACCAGCATAAGTATCCAAGCTATCCTGTGTATGTGTATATATTTTTCCCTTCCTTCTTTCTTTTCTCCTCTTCCTCATCCTAGGTGTTCCTTCCTACCAGTTTAGCTTCCATGTCCATGCTAAAAATATTGAATAACCAAATGTTCAATTATATTATTTGAAGACTCAATTTTCAACTCTTTAATTCTGTGTTATTACAACTACTAGTTTACACAGTTAGTCTAACTATGGAACAATAAAAATCCATTTCCTTAGGCACATTTTAATAATAGACCTTAATTTTTAAGAGAACTTTTAGGTTCAATGTAGGTAGAAATAAGTGGAAGTATAGTTTGCATACATCTCCAGCTTGCAGACCCTGTTTCCTCACCACCTGCACCCCTTGCCAGTGTGCTAAAGGTATAATAGCAAATAAATCTACACTGACACAAGGTCCACTTTTTACACTGAGGTTCACTCTTTGTGCTCACTATGGGTCTTCACCAAAAAAAAATGACATACATCAACCATTGCTGTATACAGAAGTTTTTCACTCTGCTAAAAACCTCTTGTATTTGGTCTATTTGTCCTTCCCTCTCTTCGGATAGCAGGTAATTACTAATGTTTTTACTTCTTCCATAGGTTTAGATTTTTCAGAATATCAGAGAGTTGGAACCATACATGCATGAATGAAAATAAAACTACCTTAAGAATATATATAAAAGTTTTTTCAAGTATGCATAAGTTTTGAACTCCTTGGATACATGTCAAGAAGCATAATTACTGGACAGTATAGCAAGAATGTTTTAATTTCCTTAGGAACTATGAAAAATGTGTTCCAAAGTAGCTGCACTATTCTACATTCCCACCAACAATAATACTACTCCATCTACTTGCTACAAGATGGTACTGTACTGTACTACCCATGATGCAAGTCCTAAACATGCTCTTAGTAGATACCATACCAGATAAACAGAGAACATTTCCATCACTACAGAAAGTCCTCCTGAAAGTGCTTCTCTATTTCAAACTTAATTGGTTATTTTGTAGAAGAAGGAAAGATATTGCAACAACTCTCTCCCCCCCATATAAATTCATCCCTCTTTTACTAGATTTTGATGGCTTTTTGTTTATCTATTTGGTATCTTCTCAGGAATTCAGATCCATAGTTAGTCATGTCCTAACTATGTACCCATTACCAAATGACTTAAGCCCTCTGACGTTCAGTTTCTTCAACATAATTGCCCACTACTTTAGTACAAAGATTAAATTAGATCACCAAGGTAAGATAAATGAAAACATTCATGTTAAGCCCATATTTCTAAACTCCTCAGAGTTAAGAGTTTATTTTACAATATTTTAGTACGGTATTTTATGAACTCTTCTTGACCAGAGAAATTTAAAGCTGCATTTACCTGATCTGGACTTTTATAACCCAAAAGTAGATTTGCTGCTTTTATATCACCATGAACATACTCATTTTCATGTATATATTCTAGTACATCCAGCTGTAAAAAAAAAAAAATATATATATATATATATAACATTATACCGCTGTCTATTTAGAACTCATGATCAACTTAGGTTTTTAAATATAGAATAACATGGGTTTTCCATATTAACAATGACAAAGTGATCGATTTCATAATTACAATTTAGTTATTCTAAAATAGCATTTCCAGTTGTTCATCCTGAAAAAAAATTGAACAAAAATGATCTTTAAGTATCAAGGGTTTTAAATGAACCTCCAATGGAAAGAACTCAGAATCATCAATATCTACACATATGCTACTGACAGCCCAGTGGCCAAATCCCACTGCACAGAGCAGAAATCAGAGATTTATAAGAAAATTCTCATGAAGCCCACTCAGCAATTTTTCACCCAAGGAATAATTAAAAACCAAGTCTTTGAGACCTCCAAACAAAATACTATGTTCATGAGCATTCCTCTTGTGTACAGTAACAGAAAAATTCTGAGCTTCATCTTTAAAGACCTTTGGCCTTACATGCTACATACACCTGGTGTTCAATAAATATTTACTGGCTTGTTGGATGAATGGATGAATGGGAAAATTAATAAGTTCCATTTGACACATCATAACCTAGCATGGTAGTTTCATTCTACATAAAATGGAAAAACATAAAATGAGACTTAAGCAAAATGATACAATACAAATACTGTATGTGATATAAAAATGTATTCATCAATGCTACTAAGATTTCAATGCTTCTTTTTTATTAAAGCATGTATTATTCATTGCCACAATTAATACTGCCACCAACCCTAATTCATAGTAAAACCCTCAAAATACCCTTATAGCATTACATGTTTAGTTTAAAAACATAATATATATAGCCAGAACTTGCATTGCTACAAATATAAGTGACAAAAGAGGTTATTCTTACAGCAATACAAGCTTGTTCTGATATGTAAAATGAAGCTGTGAACAAAAAAAAATATTATACAGTAAAACCAATTCCTAATTGAGCCAACAGTAGCAAACATAGCACATTCTATCATTTATAGAGCTCAATGTTATCAATTTCAACAAAGTAACCTCTACTCTCAAATCTGACATTTCTAGAGCAATAAACCTTCATTATCTGATAATTCCACAAAGGGAAAAGATTATTTACTTGTTCCACAATGAAACAAGTAAATAATCCGAAATGCAATACGTGAAATAAGTCATTCCTTCTTACCATTCGGAGACCTAGGTGAAGGACAGTTGACTTTTTAAAAGCCCCATTCTGGTCAGAGATCTTCTGTAAATCTATTCCTAATCTTTCCATTACCATAAACCTGTAACTGTAACAGACAAATCAAAATGAGATCTCCCTGAGATTATAGTGCTGATAACTATTAGTGAGTTTCAAACAAGAAAAAATATTTTCCATCTAACAAGCATAAATGGTGCAAGCTGAACCTTTAGAGAACGAACACACATTAATAACACTTATTATTTTTTAAAAAATATACTATTTCATGTTTAGCATGGAGTTTGTTTTCTAGAAAAGAGTGTGGTACTGGATCATTCCCACTGCCTTAGATAATGGAAAGAGAACATCCTTTTAAATCCCAGACTATAGTCCAGCACACAGCAGCCTCCACTCTACAGACCTTCAGCTAGATGCATCCAGACAGGACACGAGAACTGCTGACCCAGAGGAACTCTGCTATTGTAAGTTTGATGCTATACGTCACCATATTTTGGGTCATGTAATACACAGCAACATGCATCTATTAGATTGCATAAGTAATAATTATTTGATTATATGTAATTGATTATATAATTTGATAATATTTGATTATAACATTTAACGATAACTTCTTTTTACCTTCGTCCCCTGAATTCAGTTATGCCAGATCCATAAAACTGAGGAATTCCTAAATAATCAAGTTGTTTGAGTTCTATCCACTTTTTGACTACAAAAACAAATTTGAAAGAAAAATTATTCACATTATTTAGGAAGGAGTATTTTTACCTTTGCATAGATGCTACAACTTATTTAGCTAAGCAGAATAGTAATTAGAACATTCTAAAAAAATAAGAATCTTAAAAACAAGTATGCTTATTTAATGGCCAAACTCTATTTATTCAATTACTATAATTGATGCGCGAACACACACACACACACACACACACACACACACACACACACACACACACACAATGACTTTTTAAATTAAAACAAAAACAAGTCATAGATTTATAAAATACACTGGTACTGTGCTCACAAATCTTTCTTTTTTTTTTATTTTAGGGTCTACAGGTCTTCAGGGTCTCACTACTAGATTGGACTTCTAGTGATCCATCTGTTTACAGCCTCCCAAGAGCTGCAATTACAGGTGTGGGAAACCATACCCTATCGATCACAATCTCAGTGTGCCCTGGGGACGGGGAAAGTATAGCAGGACCAGGATTGAACGTCCAGCCCCTGCACCTGCTTGCAAGCACTTTAATCCGCTGAGCTATTTGGCCATCCCTAATTGCTTCTATTCATGGAGAACATAATTTCCTTCCATGCTAGCTATATATCTGACTATAACATGTTAACCAGAGATCCATACAAAGACTTTTCCTCCCTTATTACCTGTTCTTAAAAATTAAAGGTGATTAGTCCAAAAGATAAAAACTGGGCAAAAAAAATCATTGCACTCTGAAATTGTTATATAAATCCCTTTAACCAGGACAGGTTAATCACTTTTTGCATTTTTCTAACATATGTGTTTCATGTTTATTTTATTTATTTATTTATTTATTGATTGATTGATTGATTGGTGGAACTGGGGATTGAACTCAAGACCCTTGCACTTACCAGGGAAGCATTTATTCTCCTAAACCATCTCCCTGGACCTTGTCTCATGTTTGATAGCTTTACTAATATGCAATCAAGGTCAATAGCTTCTGTGTGTCACTCTTAGTTTAAGGAGTTAGCAAAGACTGTAGGTTTAATGCTTAGGAAGCTTTATTAAGAAAAACAAAGGTAACTGTTTAAACCAGAACCATCATGCATTCTCCTATACATGTTTATAGTAGTTATTACTCCTATCAATTTCCTTCTTTTAATTGGCCCACTTATGTGATATACAACTTTTTAAATGCTTTATTCTTCATATTTGCTCATATTTATTTGACTTTCTTTACTAGATTTTACATAAGATATCCAGTTCTAATTAGGTTCCCAACATTCAAGTTTCTAATATTTACTAAATATCTTACATATTTAATCATTTCCATATACATTATCCTAATCCATTTCATTATTCCTTTTGTGTGTGTGTATGTATATATATATATATATATATATACTTCTTATTTTAATGTATTTTTATTATCTTCCCTACTCAAATGGCTTTAGGTAAAAAGTAGTAATTTCACTGTATGTGGTGGTGCATATGTCTAATACCATCACTCAGTAGACTGAGGCAGGAGGATGACTATGAATTCAAGGCTAGCCTGGGCTATGAGTTCAAGGCCAATCTGAACTACATAGTGAGACCATATCTCAAAAACACACACATGAAAAGGAAAATCATATTACTATCTTAGAGACCTCTTTGTAGCTTAGATCAACAACTCAGAATTTTATGTAAAGGAACAGAAACAACTTTGACTTAAAATATATAACCAATTATATATGCCATATCAAGATCAGCATACCATCTGTCTTACATTTTTGTGTTGTAACAGTTAACTGTATCACTTTACAATAAAATTTCTTTTGGAAAAGAATTTTCCAGAAGGCCAGAAAAAGACCAAAATATTAACACTCACTTTAGAAAGCACATACATAGAAGTAGCTTGCTTTGTTAATTTTACTTACTACTGTCTTTTTTTGCAGCTCTCTGATAAAATTTTAGTTCTGAAAATAATGGACCATTTTCTTGATATTCCTATGAAAGCAAAGAATAATTAATTTTGCTAGGTAAAAAATAAACCTGAAGATAGAATTGGTATTTGAACTGTGAAAATGAGTATACATATATAATACATAATAGTACTTGAATCATATTACAAAACACAGGTACCATATTTCCACTAAAAATCTCAGAAAATACTAAATAAACTTGAAACTCTCAATGCTAAACAACATATTGTACTCTTATCCCAATACAGTCTTACACATGAAAGTAGACTTATGGAAAGTAATGCCAAAAGCACTAAGAATTATATATATGAGCACACATAAATAAACATTCACTCTCCACCAACATGTACACCAGGAAGGACACTGGAAATTTACCTTGGGGGTTCACTCATAATATCTTTACTGAGTGTCTTATTTTATTCTTTGTAAAGACACACAGGGCATACAAACAGAAGTAAATTTTTATGATCTTACTATGTGGTGGAGAAGGAAAATAGGGTACTGTGATGGTATACAATGGTAATTCTTCAGTATTAACATTCTAATAAGGTGAAAATATATTACAACCAGTAGGTGAATAAGTACAAATAATTAAAAATAGAGGTAAAAATTTTTACAAAATACAAAGAAATAAAATAAAGTCAAATAAATGTAAAATATAAACTCAAAGCAATACTTACAACTTTTATTACATGTCTTGCATCACTGTCTCGGTTATTTGTGGGGAAAGCTGCACAAAGAGCACAACAGAAATATAGTAATTGTTCCCAATTATTGATTACCCATTCACAACGGTACTAAGCATTTACATGTTAGTGTGTTATGTTCTCCTAGCAAGCTCTTATAGCAGTATCATCTACATTTTATACAGAAGCTAATGAAGTTTGAAAAGTCAAACAATTTATCAAGAAAGAGCAGACTAGGCATTGACACTCAAATCAATTTGATATCAAGCCCATACTCTTGATCATAATTCATACTCAAAAATACAAAAGTGGAAACCAACAGGTTGTATTAATCACACAGACCAAAAAGGTAGGCAAAATACTTCCTGGGCACATGGCATTAAACTAAATAGATGATATATAGTAAAATCCATGGATTCGATGTTACTAAAAGAGAATCTATGATGATTCAGGAAAGAAAATTAATTTTAAGTAGAAAATTTAAAATAATTTTTACTTAACAAAATTCTAGAATAAACTGAACTAAAATGAGAATAATGTATTTAAAAATCAACTTCTGAACCTATCAATTATTCCTATGCTGCACAATATGTATCTCCTAAGTTTAGGTTGTTCTCATTTTATTCTCTGCAGTTATATTTCTGATAATTTAATTCAACTTTTTAAGAACCAGCTTTTCAATTTTAGAATGACCCTACCCTTCCCTGCACATCAGCAGATACCAACTAATCTATGGCTGGACAGAACCTGGCCACACAGCCAGAAGTGAGCTGCAGAGCACGAGCAGAGCACCATCTGCGTGTGGAGCAGCACCCCTTGCTGCATCATGGCCTGAGCTCCACCCCCTCCCAGGCCAGCAAAGGCACTAGATTTTCATGGAAGCAAGAGTCCTACTGTTGTGAACTGTGCATGTGAGGGATCTATCACTGGACCACTATCCAGTTTTTAAGTAACAGGAACTGCTCCAGATATTTCTTTTAGAAACTCATCCACCACTGATAGCACACTTCAGTGATACGAAATAGATTACAGAGCTTGCCTATTAGTGTGACAACTCAATCTGTCATGTCAAAGGAGAACAACAGCTGTGTTCAAGTCAGTAGATGATTCAATGCCACACTACAGTTATGGGTAACGAGTGCACACTAGGATTTTTGACATGGTTCAAACATTAACAGAAATCATGGAAGAGTATGACCCAGGGCTTAATTTAACCCATGTGGTGAATGATCACATATCTCATATTTGAAGAGAGCTTCAGCTTTCCATACCAACCACAAAAGACTCCTTATTTGGGAAGGAATGGAGCAGGAAAATCAACTTTGTGCTATGAGAGGACCAACAGCTTAAGATGGCAAACAAGTTCAAATCCTGCTAGTGCTGGTTCAAAATCAAGATAAGAGTATCCTGAGATTTCCACAGAAGCACTGAACAACCTTCCTTCATTTCCAACATCTTATCATTATAGAGTTTTCTGTGGTGATAGCAACCAAAACAACTACAGTGCACAGAGTGTCACTGTGTTCCATTATCTCCAAATGTGACTACCTGGCTACAGGAAATAAGCTAAGGGTGAGCTGCACCATTACTTCATTATAAAATGCAGTGCAGTAATAATCAAGTATACAATGTGTTTGACTCATCCCCAAACCAACCCCTACCCAATCAAATGAAAAAACTGTCTTTGATGAAACCAGTTTCTGATGCCAAAAAGGTTGGGGATGACTGCTTTACACTGTCTAGAAAGATCACTTATTCTACCTCAAATTCTTAATATATTTATGTGTATATTTATTTCTATTGTGTCTCTAAAATTTGGTCATTCATTTATTCACCTATTACCACTCATTCTTTCACATATATAACTAACCAATTTTATGAAGGAGCTAGAATATGCCAGGCACTGTGACAGGTACTAGGATAAATTTAAGGGAAAAAAGGTGGAATAATTCTTCAATAGAAATGAAAATTGGTGTTCATACTAAACACCAATTTCACTTGTAGTGTATTCATTAAAATACTGTGTACTCCTTAACATTTTCATCTAATTTCTCTTAAATCTATTAACTATTTTTATCTATTCTTTTACATCTTAGCCTAAAATTCACCATAAACTTACAGAAGTACATAAACTGTACATTTCAATTGAACTATATGTGCTCAATTTTCTTATCAATTCTTTAAAGTTTCTGGTCTTAGGAACGTTATGTGTTATTGTTTGGGTGTTCAGTGCCGTCCTCATGACTGGTTGTTAAGGTTCTTCTCTAGGTGTCCCCCAAAGCATCATGCTCTCAGAGGTGGGGCCTTTGGGAGGTGACTGGAGGAGCATGGGAGCACAATACTCATAGTATGGTGTTCAGAGGAAAAGCATGGTTGGAGGAGCATAGTCTGCCAGGATTTCTCCCTTCCCCACTCATCCCTTCATCTTCTGCTTTGTGCCATGCCATAAGCAAGCCTCCTATGTCATAACCTACTGCTGTGCCAGCCAACTTGGAACCAGCCAACTCTGGACTAAAACTTCCACAAACTGAGCTACAATAAATCCTCCTTTAAGTTGTGGCACTGCATCTCAGCAATGAGGAGAACAACTAAGACACTGGTATGAAAATGTTTGGTTTCCAACTTATAATGTTATTAGGAACCAGGAGAAACTTTAAGGGGTAAGACTGGGTGGAAGAAAGTGAGGTCACTGGTGATGTGTTCCTGAAAGAGATACAGGGAATTAGACCATCCTTCTTTCTCTTTGCTCTATGGCACCATGCAAGGGGAAGCCCTCTCTGCATGTGCTTCAGCCACTGTGACATATTGTGCATCCTCAGGTCCAAAGTAGTTGGCCCACATGCCTGAAATTTCTGAAACTGTGAGCTAAATAACTTCCCTTCTTTTAATTTTTATATATTGGTATTTTGTCACAGCAACTGAAAGCTGATGATACCAGTCGATGCTAAATAGACTGGTATCATCAGTTTATTTACTGATTTTATTGCAATAACAAAGAAACTGCTTATGTGTACTAAAATTCTCTTTTCATCTTCATTCATGTAAAGTTGTTTTACTTTCAGCAACAGAATAGCTCCAAAGAAACTTCTAGAGGATGAGAGAATCCAGATTCAAAGAAGAAAATGGAATAAAGCATATCTAAGGAAGGAACACAGTATTGGAGTGGAGGAAAGGTAGTAAGACTTATCTTCTCACTCCAACAAACATTTTTTACTAGTATAATGGCCAAAGCTAGGGAGAAAAAGGTCTGCCCAATGTTGGACCAATGAGTAGTTGGAGAATCCCTAGAGGTACAACATCCTGGGAGCAAAATTGATCTTTGCTGGCATCAAGAAGGGACAAAGGGTAAATTTAGTAGCTTACTTCAAAAAGGCTACTAATGAGTAGTAGTTGCTGCCACTGAGTAGGACCTATCCTAGAAAAAGGATTCCTGATGCAGACAGTAGAAATTGACTGACTCTTATCTAAAAGCAAAGGACCATAGTGACAAATAAATCTTTAAACCTAACAGAATGTAATAAGCTGAGAGGTGCAGAAGAAAAACATTTCGACTTTATAAAGAACTTATTATGTTACTATTCTGACAAAAAGATATCAAGCAGTCCAAGCTTCTACTCAATTTTGTTTTCAATCAGTACATTGCTACTACTTTATAATTTGAATCTTATCACATTATTTGATACAAACAGAATCATGCTCATGCAACTGAAACATTCCCAGACTTGTCATTGACAGCTACATAACAGTCTCTCTAAAATTCTAAGTCAACAGTAGAAACTTAAATCTAAAATCAGCTGACTAGAAAGCTCTGAGAGATAGATGCTTTATATGAACCAACAGATTGTTTCAGTTATTGCAGGTTTCTCTACATTACAATAATCAATGAAATAAATTTTTATTTCTATTATAAGCCATGCCATATTCTAGCTAGTGAAATTAAATGACACAAAATAATCAAGGTCCATGCTCTGGCAGTGCACTGGAAAAATAAGATATTCTTCATCTACTCATAAATAAATGTAAAACTGCAACTTAGACTAAAAACACTAACAAAATTATGTATAATAGTATTAAGATGATTAATGTGCTATACCTTTGTACTATAGTTTTGTGCTGAATTATCTGGAAAAGTAAAGATCTTTTTTAGCTTTATACTTCATTCCATTTAACATACTAAAATAGTAAGACAAAACATTAAAAGACACAAAGATCATGACTTTAAGTTCACAATTTTGACAGAAACCATGAACATAAATAAAATTCATCATTTCAAAATCAAGAGAGAAAAAAGTTTTAAAAAGGCATGATTTAATTTAGTAGATGCCAGGAAAGCAAAGGTTAAAAAAAAAGTATTTAGAGTAAACCAAAAGCTCAACATATTATAATAAATCACACCTGCAAGATCCTATAGCCACATTTCTCCATATTTTAACACTCACATTTGAAGACATTTGAAACTGATCACATCTTGCAACTGTGACACCAGTTATAATTATGACTGCTTATGCAAAGACAAACTCAATTCTAAGTGTTCTTTTCAACTGAGTTACATCCATTGCTGATATCTGAATACACTGTCACTGGTAACAAATTAATATCAAGAATATTATCACGTGTGCACAGCTGGGCATAGCCCCAAAGAACTGTAATGCCAACACTGGGGAAGCTAAGGAGGAGGACTGTCATGAATTTGAACCAATGTTTATAGCAGTATAATTTGTTATAGCTAAATCTTGGAAATAACACAAATGCCCACCAACTGAAGAATGGATAAGGAAGATGTGGTATTTTTACACAATGGAGTACTACTCAGGTGTACAATAAATTTGAGGCTTTCATGGGCAAGTGGATACAACTAAGTGAAATAAACCAGACCCACATGTGAAAATATCACATTGTCTTACTAATGTAGGAACATGAAAAAGTAAATAAAGTCTGAAAGGTACAATAGATACTGGAAGAGGGAAAGAATATGTTCAAAGAGAAGGAAATACTGAGATGATAAGGACAGTTGGGGGTGATACATAGGAAGATACATCTATGTATGCATACAGGATGGCTTGCATAATTACACTATTGATTTCTGCTTATCTATGGAAAGGAGCAATTATTGCTTAAATTTTTTCTCTTCTTAATGTGTTATTAATTTTTCCCCTAATTTTGCATACATATATCTGGTAATCTAAACAACTAATTTGAAGACAGCACTATGCAATACAACAATTACTTTCCATTTTATATTATTTTCTTAATGAAATCATGTATCATTTGTCTCTTTTCCTTCATTCCTTTGGTACTGGGGATCAAACTTAGTATCTTGTGCTTTCCAGGCATGTGTTTATGCTATATTTCCTGAAAAGAATCATAGCTATCCATAGTGACATGGAGGACCCAAACTCTTTGATATAATTCAGCTATATAAAAACCTGTAAATATAATATCATGTATGCACCTTGTACAATACCAAAACGTTATGAAAACAGTTTGCATTGTATTATTTCATCGACTCTGTATGGTTATGGTGTTTTGAAACTGTCTGATTGACATTTGTATTTCAATAAAATAAAAATAAATGGAAAAAAAATAAAAATAAAAAAATAAATAAAAAGAGAACAGTTCCTATCAGAAAACAAGCACGACAAGATTCTCTGGAAGAGTCAATAGCACACTGGAACTATATCCCCAGCCTAATTACGTATTGTTTCTATATTTTTTTAAATTATTTTCATTGTTATTTTTTTCAATTTTACTTTCTTTTGAAGAGAAAAAACAAAAGCAAAAGCAAATAGCAGAAACAAAAACAAAAACAGAGCAATATACAACAATATGTTACAGATTTTCAAAAAAAAAAAAAAGCTCATTAAAAATGGTTGTATTATCTACTTACCTACTTTTATCATCAAATCTGTTGCTCACATTAACAGAACTAGTTATATAAAATTGGACAAATAATTGATTATTCACACTTGTTTTCAAGAAAACTTAAATTTTTCTTCTTTACCTATTTAAAGTTTATTTTATAGAGTATAATAATTGATAGGACATTATAAAGTATAGACATTTAAAGACCAAGATGAGAGATATTCAACCATGGTTTTTGTATTATACATTACTGTCCTTGACTTAGTTGTTTAGATTGCAGATATCAGCTAACATGAAAATTCTAAACATTAAGTGAAATTTTTAAAAAAACTGATAGAAATTATTAGTATAATTATCTCAGCCATCTTGAATATATACTTGCATGTTTTTCCCCCTTGCTTTTTTCCCATCTTTGCTCCTTATTCTCATCTTCATTGTTTAATCCTTTTGTTTAGTTTCTTTCTATTTTACTATATCCATTATACCTTTCAGGTTTTACCTGTTCGTTCAGGTTCTTACACTAGGGAGACGATACAAAATTTACACATTATAGTTTGTGTCTAGTTGCCCTCCCAAAGCCTCATGCAGTCATGGGGTAGGGACTTTCAGAGTTTGAGATTAACTCATGATCCACTGGGATTATGGGTTTTAGTGTTACTGGGATTATGGGTGTGACTACTACACCTCACCCTGGAGTGGATAGTGTGAATATAAGACAGACAGACTTTCTCTGCTGCATTTTTGTTGTTCTGCCACTATGAACTGATACTCTCTGCCATGGAGCCAGCCAAGTATGGACTAAAACCTGCAGTAACTGTGAGCTAAATAAAACTTTCCTTCCTTCATTTTGGGTGTTGGGCATTTGTCCCAGTAATGAAAGAAGAGTAACTAAGACAACACATAGGTCTGATCTATTTCACTTATGAATATAGATACTACTTGCCTTTGAATTCTCTTAGAAAAAAAATAAAGGCAGAGGCAAGGGGATCATGAATTCAAGCCTATCCTGGGCAATTTAGTGTACTGGCTGTAGGATAAAACTCCAATGTCAGAAAAATCACAATAGAAATTAACAATATGTAAAAATAACTAATAGTAGAAACACATAAAAACTAGTTAGAATGTAATTAAAATGCTGCTTTATCATCTCCCTTTGCAAAAACATCAATTCCAGAAAAACAGAAATATTTTGCTTTACTTATGTCATAAGCATCTAGACTGAGACAAAGAACATTAATGGTTCAGTGACTAACATAGAAATTTTTAGCATTAAGTGATTTCCTTTTAAGAAACCTGAGAAATGAGTAACACGACTGGCCATCTTCATTCAGGAAAACTGAAGATATGAACAATAATATCAATAAAAAAGGCTTATGTTTTCTAAATAACATTTTCAACAAAATAAATGAAGGTTGCTTAAGAAAAATGGCTGGATCCATAGCTAGGACAGAGGAAAGCTAAAATGAGCAGCCTAAGAAATAAAACACATAATGGTAACTAATCTTACTGTGATGGATCAACTAATGGTCCACTGTTACCACCCAGCTGAACTGAATTAGCATGGTTCTAGGTGTAGAAGGCCTGCCTGAGATTTGTTTCCAACAGCACAAAAGGAGTACTGGAGGAGAAGACAGTGTGCTGTTGATTTTCCTAGAAAATCTTGTCATGTTTTTCTGATAGGAACTTAGCATTCTTATCACTGGAAGAACTTGGGTCCTCCATGTCACTATGGATAGCTGTGGTTCTTTCCAGGAGAGCTCTGGTCCTTACTTTGAACACAGTTTTCTAGCTGCAGTGCAGATCACCCAGCCTGCCAGCACAGATCCTTCATCCTGCTGGTGCACATTTTCTAGCTTCCACAAATAAGCCTTGAGCCTTCCCAGTATAGATCCTTGATATAAACTTGCATGAGACACTGGCCTAGGCTCTAAGCTCTGGCTAGATGTGTGGAGGACATCACCATGGACTCAACATTTTCAGATGAACTCATACAGGACACTTCTCTGGATTCTCTGCTCCCTGGACAGATGTCTGAATTTAACTTTTTGGGTAAATATTATAAAATAATCCCATAAATTGTGTCCTGCATTAAATCTATTCCCTTGTAAGTCCTGACTACAACAAATTTGGTACCAGAGAGGTGGGGTCCTTGCTATAATTAAAACTGAACAGGTGGTTCAGAAGTCTTTAGGAATGACTTCTGGGAAATTTGGAAAGGTCAGAGATGCTGGCTAAAAAAGTAGAGCTTGAATGTCTTAGTTCTTTGTGGGAGATTCTGGTCAGAGCTCAAAAGACCAGAAGGCTGACAGAAATCCTGTTAATAAAAACCAGGCTCAGCCAGATAGCTCAGCAGATTAAAGCACCTACTAAGGCTGGAGTTCCATCCCCAGCACACTGTGCAGTGTCAAGCTATGCAGGTCCCCAGGGCACCTGAGACTGGGACTGAGATGTGGGCACATACCTGTAATCCCAGTGCTTGGGAAGCTGAAAACAGGAGAATCATTATGACTCTGACCTATGTAGTGAACCCCTGAAGAACTACATTTAAAAAAAAAAAAAAAAAAAAAACAGGCTCAGGAAATTTCTGCTGGGAAGGAGGAATACACTGGTTGTTGGACTCCAGATGATATGTATCATAACTTGGGAGAAAGTCTGTCTGCATTTTGCTTGTGTCCAGAGACTTTGCTGGAGACTTGAAATTAAGGGTGATGAAATAATCTGGCAGAAGAAATTTCAAGGCATGAATGTTGAAATTGTGGCATGGCTATTGTTGGGGGCTTTTAGTCATATAAATATGACTGAGAATGAAGAAATATACTGAGAATGAAGAGCAAACAGCTCATCAGAATGATTTAAAATGTGAGCCTCTCCAGAAAGGAAGCTCCAGTAAAGATATGGAGTACAAAGATACAGCAAGGAAGATCTTGACTGCTGAGCAGGAACAGGTCAATAGAAAAGACAGCCTAATGGCATCTCAACAAACAGTAGGATTCTAACCTCTAACTGTGTGTGTGTGTGTGTGTGTGTGTGTGTGTGTGTGTGTGTGTGTGTGTGTGTGTTTAGTACAGGGTCTATAGGGTCTCACTACATAGAACTGACTCATAGTAATCTCATTTTCAGCTTCCCAAGTGCTGGGATTACAGGCACATGCCACCATGCCCAGTCTCAATCGCCATCTCAGTGTGTCCCAGGGGTGGGGCCAGCACGGCACACTGGGGATTGAACCTGGGCTGCTGCATTCTGCTTAAGCAGGTGGTTTAGTCCACTGAGCTATCTGGCCGGCTCTACCCTCTAATACACAAAAGTGAAAAACTGCTTTGAGAAGAAAGCTGCAGATCACTATGTTTCAGAATGATGGTGGCTGCACCATGTTGCTCAAAATTAGATTCAGAGTGCTAAATGATCTAGGTACTTGACCCCTACAACAACAAAAAAAGGGAAACCTGACCACTGTTCCACCTGGCAGCAGATCTTGGCATCACCCATGTGGTAATAGATTTAGGCAAATGCACAATGTGAGAGTTGTGGGGTTAGAAAGTTTGCACCCAGAATTCAGGTCTGGTGGTTCATCTGTGTCCCTGAGGGCAGCACTTAAAGTTGTGAGTATAAAGCCAAAGCAGCAACACCCATCACAGAAGACTGGCGAAGCCAAGAATATGGAGTCTGAGGAAAACAGAGTAGCAGAACCAGCCCAAGAGAGAAGCCTAGGAGTTACAAAAACTGGAAGTGCCACAGGAGAGGAGCCAACTAAGCTCTTTTAAGTTCATAACTTGCCAGATTGCCTTGGATGCTATACATTGAATCCTATGTAACTATAGGATTCAAGATTTTGGTCTTGCTTTATTCCCAATCCTTTACATCTGTCTGTAACTTGTGCAATGGAAATGTCTATCTTGTTCAATTGAATATTGGAAATGTTTCTTTCCACTTGTACATGGCTTGACAGAAAGTCTGCCAAGATTTCCCATGGTGGTGCTACAGCCAAACATGTCAGGAGGAGGGGAGCCTGATCATAAAAGGTAGGCCACTGTGGCTATGGCCCTTCTCTCTGCTTCCTGGCCACCATGATATGAGTAGCTTTCCTCCATAGTAAGGCTTTCCACTATGCTATTTCTGTGTTTGAACCTACCAACCATAGATAAAATTTCTCAAACTGAGCCAAATATAAGCCTCTGCTCTTTTAAATTATATGTATTGTGTATTATAACCCAGCAACAAGGAGAATGATTAAGACATACTTGGTTAACAGGAGTGGGTTCATTTCCCTAACTTCACTTATCATTTGATTTAGAAGACTTTGAAAATGTCTTGAGTGATAAGTTTGGAAAGGCTCTGGGATGCCTGGTGAGAAACTCCTAGAAAGCTGTACTCCTAGCTCTATGGGCATTTCTGGTCACAGATAAGACTGGCTTGGTCACAGAAATACAGACAGTATGCATCAGCATCAAGTGTTCAATTGTGAACAATGATCTCATTGGCTAGAGACCTTTTATGCTACAATTTGGCATAAAATTTGACTAAATTTTGTTCTCGTCTTGAGATTTACAAGGTGACATTAAGGGTGGTGGACTAATTAATATGGTAGAGGAAATTTCAAGGTAGTCCAATGTTTAGGCTGTGGTATGTACACTGCTAGTACAATATAGCCAGGAGTAAAATCTCAATTGTAAAGTTTTCAGTTTCCCCACAAAGGTAATGGAGCAGGAGAAAGCTTGAACATTGTTAGCATTAGAACATTAGCATTAAAGCAATGCCAAACCACCACCCACTGCTCAAATATCATCTTGGCACCCATCCCCTATTCCTGCTACTTCAGATGATACTATTGCCTCTTTTGAAAAAGGAAAGGGCACTCTAGAGTGGCTAAGATTGGGGGGGTCCTAATGTGCAAATCAGAATTTAGCCTTCTGTTCACTGAAAACTGGTCTGCAGGTTTATGCTAAGTCAGGAACAACACTTTGTTATTTCTCAAAACTTAGTTTTCAGGGCTCCCTCCTGTATACTGAGTCCCCTGTCTACAGCCTGGGCCCTACTAAAATAAAATATAAAGACTTGCTTTAGTGTTCCTGTAAGATAAATAACAAATACATAAAATGCCAAGTATTTGGCATTCTTGTGGGCATTCCAGGACTCAGCAAGACCCTATCCTTCACAGGCTCCAGGGTGTAAAAGTGAGAGCCCCAGGCTCAAAAAGACCACCTAAGGAATTGGTTCCTTGGAGTTCAGCTCAATGTGTTCAAATATTCAGGTACTTAGAGGCCTCTACAGCCATCGTACAAGAGGTTCAGTCATTACTCAAGCTACTGGAAGACCTTAGCATCATTCACATGGTGTTTGTTTTATGAGCACACAGAATACAAAAACTGTGTGATCAGACCAGGGAGTATTTCACAAAGATCTCAAAAGAAGACCCGAAAGGGCAAGACAGTATACCCTAAAAGGTACTGGGTACAGCTGTGAGAGTAAGCCAAAAATGCAGTGGAGAACCCAAGAGAAGCCAGGAATATGCAATATCTACAGAAAGCTATAGCTAGTGAGCAAAGGAAGGCAAGGATTGAGGCCAGTAGAGTACAACCAAGTATCACAGTGTCAGGCTGCCCCAAGCTGTTTGATTTGATACCTCCCAGCTGTCCTCCCCCAGGTCCTTCATTTTTGGTTATTACTTTCCATTTAAAATCTGTAAGGATCTTGTGGAGAGAAAAGTGAGTTAAAAGTCAGTACTTTTCCCATTATCCATTAGCCTATTTATTTTACTCTCCTATAATGTCTTCTGCTTGATGTATAATCACTTTTTCAACTTTGGGACAAGTACCGGGCACATCTTAAAGGAGAGGTGGTTTATTTTGGCACACATCCTCATTTCAGTTCCAGGTTGGTTGATTCCTGGGCTGCAATTAAAACTACCTCCAGCCACCATGCCACCTAAATAAAGTAAAGAAATTAAAAAAAAAAAAAAAAAAAAAAAAAAAAAAAAAAAAAAAAAAAAAAAAAAAAAAAAAAAAAAAAAAAAAAAAAAAAAAGGTCCAGGGTCAGGAATCAACAAATGAAAAATCAGATATAAAATTCCACTAATTTTTACACTTGTTAACATAACATGAAAAGCAGACCTGCCTTCCAAGAAACGCTTTGAAAAGTTCTTCAAAGGAAAAGAAAAATAAGGTCTAATGGTCAATCCTTCATAATAAACAAACAAACAATGAGAGAAGAGAAAAATAGAGGTGTAAATCATGCTGCAGTAGAAAATATGTGGAGAAGACATTTGCAAAAAAACTTATGGAAAAAATACAAAATATTAACACAAAAACAAAGACAAGTCACTCAAAAATAGGGAACAGCCAGCAAGATAGCTCAGTGGACTAAGCACCTGCATAGGCAAAACCAGAGGCTGGGTTCAATCCCTAACAGGCACCACATGTGGGGCCTATCCTGCTCCCGAGCACACTGAGCTGGCCACCAAGATCAGGTGTGGTAGGGCACGCCTGTAATCCCAGCCCTGTAGAGGAGGAAAACTGGAGGATCACTATGAGTCCAAGCTGGGGAGTGAGACCCTGTACCAAATACATTAAAAAAATTTTTAAAAAGGGAAAAGGTTCAATAAATATGTCAAAAACACATGAAAAAATATTCAACATATGTCAACAGGGAGCTGTAAATTAAGACAATGAGATACAACTACACATCAATTAAAATAGGTAAAATCTAAAACAATGATAAATGTTGACAACATGTGGAGCAACAGGAACTCTCACTCTGCTTGTGAGCATGTAAAATGGCAAAGGTAATTTGGAACAATTTCTAAAAAGGTAAACACAATCTTACAATATGATTCAAAAATCACACTATCAATATTTACCAAATGACTTAAAAATAAGTCTTCAAAAACCCTACACAATGTTGACAATAGATTTATTTCCATCAACAAATACAGGAAACAACTCAAATGCTGTTTGACAAGTGAATGGATAAAGTATATCTATATAATGAAATATTATTTAATATAAAAATGAACATATTACCATACCATAAAAAATGTAAAAGTAACTTAAATGCATACTGCATACTGAAAATTCAGTCTATGAACTCAAATACATACCATTCAAGAAAATATAAAATGCAGAAATAGGTAAAAGATCAGTGATTATTAAGGGCAAGTGGAAGACAAATAAGTAGAGCTGAAGCAATTCAAGTCTATACATCACTACATATGGTAATGTAACAATAGGCACATGACAATATTCCTTTATCAAAACACATAAAACTGGCCTGGGGATATAGCTCACCAGTATTAGCAGCTGCCTAGTAAGTGCAATGTCCTGTGTTTGAAAACATAAAACTATATAACAAAATGAGTGAGCTATCCATAGTACAAGAAGCAGACAGGTTATCTTGTCCAAACACTATTAGTGTAAATCTTTCTGTTCATAGAATTACACACAAGTACTGCATATTTATCCTAACTGTACTGCTTATAAAAACACAGAATGGTCCATCCTTTGTATCCCTCCCTTTTTTTTTGTCTTGTCAAAGATGGGTATTCTATTGTCATTCAATTATTATAGGTGCTTGAATTCAGCAAAACATTCCAACATAGTCCAGCAGTCCACAACAGCAGTACATTATCCGAAGTTAAACAGAGCCATTTACACCTCAGCTTATTATTATAGCTTTATTTTATTATACCTCACGGCCATTGCTTGACCAGTTTGCTCTCTGTGAAAGCCTGAGAGAAAGGTTTCTCTCTATGTGACTCTCCTTAGGTACACTATACATCACTGATCACATTCCTCTGTGGCTCCATAATCTCCTTGATCAGAAAATGTGGGGCACAACTGAGTTCCATGATATTACAGTACAGGTTCTCCTATGTCCTGACTCTTCACGGACTTTGTAAGGCTAGGGCCAAAATGTTGGCTGACCTTGCAACCCCTCTATTTCTCCAATTTTTGATCTGCAAACTAAGGTTGTTCACCCTCCAGAAGAGAAGCTGATTATTACCCTGCAACATATGCAGCTCAGTTTACCCTAACTATCTAAGTTCCTTTTAGTTGTTGTTATAACTATTTGTATTTCTTCTTTTGATTTCTTATACTAGGGAGACTATACGATATTTGCACATGTGAGACTGGTTAATTTCGCTATGAGTGTATGTTCAAGTGGCATCCACTTCAATATAAATGCTTCAAGTTTATCATTCTTTATAGCTGAGTAATACTCCATTATGTAGAAATACCACATATTTTTCAACCATTCCTCATGTGACAGACATCTTGGCTCTTTCCAAGATTTTGCTATCAGAAATTGTACTGCTATAAACATAGGTACACATATATCACTATGATATAATGTTTTCTGTTTCTCTGGGAAAATTCCCAGAAGGGAGATAGCCCACTCGAATGGGATTTTCAGTCCCACTCTTCTGAGGAGTCTCCACACTGATTTCCACAATGGTTACACCAGTCTACATTCCACCAGCATAGGAAGTTTTCACAGCATCCTCTCCAACATTTGTTGTTGGTTGATTTTTTTATAATAGCCTTTTTTTCTGGATGAGATGATATCTCAGTGTTGTTTTAACTTGCATTTCATGGATGGCTAGTGATGTGGAGCATTTTTTCATATATTTATTTGCTTCTTTAATTTCATCCTCTGAGAAGTGTGTATTCATCTCAGATGCCCATTCCTGGACTGGGTCTTGAAATCTGATGGCCCTAATATATCTTAGTTCTTTATAAATTCTAAGAGAGCATACCTTTGTCTGAGTGCTTATTAGTTAAGATTTTTTTGAAATTTGTGGGTTGTCTTTTCACTTCGTTGAAAATTTCTTTTGACGTGCAGAAACTCCTCAAAAAGAGTTGATCCCAGTTGTTGATTCTATCAAGTGTTTCCTGTGCGAATACATGTTTGTTCATGAACTCTTTGCCTACCCTTATGTCTTCAAGAGTTCCTCCTACTTTCTCTTCCAGTATATTGTTTCTATTTCAATGTTTAGATCTTTAATCCATTTTGATTTTAGCTTAGTGCATGGTGATAAACCTGGGTCAAGTTTTAGTTTAAGGTATTATTGAAACTGTACTATAATTCTGCTTTAAAAAATAAGTATATAGCTGCATTCTTTTAATTCATTGAATAGAGGGATCTGCTCTAAGTGTTTGTAAATAGAATATCATGTGTGCACCTTGTCCAACAAAAAACCATTACAGAAACAACATGCAATGTATTATTTAATCTGTTCTACTAATTTGATTTGAAACTGTCTCATTTCTATTTTTCTTCAATAAAATTATGAAAATAGGAAAAAACAAAAAAGCAAAATGAGTGAGCTCTATTTATAGACTTTAGTGAGAAATAATATATAAATATCAATTGTTACAAATTTTATCACACTAATTCGAGATGTTCATAATAAAAACTGACAAGGAAGATAGGAGAGGCAATATCTATATTCTGTTCTAACTGCCCATTTATAACTCTAAATCTGCTCTAGGGCTAGGGAGATAGCTCAGTAGAATAAGCACTTGCCTTGCAAGTGCAGGGTCTTGTACTCAATGCCCAGTATCACAAAAATAAAATAAATACAATAAAATAAAACTATTCTAAATAATGTTTGTCAATTAAAGGACACTAACATGATAGCAGTTAAAATGTAAGACAAGAAATACCAAACCTGCAGCATATATCCTACTTATCAAAGAAACTAAAAGTTGGCTTCAGTGTAGACAGAAAGAGACTCATGAAAAACCCATTAGTTAAGGACAGAGAGTGGGAAATGATTCTCCTAAAATTCAAGAGACCATTTAAAATTCTATTTTTCTTTCTGTTTTTTTTTTCTCAGCTCATTTCCATTCCAGCAATTTTTTGTTGATAAAAAGACTTCCCCAAAATTTAAAATTCTGAAGAGAATCTTCTTCTTAAGATCCCACAAAAGTAGGACAAATGAGTTACTTTTCTCTCTACACCCTGTCAATTGTCCTAGGGGCCGCAGTATAGCAAGACAAGAAACAAAAGATTTCTGGCTAGCAAACCTGAAAGACATCCCAGAGCTTGAACAACCAAACTGTTGTTCAAAAAGCTCACACAAGTCAGTACATATCCTCAAAAGTGAACTATACGCTGTGCAAATCCAAAACTTATCACTGAGTGGAACACACCACTCAGACCCAAATAACACACTCTATAGAAAACTCAATCAAATCATATACAAAATTAGAGAATACTTGTGAGAATTTGAGACTTGTGTCCAACTAGGAAAACTGCCAGTTAAAACAAAATAGTGATATTTTCTCTGAGAAATAAATAGGACCCAAAGCCTTATAATATTCAACAATATACCTAAGTTTATTAAGAAAATACATTAGATTTATTAAGAAAAAAACTCACTTGAGAAGACAATCAACAGACAACAATGCCAAAAGGACAAAAATGTTAAAGCAATCTGACAAAAAATTGTGGAAACAACCTTTTAATGTAAATGAAAAAATATATACGAAAAAAATCTCATTGGAGGGACAAGGGTCTCATTAAGTTCCTCAGAATGGCCTCAAACTCATGATCTTCCTGCCTCAGCATCCAGAGGGCTACAATTACAGGAATGCACTACCATACCCTGCTTCACAATCTGTTTTAAATACTGGAGGGGACTTCTACAATTATGGAGATGATACACAAGGATTCACTAAATCTTGTCACAGTTCAATAGAAATTATCCAGTTTGAACAGAGAAATAAAATATGGGAAAAATGAATACAACCTCAGGAACCTCTAAACAATAGTAAAACGCTGAACAACTGGAGCCACTGAAGTAGATAAGTATGAGATACTAGAAAAATATTTGATGGTGAAAATACCCCAAGTTTTATGTTCATATTATATAAATATTCAGACTTGAAATTATCAGAGAACTCTTTCAAAAAAGGATAAATCCAAGAAAATCAATGCCCAGACACATTATATTCACACTAATAATAGCTAAAAAACCAAAAATCTTGAGATGCCCACAAGCAAAACAATATAGTATCTGTACTTCTATCACTCTAAACAATAACTCAAATGATTACAACTTCTCATCAGAAATCATGAAGAAGAACGTGCTGAAAAAGAACAGTCAATCCAGTAGCCATCAAAAATACACTTCAGAAAGAAGACTCGGTGAAGGAAGACACTAAGGGAATAAAGGAAAATTATCATAGGAAATATGAACTATCAAGAATAAAGGACAAAACACTATACATTTCTAAAAAGCAATGGAGGCTGCATTTTTTACTTCAGTTTCTTAAAATGCATTTGACAACTTCAGCAAAAATTGTAACATGATTGACAGGATTTTTAATGAGTGTAGATATAAAACTATATCAAAATTTATGTAGTGCAGCTAAAGCAGAGCATAAAGAATAATAAAACATCAGAAATCAATGAAACCAAAAATGAAAATTAATGAAACAAAGAGCTATTTCTTTGAAATGATAATTAAGTTAATACATGTAGTATTATTGGTAACAAAAAAAGATCAGTATCAGAAATAAAACAGGTTCTTCACATAGTATGAACAGCTCTCCATATATACATTTGAGGTCTGATGAAATGAAGTGATTCCTGAAAACCACAAATTTTGATTTTGTTTTCTGTTTGGTTTGGTTTGGTACCAGGAATACCAAACCTTGGGATCTTGTACTTGCCAGATAGGAACTATGCCGCTGAACCATATTCCCAGCCCAAAAAAAAAAAAAAAAAAATACCACAAATTATTAACACGTATAAAGTAAAACAAGTGACAATATTAGTTCTATAACTACTAAAGAAAATGAAATTATGGTTAAAATATACTAAAATGCAATTTTCTGAAAATCTCTAAACCCAGGTGGAGTCATGTAGAATAGTACAAAAATGTTTTAAAAATACAACTGTACATATTCACTTTTAGAAAGTCAAAGAGGGAACTTCACAATTCATTTTATGAGAGCAGCACTACCCTGATACCAAAACCTGGCAAAGATGGTAAAAAAGGGAGGAGGAGAGAAAGGGAAAAGGGGGAAAAGGGAGGAGGAAGAAGGAAGAAGAGAGGGTAGACAGATGGATAAGGGAGAGAAGGAGGAAAAGAGAAGAGGAGAAAAGAGAGAAGGAACTATAGACCAGTAAACTTCTTAAGGAGAAAAGCAACTATCTTCAAAAACATACAAAACAAAACAAAAACACACATATATATTTTTATGTTTACCAAAGATCAAGTTGGGTTAATATGAGAAATGAAGGAATGCTTCGATATTTTAAAACTTATCACTGTCATTCACCATGTTGAGCCTAAAGAACACTTTACTCAAGGAGAGCTCACCCAACTTGATAAGGAACATCTGTAAAAAACCCATAGCTAGCATCATACTAAATGATAGGAGGCATAATGCTTTCTCCTTATAACTGAGGAAAATTCAAAGATAGTCATCATTCCTATTCATACTGTAAGTCTTAGCTAATGAAATTAGTCAAGAAAATACATGAAAGAAGAGAAAGGCTCAATTTGTATCACTGTCATTATAGAAAAATCTGAAAATTTGCATTAAAAAAATAAGAGAATTTACCAAGATCATGATATAAGTTTAACAACAACAAAATCAGTTACATTCAATATACTAGAAAAGATCAAAATGGAAACTGAAATCACAAAAGCAACATCATTTTCAGTAACACATACACAGAATATGCTAAAAACTACAAAAAAGTTGGTGAAAGCCATCGAAGATCTAAAGAAGTGGAGAGACATACTATGATCATGATCTAGAAAATTTCTAGTAAAAATTCAATCACAAATTTATCTATAGATTCAATTGAGTACCAAACAAAATCCCCACAAAATTTTTCTGCAAACATAATTTGATCATAAATATGTATGAAAATATTGGAATTAAATATTTAAACTCACTTTGAAGAAAAATAAAGATAAAGGAATTACACTGTCCAAATATCTTCCAATGGCACAGTAATAAACCATTGTATTCATACAAAGAATACCACTTGCCATGAAAAAGAAATGAACTACTAAAAATTCAAGCTCAGAAATTATTTAATATGTGATTCCAATTATAAGAATCCTATACATTATCAAAAAAGAAAAAACTATGAAGAGCAGAGAACCATAGTTAGAGATAAAGATGAGTTTAACCATAAAAGGACAGCATGAAGAGGATTTCACTGGTGATGAAGCTGCTCTGCATCTTAATTGTGTTGGCACAATGTTAAAAGGCTTAGAAAAATAATGATTTTCTCAATATTAATTTTAAAAAATAAGGAAAAGGGACATGTACATAATAACACAAAATTGAAAATGCTTAGAGCCAAAATATGCAGTGCATAACTTTGGTAGAAAAATACAAAAAAGGAAAACAGTAGGATTCAAGAGGAAAGTGAACTCGAACTTAATTTGAACATGCAGAAACTATAAATAGCAGGCGGGTAGTAATGTAAGCAAAAGATGCAAGATGATCTTGATGTTCTTTGCAGCAGTATAGTCCAAGATTATATATCACTACTCATGAAATTTGAAAAATGAGTTCTGTATAAGTGAAAATTTCTACCTTTAAAATACTGCTAAAGTCCTTCAAAATTTAACCTTTTACTATAAACCTGATTATCAAGTTCAGCTCATTAGAGCACAGGTTGTTATTAATAGAATCTTTTTAGAAGCCTGATGCACTGAACACATCAGAGCAGGAATACTTATGCGGACATGTAGTCCTGGGGACTGGAGCACCACCCACCTTCACTTATGTACCCAGGTCCCATTAGAGACGAGTCAGGACTTAAGTAACTGACTTATTTTCTCAGTTTGATAATATTTCCAGTGATAGTGATCCTTTCTTAGGGAGTATCTGATCATCTTTCAACCTGGAGGATTCTGATCATATTGTTTTATCATTACATTTTTCACTTGCTTCATCACCTTTTACGTTTGTAAAAATAAGCTATTTAGTTTTCTTAATGAGTTTTATTATAGAAAGCAAACGTAGGACATACTCTTTTTACTATTTTACTCTTTCTTAGATGTGAATGAAACTCTTAACTTTTCAGTGTTCTTATCTCACCATTTTAAGTATTTCTTTTTTGGCAACTGGGATTAGGGATTTTTGTCAAGCATACTCCTTCATAAAGTGTTTAGGACTTTCATCCAAAGTCCTAATGGACAATTGCATTATAATGCACCATTCTATAATTTTTATTATTATTCTTTGCTCTTCTTTGTTAGTTACCTATGTTTCTTCTTTTCTAATTACCTATAATCCACTCACTTGATTATATAATACTATATTTCAATCCATTTATCCATTTTTTTATTTATCTATTTCTTAACCATTAACACATAGTCTGATTTAACTGTATTCTGTATTCATTAAATATATACTGAGTTTGCTACAAGTATCAATATGTAATTTAATCTTTGTTTCACTGTCACCCAGTAATTCGTTAATATAAATTCTTAATTCATTAATTCACTGTAAAAATGTAAATTATATTGCAAAGTCCTATGTAGACTATTTTTAAACAAGTTCTCAAATTTTTACTGCACTTTCATTTATATTATAAAATCTTTTAATATTTAATGCAGTTATTTTATAACTGTCATATACTTCCAAATGTATTTTTTCATAGAAATAATCTATTACAAAATGACTTTGATTTCCTATAATCTCAAATATTTAATTCTATCTCTTAAGATACATAACATTTAATTATATTGTATACTACAATGATAATCATTCCTTTAACTATCATGAAGTCTATTTTCAATATCTGAAAAGTAAGGACTGAAATGGTTCTTGACCTTCCTTTCTTAAGGAGTATTGTAAATTTTATATATTTGGGTTTAAAAACCTAAGTAAGAATCCTCAGCCTCATTCTTATTATTGAAACACTTTCTCAGGTTCATGGTAAAATTAGTTTCAATAGGAAAATCTTTTATATAAATTTTATTATGGTCTCAAGGTCCTCATGATTTCATGTGTTATTCTTACTAAGCCCAAATACAAGACATATACAGACAATAAAGTCATCATTTCTTTCTTCTTGATGATCTCCTTATGTAAATTAAGTTATTTTGCTGCTTATTGATACTACAATTAATTCTCTGCCAGCCTACATCAATTTATTTTCAATTACATCATTAAAAGTTTTATCAGTGTTTGAATTTCAATAACACATTTTTAAATATTTAACATCACCTTATTTCAGCAAAAGGAACTTTGGAGGATTCAAAAGAACTCCTCAATAAAAACTAACCTTTAGAAAGGATCCACAATGTATTCAGTACATATTAAATTACAGGTAGAAGTGTTCTCAAATTTGCTTCTGGGCCACAGTTTTATTTTTTATTTTTATTTTTTTATTTATTTTTTTTTTTGTCTTTTTGAGACAGAGTCTCACTGTGCAGTTCAGGCTGGCCTTAAGCTCACTTTGTAGCTCAAACTGGTCTCGAACTCACAACAATCCTCCAGTCTCAGCCTCCCGAGTGCTGGGATTACAGGCCTGCGCCACCACGCCCGGCAGGGCCACAGTTTTAATAATTGTTAATTTCAGAACACTTATACTTGTTCAGAAAATGTTTGCTGTCATTGTTCTGATGATGAAAATCTATGCAATCATCCTGGGACTTTCATTATACCACATCTGCCCATTAGGTAAACATTTGCATTTCTTTTTGTTTTCCAACTCAGCAAGCACGAGTCCTGAGTTCAATCCCTGGTACAAACAAAAATATAATTAACAGCTTTTTTATTCTCCAGAAATTAATATTAGTACTCTATGTCATCATTAGTGCTCAAAACCATGTACTTTAATTTAATGCAATAGTATTTTGTTCTTTTTTGGGGGGGATTATATACAAACTTTGAAGAAAAAAAAGCATCCTAACAGAAAAACAAGTATTATGGTTTCTATTAAAAATATTTAATTACTATTAAAGACATTTAAAATTCACCACTACATGAAATGGGCTAACCTCTTCATTAAAAAATCTGTAAATAAGTAATCATTACTCATGTTACATCTGGAAAGAACTATGTTTTAAACTGACTGTTATGAATATTCTGACAGTTATACAAATTGTTACAAGGTACATTAAGTGTCCATTTTTCCAAGTATTTGTGTGTATGTATGTGTTCCATTCCATAAAATATCTAGTTTCCTAAGCAGTTCATCTTTAAATTGTTATCCAATAAAAAAGATATGGTCAAGAATATTTCAATTATTTGTACTGAAACCTATTTTTACCTGATGTTTATTGAATTTATATCACAGAGAGTTAGAGGCTTTTTTTGATCTTCCTGCTTATTAGAACTCAAAACAAATGTATAAAACCTTATAAATGAAACTAATTTACTCTTGAAAAGCCAAAAAAAATTATCAAATCTTTCTCATCAGATTATATGCATGATTCGTTGACTAGTCTTAACTTTTTCATAAAATATTGTTTGATCTAAGGAACAGCAGATTTTTAATATATTTTTCCAGAGCTTAACATTAGATTTACTATAAATATCAGATGTTCTTTCACAGATTTGGTAATCTTAATAATATTAAAAACATATCACTGATGCTGTAGGCCTTGAGCTGTCATTCTGATTGAAAGTGACACCATTATAAGCACCATCACTAACAGATTTCTTAAATTAGCTGCCAATACTATCAATTACATATTTTGCTGTTATTTTAGAAATGAGCTTATTATAAGCACACCATTTGCCACTATTTTATCTGCCCAGCAATAAACTCAAAGTGTTCTTTGACAAGGGGCATCAATCAGCAGAGCGAAGAAACCTGGGTTCAAATGGAGATGGAGACAATTATTAAAACTGTGGCTCAGAAGCATATCACTTCACCTCCCTGGGCTTCACTATCATCCTTCTTAAACTGTAAAAAAAGAACTAAATAAAATAATGCATGTAAAGCATTTAACACGGAGCTTGGCATACACTATGGCAAGGATTTTAGTAGATGATGATGAAAATGATGATTTCCCAAAAAGGATTTCAAAAACTAGTCTCAGCAGTCATCAGATGCTACAGACACATTTAACACATGGCCACTTTTACTAGACTCAGTCTTTCATTCCGTTTTACTTCTGTGCTCTGCATCGTGGCCTCCACAGTGAGGCTTTGGTAACATTACTTCTAAGAGGTTCATTAGATGGCACTCAGGATGCCTGAAATGGAAGCTATGTTCTCCATGTGCCTCTTTCACATATGCAGAAGCTTCTGATTGCTCTTGCTTGAAATAAATTTGCAGGAAGCTTCCTTTACTCCACACTAAGCATAGGAGAGAAAAATGGCCAGTGTCTCTGGGGAATAATTAACAAAAGACAGTTTGTTTCATCTTCATGATAAAATACAGCATCCCTACTAAAAGGCAAATTCATCATTCCCCAAAGTTAAATAGAATGACACTTTAAAAGTAATTCCAGTTGATTAAATTTAGGATTCTGAAAAAAATTAATTCATGAATACTCTGAATCTTTCATTTGATTTTAAAATGTATAAATGTTCATTTAACTTTGAGCCCTTGCCTCTCAGTGTTCTATTCTGAGCTAGTCAAACAAGTGGTAGCAGGCATGCTGGGCTCAATAATACTGGCTCTCATATTTAAATACTCTATTTCACTTGGATTGCAAATTAAAGACAGTCTCCTGAACACTGACACATTTTCAATGATTGATTTTACAAAATGTGTTGATTTTTCCTACACTGTTTTGTCTCTATGTATGTCAACTTTGGCCTTCTTTTCTTGCTCTTTTGCAGTACTGCTATCTCTTTGAAGCCATTGTCTTTCCATAGCTGTCTGATATTTTAAAAAATGTACACTAGACCTCATAACTAATTGCACAGATAGAAAATTCTGGATCTGAAACATAAAATATGTAAGCCCAGAAACCATAACAAAAGCTTTTGACTATGTGAAAGCCCCTAATCATACCTTTCCAGACTTAGATTAAAAGAAATTCTAGAGCTGAGGGGGGTAGATCAATGATACAGCACTTGTCTAATACGTGTAAGGTCCTGGCTTCAATCTCTCCACCACTGAAAAAACATATATATACATATATATTTTCTATTAAAAGTTGGGGGTTTTTTGGTACCAGGGATTGAACTCAGGACTTTGCGCCTGCAGGCCAGTACTTATTCTACTGAGCTATCTCCCTGATCCTAAAGTTGTGTTCATATGCTTTGAAAAGTTTATTTTTTTAATGCATTCTTACATGCCTACCAGTCAACCCATTTAACAATAAACACCAGTGTTTTTTTCCCAAAAAATACGTATACTTGCTAGCAGGTTTAATTAAGTGCTATTCAGAATTATTTTATTCAAAACATAAAATAGGTTAGACTTTACAAAATGTCCATTTTTTAACATCCCCCATGATATGCACTGGCACAGTACATTTTCCCAATAAATCCTATAATCTAAAGATTAAGTACTGGCTTCTTGTATTTTAAAAATAATTTGAAAAATATATCAACTAATAACCTCTGCCCTCAAATTTCCTTTAAATTTCTTTTTTTCCCCTTAAATTTCTAAATATAAAATTTCAGTGCTTTACACACAAAACACGTTATCAAATGGAGTAAAATATTTAGTTTCAACTTATATATTGGGAAAATCGTTTTTCCCTAGCAGATGAATTCTATTGTTAATTTATATTATTTCTGAAAAGCTGCAATATGGAAGGCAGTATTTAAGCAGTCTGAGAGACTGTTTATAAGGAGTTAAAAATGTAGAGTATGTATACACACTACATTTGAGCAGTATGAGGAGTTTGAAAAGAATATGCACACTGTAATCATATGAAATAATGAGCATTATGAGAAAGCATGCTATGGGAACAAAGAAAAAGTTATGGATTCCCCTGCAGCTCTTTAGCATGACAGAACTTTTGTAAAGTCTACCAGCCATGATTTATTTCTACAGCCTGTCCTAGCAACAGAGCTTCTCCCTTCCAATCTACCAAATTTTGGAACTCTTGTGTTTTGGCTGTTGTTTGCCTTTTTGTTAAACTCAACTCTTCTCTACCTTTAATTGTACATCTCATGCAGTTACCAAGTGCGGGAAATACACCACATGCCACTACAGCAGTATTTTGGGGAGCCCTGCAATGATTTCCAGTGTGCTTATTAACCATACTAATGTTGCACATGAAATGTCAGTTGCTTGAAAATTATGTTTCAGAATAGGAAAGAGGAGAGGAGGAGTAAAAGTGGCCACATGAACTACTCTCAAAACTGGCCACAGCACTTTAGCAGAACAAGTTGGATTAAGGTCTGCACATGAGCCAAAGCTTAGAATTTCACTGCCTTTGTTGGCTTATGTCACTTCTTTAATTAATGTCACTTTCTCTGGTTTAATATCAGAGCAAGTGACAAGAGTGCTTCTGGATGAATTGTGTTTTCCAAGGACTGTATGGCACACTCTCCTGCAGTCTGACAGAGGGACGTGCCAGTTTTAGTTGGCAGTTACAATGCACCAGCTTTAGTTTTAGTAGTTTAATTTGTGGCAGTTATATGTTTTGAATACGCTGAAGTATTCACAATGGTCTCATGGAATCTGTTCCATAAAGTTTACACAGTGGAAAAGCAAAAGCAGTAGCTAAATGGCGATTGGGAAAAGCTGCTCTCAGCCACAGCTGGTCTAACAGGCATTCCTGCAAATTTAAGAGCATTTAGAAGAATGATTAAAGAGATCACAAGAAATGATACCCTTTCCTTTTGTTGTGGGGCACTTCTCTAATGGGTGTGAGACAATCATAAGGAATATGATGGTTAGGACTCAATTTTATGCAAAATCCATTATTCAAGAAGCTTCGTTTATGTACATGATAGACATGAAATAAATGTAAGACTAGAAAGTTTTATTACTTATGTGACACATCAGGTCTAACATTTTAGTAAACCCTGTTTTTAGTTGATAGAAAAAAACAGAAGAATATCTGCAAAGAAGAGGTCTAAACTTTTTCCTTTGGTTTTGTTAAAGATTCTTCTCTTTTATGTTGAGATACTCTGAGGGTTTGTTTTTTTGGTTTTTTTGTTTTCTTTTTTAATTTGTCCTTTTCCCTTAATCTCCTTTACACACTTTTGTGAAGCTCTATCAGTTCATGATGAAAAGAGTGGCCACTATGGAATTCCTCTAAACTTCGCCTGCCCTTTCTAAATTTAGGGTTCTTTACAGCAGCAGGTTGAAGATCTGGCTTTGATTGCACCTGGCTCTGCTGGAGAACAGAAATATTCATCTCCACTGAATGCATGCTGCTTAAGTGCTCGAGGCACTTGCAGGAGAGTAACTCTCATTGGAAACACCATTACAATACTTTCTCCTCCCTACATGAAGAAGTAATTCTCATACACCAAAGATAGAACTTTGCCTGACACAACCACAGGAGCTCCTGTTTGACTTTCAAAATTAATCAGCCTCTAAGCTTGAGTAGAAATGGCATGTCCTTTAACCTTAAGCACAAAAAGCTCTCAACACACTGTAGTTTTTTTACATCCTGGATGGGAGCTTGGGCCCCTGATACTTAAACTTGATTCACATACTGGGTTTCTGGCATAATTTTTCCCATACCCATCTGTTAACCTGGCAGAGTGCCCATTCAGAAGGTGTGATGCCAGTTTCAATAGGGCATAGGTGCCAATCAAAGATGGGTTTGGAGGGGCAGCATGCAGAACGCAGCAAAAGCTAGTTCCTCTGCCAGGAGATCCTCCTGTTATCATATAATGCCAATGAAGGGCCACATGCTTCATTGCTTGGGATCACACTGCATCTGTAGATGTTTCTGGCCTTCAGTGGATGTCTTTTCTACAGGACCCTTTCTCTTGGAGATGTTAAATAAAAGATCAGTCCACTATTATTTATAGAAAATATACAGGTCTTTAACAATTGTTTTGAGATAACTTCCAACCTTAAAATCCATAAGCACCTCTATTTCATTAAGTATAGATGAATGACAGATTTCATTATCCAAGTAGCTAATTTCTAGAGAATTCTCATTTAGAGCTTTTAAGTTTCTTTTAATTTTCATTTCATTTCATTTATAAACACAGATATCCCTATATCTTAAAAGGAGGAACATTCCTCATACTATTTATTCCCCTTCTTCCCTAAGAAACAAAACCTAAAACACTTCAGAAGCAGAAGCCTATCCATATTTCATAAGGAAGCAAGAAGCTCTCAAAAGCTGAGAGTTCTTTTATTGTGTGGCAATAGAGGTGAGCTCATTGCATGAAGAAGAAATATCCCCACAGCAATAAGTCTCAAATTAAAAATAAAAAAAAACCTTGACCATGGTAAACAGTTACAAGATACGAACAGGTACACAAAAAAATGAGGTACTTTATAAACTTCCCTTAAGGCAAAAGACAGTAAAAATGTTCAGAGGAAGATGCATAAAAATATGTTAAAAACAAGGTCTTATTTAAGAAAATGACCAACACAAGTAAATGCTAGGCCTTACAAGAACTCTTTTTTTATACAAAGAAACCAAACTGAAATTTTAACTTATAGGCAAATACTACCACTTTACAAAATTGAAATAAATAGCCTTATGGGAAACAAACATAAAATTAAAATACATCTTCTAGAAATATTTACTTTTATCTACAGATACAGCAATTTATTAAATTCACAAAATTCTGAAAGATTCTTTCCTCTATGGAGAAATAACACATATGAGCTCTACTTTATCCAGGAGCTAAATTTACTACATATGCTATAATTTCCAGGATAATTTATCCTTATTTTCATCCTCTTTTTTCACTCCTGTAATACCTGTTTGAAAGTCTTCTATAGAACAGCCAAAGTAATATTTAATATTGCAATGTGCACATTGCAATATTAAATATGAAATAATATATGTTCAGTACCACCAGCTTGTTTCTATCATCATCACTTAACTTTTCTGAATATTATTCATCATACCTGAAGAGGTAGTGCAAGGTAGTGTACCTGCCAGGCAAGTGTAAGTCCCTGAGTTTGATTCCTAGGACATCCCAAAATAATCCCAAAAACATACCTGAAGAAAATCAGTCTACTACAGTCAACTAAAACATAAAACAAGTAAATGAAAACTATATATATATATACATATATATTATTTCACACTTAATTATTTCTATTCATGCAACAATAAAATGTCTGATAATTTCTAAAAATGTACCCCGAAAAAAGATTCCATGCTTCTAAAGAGGAAATTCAAGCTAATGACAACATGGCCCTCAAAATGTCTGACACACACTAAACAAAGTGTAAATGCTATCAATGAATTCATGATTTGGTTATAAAGCTTCATTACAGTTAAATTTAGTTAAAGTGTTGTTCTTATAAAAGAGAATGCTAATGATTAAGTGCCACAAGGCACAAGCAGTCTTTCAGTTGATGTCAGGAGCAATAATTTTGTCTCAATTTTAGTTGAAAATAAAGTTACTTACCTGTCAGACTGTAGATTGAATTGAATGACATCTCTAATTATGAACGACAACAAAACAATCCACTTTGTGTTGGTTAAATACTCTAATCTCAGGTAAATAACTTGAATATCTACCCTGGACACTAAGTTGTCATCACCATGACCAATTTCAAAACTAAAACTTCCTATCGTAATTATTTCTACTTATATAACAAGCTTTCAAAGGACAATGACTGGAGTTTATCCCAAAGTTCCCTTCTCTGGATTTTATATAATTTCTGAAAATCAGTATCTTTCATATCTGAAGTAGATAAGATACAGATTAAGTAAGAAGTTTTTACCATCCATTCACTCTAGTAAATTCTGGAGGAAAAATACACTGAAGTCACTGAGCTTATTATGGCATTAAGTCTTTTGTAGACATTTTCTGTGTTATTACCTAACTCCACTACAACCTGGAAACATAAACAGATAATGTTTTTGATGAAGGCTTTTGCCACTATCTGTAACACTAGACCGTTAGAACAGAAAATTGTAAATAAATAAATCACATTTATTAAATACTTACTAAGTTCTACATTCTTTAAAAATATTATATAATCTAACCTACACATTACTCTTGTCCCAATTATACTGGCTAGAAATAGACTCCAAAAGATTATCAAGGTGAAAGTCACTTAGTTTTTAAGCAGTTTACTGCAGTCAGCATTCAACTCAAATTTTTCTAACACCCAAACTGCTGCTCTTATTTATGTAGTTCTCCCTTGGGTTAGTGGGTTCTATGTTGTATCTTGATTTGAAGTGGAATTCAAACCCTCACTTCTCACTCTGTCCCTGGAGTTTGAGAAACTTTTTTACTCATTTGATACTAAAATGACAGCAAGTTTTCCATTCCTAAACCAGTTTCCTTTCTTCCTCCCCTCTCCCCAACTCTTTTCATATAGGAAGAAAGAACCTTGGCTTTGTTCTTGTATTCAGACTTTCCTTTTCCCTCTTACAACCATTTCTATTTGTGCTACAGGCACACTGTTTCTCCAAGTCAAGAGTAAATACCAAACTTCTCTGCCCCTTCCCCTTACAGTAAGATGCTGATTACTGAAAGGCCAGGGCTACTGATCTCAAAGCTAGAGGACAGTAGTACATGCACAATAAGTTAGACAGAGCGTATGTTTCTTCTCAGCCTTAGGCAACAAATGCTGATAAGTGTCTGCCAAAGCAGTGTTATCTCAAAATAATAATGCTTGAAAAGAATGGAGCTGAACACAAAATTATTAAAGAAAATCTGATTTTTAGCTGCTTTGTTTATATATACAAAGTGATGAGAATGTTGGTTAAATGCAGAAACAATGTAGTTTCTTATGCATTTGCTTATACTGCTTTGAAAATAATCATTAAAAATTAAGTTTAATAAAATTGAACTGATTCTATGATTCATCTGCATCATTTTTGGTAGACAATAACAGCACTGGGAATACAGTTTTACTATATATTCTAAATAACTAAGACATTTCTCTCAAAATACCTAAACACTTCTTTCCCCAGTGGTGCTTACTTGATAATCTTCCTATGGTCTGGGTTCTAATATTCAAATACTGGTGGGTGGGTGTAACATAGTGAACCTCAAAATATTTATTTATTTTAAAATAAGACAAGTATCATTTTAAAAACTAAAAAATATGTGAGATATTTAAGTGAAAGAAAAAATGACATTTCTGCATTTGAATAGGAACAATTAAATTATAAGACCAAGCAAATATACTCCTTTTTCATAAAAGAAACCTAACTAGTAGTATATGTACTAGAACAAGTAGAATATATTAAACATATCATGTTAAACATGCACCTGAACTGAAACACATATTAATTTAAATATTTACATTTTAAGAAGCAGAAAAGTATAAGAACATCACAGTCAATGCTTTTCTCCAGTTCTTTGAAATTACTAAAATAATTCAAATACTGGCCTACTGTGCCAGCCCCGCCCGTGGGGGCACACTGAGACAGCAACTGAGACTAGGCATGGTGCACACCTGTAATCCCATCTCTTGGGAGGCTGTAAAGAGGCGAATCACTAGAGTCCAATCTAGTAGTAAGCCCCTGAACATCCTGTAGACCCTTCCCTAAAATACAAAAAAAAAAAAAAAAATTCAAATATTAGAAAACTAAAAGTATAAATAGTAAGCTGTGGCATCCAAGGCCATAGATGAACCACAGCAAAAATAATGTGTTCCACGTGACTCATCTACATGGCTAACACTGACAAAGGATCTACAAAGTGAGGTACAGGGTTACAGGATAAACCCTGAGGGGACTTGACTGACCTCATCAGATACAAAAGTTACATTTTTTTGGTATATAGGTCTTGCTTTATCTCATTCTTAACCATCCAGCAGAAAAATATAAAAATGAGGTATATAAACTAAAGCCATAATAATATGCTGAGCTGTAAATGGTTCTAGTTAACAAGTTCTTCAGATAACCCACTATTATTGTGGACTACTAGACTGAGTTGGAGTGTTTCACTGAATTCAAGCACCTATAACAATTGAATGACAACAGAATACCCATCTTTGACAGGACTAAACAAAAAAAGGGGATACAAAGGAAGGACCATTTTGTTTTGTATATAGAGAATAGTTAGGATAGATGTACAGCTACTTTTGCTTAACTCAATGAGAAGAAAGATTTGTACTAATAGTATTTGAACAGGATATCCTGTCTGCTCCTTGTACTATGGATAACCACTAGGAAGATAACAATGTATAAGTATTAATTATTGAAACTGTACTATAATTCAACTTTAAAGAAAAAAAGGTATACGGCTACATTTTCTTAATTCAATGAATAGAGGCATCTGCTCTAATAGTGTCTGTAAATAGAATATCATGTATGCACCTTGTACAACAAATAACCACCAAGAAAACAATATGCAATGTATTAATTATTAAATCTGTTCTAGTAATTTGATTTGAAACTGTCCAAAAAAGAAAATGTGTTCCACTCTGCATCTCTGACCATGAGTCAAAACAATATATTACAGATCTTATTCTTGCTACAGAAAAGGACTTACTAACATCTAGTCTCAAACAACACTTCATTCAATAAGAGATTCTGATGGTTCTCAACATGGAGTACTCACACAGATGTTATCTTCACAATCCCATACTGCAGAAAGCAACTCTACAGCTCTGGGCCCTTGACAGCAAATACTTCCTGAATTTTGAAGATTTTCATTAACAAAGTAAAATACTTTATATTTTATAAACCTTGAATGTTGCACTAGATGTGATGGTTCATGTCTGTAATCCCCCACTTGAGGGACTGAGGCAGAACTGCTCAAAGTTTGAGACCAGCATGGACTATGTAGTAAGTTAAAGGCCAGCCTGAAGTCTGAACTACATAGCAAAACACCACATATGTCTCAAGGCACATATTAACCATGCACTCTACAAAGGAGCTACATCCTGGCCCTTGGGTATTTTTTAAAAATCAATAATAGTTATTTTATTCATAAAAATCATTTTGCAATGAATATCCTCATATTCCACCATAAATTTAAGACAACACTCCCTGAGGATATAGCTCAGTGGTAGACTTTTACCTACCATGCAGGACCTGGGTTTGATCTTCCACAAGGAGGAAGGAAAGTGAAATTCTGTACCACTTACATTTTTTCTGTTTTAGTTCTCATTTGTACTTTCTAAAAAATTAAGAAAGAAAAAAAGAAGGTCCAGAATGAGCTGTTTCAAATCAGAGAAATTTTTGAATATCTCAATAATGAGTTTATTTTCTCAATTACTTGAAGGATGGTACCACTACACACTCAATAGAGAAGATAATTCATTCCATTCAATAAATTCTTTGAGTTATTAAAGCTTAATTCTTCAGTGGAACATAATTAAGAAATGATTAGATCCTTCTATTACATAAATATTAATGATTAAGACTCACATACGTAAAGTATTTAAATTTATACAGTTGTGGTTTCTGAGCTGAAAATGCAATGTTTCCGGGAAAACAAATTCTCACAAAAAGGGCATTAGCATTTTGTGTAGCAGACTGTGTAATTACGCTCTGAAAAGACTTCTAAGAGTCATTCAAAGAAAATATAGACAACAGGGAGCATGTCAGTCATGTCTTAAACCTGTTTACTTAATGTCCTAAATATTCTCTTCAAATTACTGAATAAAATACATTTATAAATTTTATATTACCTCAATTTCAATATTTTTAAATTAAAAAACAATTTATTTATTTATTTGGTGCAGAGTCTCACTACACAGCTCAGACTCAGCAATCCTCCTATCTCAGCCTCCCCAGTGCTGGGATTACAGTCTTGTGCCACACCAGGTTTCTGTGACAGTCATGGTCTGTTCCAGACTCCAGGGCCTACATGGCTTACGGTACCATGGACTGAACCCTGCTCCTTGAACTTGCCAGCAAGTGTTTAGACCACTGAGTTACCTCCCAAACCCCTTCTATTTCAATTTTTAAAATGCCATTAAGTCATCACCATTACAACCACACATGTAAGATTTTTTATACATTTACAACTACATTTTACCTAAATATATCAATCCGAATCCTCCAGAGCCAATCATCTTGCCCAGTACCCACTGTTTTCCTTCAGTATCACCCAGAACCATGCCTTCTGGAAGTGGAATGGGAAGTCTGTATTTCTCATTTCTTCTTGGTGGCATCACTTCTGTTGGCAGAAGAGGTAAGATAAATGGTTAAAAAAAAAAAAAAAAAAAAAAAAACTTTGCAAGAGTTAAACATGCATTTCCCAAAATATCTTCCAATGGCAATTTTCCCATGTTCTTAGAATTTAGGATTCTGAAGTCAGTCCACTTTGGAGAAAACAACCCATTATATTCAAATTAGAGCTTTGCAAACAACTATAAAATCTAAGAGCCACTGATACTAAAAATCAAACTGATACTAATCTATTAAATCTCACTTAATGCAACATTTCAAAATTTCACTTAGGGGTGCAACATTTCAAAATTTCACTTAGGGGTCAATGATATATATTAACACTTGTTATAGTTCATGTCTAGTTTTTCCCCCAAAGCCTCATGCAGTCATGGAGCAGCTTCTGGAGTTTGTGGTTCTCAATCCAATACTAGGATTATGGGTATGATACTCTGGGGCAGATACTCTACATTACAACATAAGACGGGAAAGAGGCTAGCTAGCTGACTGAGCTGCTGCCACTCCCTCTGCTCTCTTGATCTTTACCCCAGCCATGAAAAGCTGCTCTCTGTGCCATGTGTCTCCCTGCCTTGGAGCCAGCTGAGTATTTAGCTCCACTGACTGAGAGCTAAATAAAACTTTCCTTCCTTCTTTTTGTGTGCTGGGTATTTGTTCCAGCAATGAGAAGAGTAACTGAGACAATTTAGAATACATCTTGAGAAACAAGGAACAGGGTATAGGTCAGATAAAGCACTTGACTACCATGCACTAGATTCTACGGGTCCTGGCTTCAATACTCATAGTACTTGACATAGGAAAGAGAAAAAAAAAAAAAAAAAAAAAAAAGTCCAGGGACAAAAAATAACAGTAATAATTTCACAGACAGCTTTGCAAGTACTCTATTAAGAATGGTGTGCTAAAGGCCTTCAGTAACTACCAAAGAATACAGCTGTATTCTTTTTTTTTTTTTTTGTCTTTTTGAGACAGGGTCTCACTATGCAGTTCAGGCGGGCCTTAAGCTTACTTTGTAGCTCAGGCTGGTCTCGAACTCACAACAATCCTCCTGCCTCAGCCTCCCGAGTGCTGGGATTACAGGCATGCGCCACCACGCCCAGCTACAGCTGTATTCTTGATCAATGGCATAGTATATCCTCACGAAGAAAAGCACTGAATGAGTACCTGAGTTCAGTAAGTAAGTAGGCATCAGTTAAGGGAACAAGGAATTTGCCCAGATGCATAGTTTGGCAGATTAGGCCCTTAGGTAGTTACCTGGCTGGTGGACCATCGTCTCCACGTCTCCACTTCTTGCCTTTTCCTATCCTTTCCCACCTCGTGAAAGTGAAAACTGCCTTCTTTAGCAACTGCACAATCTCCACAGTATAACCCATTATATTCAAATTAGAGCTTCACATACAATTATAAACTCTAAGAGCCACTGATACTAAAAATCAAACACACACTTATCTATTAAATCTCACTTAAACCAACATTTCAAAACTTCACTTAGGGGTCTATGATATGTATTAACTCTGCAGAATACATCCATAAAATCATTAATTTCAGCTGTACCTAGATCAGCTAATTTCAAAATGAAGGGTTCTGAGTTAAATGTGTCATCAAGCAGAAGGTAATCAGTTTATATACCTAAAAATATAGTGAATGTATATTCATGATCCTTTAAATATTTCTGGTTTTTACCGTGAAAGCTACTCATAAATACATTTACTGTATACTCCCCTGTTGTAAAATGTAAAATTTTCTTCATAAAGCCTTTGTCATTTTCTATATGAAAAAACACCTGTTCCTCTTCACAAACTTTATCCACCTTCACATTCTGAACCTTTCACTTAATACCACCGACACCTCGGTGGAACTCGGACCGCAACAGTGTTCACCCGCCCTCCTGGAAGCAAGAAATGTGGGTAACGATCCATTCTGTACAACAGTGCCTAAGAGAGGTTTACAGTGTCCAAACTTCGGATGAAGTCTTCCACAGCAAGGGGGCCTAAGTTGTCAGCAGAGAAGCAGTTTCAGGGCCAATTAGCGGAGCGGGCCCGAGCCGGTAGGAACGAGCGCGCCCGCAGGGCTCGGCCGGCGGTCCTTCCGCCCCGGCGCGGCCGGCTGACGCTAACGCTGACGCCACCGCCGCTGCGCGGCCCGCGAGTTCCGGAGCACGCGGAACCAGGTCTCCCGCGGCCGCACGCGGGCCGGGGCGGGGTCCGCCGGCGCAGCGGACAGGCCGCGCCGGCACGCCGCGCCCGCGAGCCCGGCGAGAGGGCGCCTCCTCTCCCCGTCGCGGGAAAGTGGGAGCCGCGCATCAAGACAGCAGGCGCGCAGCGGCCCCAACCCCGACCCCTGCCTCGACCCCGACGCAGAAGACTGACCCGACCTCAGTGTCTCTGCCGCCTCGGCCACGGGAAGAGCACAGGAGGGGGCGTGCTCGCGAGGGCGGGCGCGGAAGGGCGGGGCCCCGCCCAGTCCCCTCCTGTGCCCGCCCGGCCCCCGCCCGCCCCTCGGAGCTGACGGTCTGGGTCGGGACGCGCTGAATCCGGGAGAGCAGTCTGGGGCCACCGGACATCTACCTCGGCTAGCTATGGGTGGAAGCCCCACGACGTGTACCTGTGCGCGGGGACGTGGAGTCTCCCGCCCGAGCCCCGCAGCCCCGATGCTTCCAGATGCGTCCATCTCCAAACAAACTCCAGGCAAGGGCAGGCCACCCTGGCCGCCCGCGATCTGGAAGGCAGCATAAGACCCTCAGAGAGAGAGGGACTCAGGACTCGCCTCCGGTATTTGGAAAGCCTAAACACACTTCGCTAAACTTAATGTTTTTCGTCCGTGAAGTAAAACTGATCAGTTACTAGGTTATAAGGTTATGGCGCTTAAGAAAAGTATCTTGCGTTTTCTAACAAAAAAGTTTAACAAGTTCTCCCACTGAGCTTATAATATTTTAGAATAAAGAAAACAAATGCTCAGAAAGCAGTTATTAATGTATTAATATTTCTACACAGGAACAATCACTGTTTAGAAAACAAAAACTGGCAGGAGAATATGACTGCCCTTTTAATGGCTGTGATGGAATAAGGAGATTGCAATGTCCTATGTCTACCACACTTTCGCTAAGATGAAAGACAGCAAATATTAAGTGCTATAGATGTAAAAGTTTTTTTAAAAATTCAACTCATGGAGTAAATCTGACCTTTAAATAAGTGAATTTAACAGTGCCTATTCTTTTCTTTTTTGTCTTTTTGAGACAGGGTCTCACTATGCAGTTCAGGCTGGCCTCGAGCTCACTTTATAGCTCAGGCTGGTCTCGAACTCACAACAATCCTCCTGCCTCAGCCTCCCGAGTGCTGGGATTACAGGCATGCGCCACCATGCCCGGCTACAACAGTGCCTATTCTTATTTCCACAAAATATACACAAAGATACACTGGTGGTTACTCCCAGCATCTACAGGGGGTATTCTCCAAATACTGAAATTTTCACATTTCTTTTCCACCACTTCCCCAAATGAATTTCTTGAGGAAGATTCCGCCCTGGTACCAGTCACAATAAATTCCTCCAAACTTCACTCTTGTAGTAGATCTGTAAATTTGTTACTTAGGCCTTCCAACTATACGCAAAACCATTTCTACTTCCATCATCTTGGTCCAAACCAGAGTCTTCTATCTGCAGAATTTACTAAGTTCCTAATGTCTCTGTAAGGAGGAAAGTAACAAAGACAATAACGGGAATTTGTTTCCAGAATTTGTCTATTTACAATAGACAGCCAAGTAAGTTACCTTCTACGCTTGAACTTAGCCAAAAGGCCGAGAAGCAATAAAATAAGTTACCTTATAAAAGCTTGATTTAAGTAATTTCTAAGGGTCAGAGAGATATCTCAGCAGACTAAACTCCTGCTTATTCAAGCCCAGGGATGGGGGGGGGGGGCGGGGATGGGTTGATCCCCCACTACATGGCGCACTGGCCCCTTCCCTCAGGTGCTCTGAGCAGCGACAGAGTTGAGGCATGGTGGTGCAACCTGTAATCCCAGTGCTGGGGAGGCTGAAAACAGGAGGATCACTAGACTCCGAGCTACGTAGTAATCTGAACTACGTAGTAAGACCCTGTGCCAAATACATACAAATAAATAATTTCTAAACATCAAAATCCCAACTAGATTTAAGCCCGTCCATGCTATGGCCTAAAGTAGTAAGTAGTCTTCAACTGTTGGCGTAATTGATATGTAGACTTGAAAATTCCTGAAGAGGAGATGAGTAGGTAAGGAAGTGACTAGAGATAGGCTATCCAATGTGTTGGGACATACCACACCAGCAAGAGATTTTATCATGTATAGAACATCTATTTTTAAACTTAGAAATTATTACAAAAATGGAATATTTAATATTTTTGGATCATGGTTGACCACAGATAATGGATTCCTCAGAATCCAACTTCAGCCAAGGAGCAACTACTGAGTGTTAAGTGTGTAAGTACCAATAACTCAGCATTCATGTCCCTGCTTTATTGACCTAAGAAAAATTCATATTTTGTATATATAATGATGCTTTTTAGGGGAGTGTTTATTAGCAGCTTTATATATAATAGTCAAAAGCTGTTCTAAAAGCTGGAAACGAATTTCAGTTACTGTCTTTGTTACTTTCCTCCTTACTGAGACAAAGTACCTGAAACCCAAAGTTAAAGCAGAGAAGTTTTATTTGATTTACAGTTTATAAAGGTTTCAGTCCATAGTCATCTGGCCCCAAGGCAAAGTGGTAGGAAAGAGGGGTACAGGAGACATGGGCCATGGCAGCCAAGCAGGAGACAGCAGCAAAGCCCTGAGGTAGCAGAGCAGTTTCTTTCTGTGCTTCCCTTTAATCCACCATTCACACCCAGTGTGGGCCATCCTTGCTCCCAGCATCATTTCCTGAATCCCAGAATCACATCTAATCCAATCACCTGAAAAACTCCCCACATTCGACCTCAGGAGGCTTTGGGGGATGTCTAGATATACTCCATAACACTATATCATTTAGTAATACAAAAGAGCAAATTACTGATATAAGCAATAACCTGGATGAATCTCAAACTCATGATGCTACAAGAAAATATAGAAGAGAATGAATTATATAGTTTCACTTTCTATAAGTTGCCAGAATAGATCGTCCGCAAAGAAGTTAGTGGAACCCACTGAACCAATGGAAATACTTCTATTCTTGGTGGTAGTAGTGGTGGCTGTACAATTATACTTTTGTCAAAACTTTTCTAATGGTAAAATTAAAATTGGTGAATATTTTTATATCTGTATTATTCCTCAACAAAAGTACTTTAAAAGGAACAAACGACATAAGACGGGGAAAACCTGAGTTCTTAAGGTCATTATTGACCTCATCCACTAACCCTAATCCCTCATAATTTTTATATTCATCAGTGAGGTGTTAAGTGTCCTTATGGTTTAAGCCACTTAACATTGGTTTATTCTTAACATTAAAATAAAGTTTCAAGTTTCATGAGTGCTAATGAATTTGAAATGTTAATGAATTTGTATTGAATGAAAATGAGAACAGAAGTGCAGGTAAACTATGTTGAGAATTTTTTAAGTGTTAGGATTTAATGCAGAATTTTATGATTCAGAGCATATTGCTGTGTGTATGTTTCAACATGAAAACTGACAGAATATAGAAATACAAATTTTGGAACTAGTGAAAGAACATCTTCTGAATGAGCATGATGAGAAACAAGAAAGAAAAGAGAATTTCGACATGAAAGCACTAGAATCTGACTCATCAGAAAAAAGATGGGGAGAACAAGGCTTTCAAACAAAGCTATTTTGATAGATCTCCCAGGCCATGAATGATTCACCGCAAACACACACTGAAAGACATTCTTGGCAATGTGCCAACTTGTAGTTATGGAGTGTGGGTTCTGCTTTTCAAAGAACCAGGTGCTACAAAATGCTTACACTAGTTCAAAGGAGAAAAAAAAATCCTCACCATAGAGGGACCAGGTTACAAGGCCAAGATCATGGCAAATCAATTAAGGTGTTAAAGATGTTGATAGACAAAACATTTAGAAAATGTTGTTATTTAATGTAACAAAAGGAGATGCTTCAGTGGAAACATTTTGTCTGCCAAAAAGCTAGTTTTTGTTTTCTATAGAAATCAAGAGGTCCTTCGCATTCATAAATCGAAAAGCTAAGTAGTCACTGACATAGGAATTTTGAAAATAAAAGAGTTCAGATAATTGGAATCCCATGCCTATCAGATATATAATTAGATCAAATTTCTTATCTTTTATGTTTTCACATATTAGACCATTAAAAACTAGAAAATGTAATCATTCAAAAGATATAATTCTTGATTGCTTGTATAAATAAAGGACAAGCATACAAAAATAACTTAAATGTCATCTGTCAGTATGTCAACAGAAATTTTTCAGGAACATTAATTTGTAGGATTATTCTGCCGAACATTTGGATGTATATATGCATCAAATTATCTCTGAAACAATTGAATGTGGCAAAAGTTACGTTTTACTACTCAAAAGTAATATCCATTCTTCAAATACAAGCATTATAGAAAGTTAATCAGAAGACTACCCCTAATGTTTGCCATCATCTTTCTCTCCAACTAATATATTTGCAGTAATAAAAAGCACAAGCTGAAAAAAGAGGTAGAGGAGCCCACTGGGTGATTCTTAAGCAGAAGCGGATATGTTCAGTAAGAATAGAGTTGATGATATATTCAGTAAAGAAATGAAAAATAGTTTTCTCGTGTGTCAACTAAGCCAAGCTTTTATGGTTTTTTTTTTTATGCAACTGCAGCACTATCCTCTAACAGACCTAAAAATAGTCTCCAATCTCCGCGTATTCCTTGCCATTCCCAACAACTTTCACATGTGCTTCTATATAAGACCTGTCATTTTTCCTCTCCTGCTGTGGTCCTTTAGTTGGCACCTACTGCTTAAATGAAGGCATTTTAATCAAGGTGAAAATCTGGCTAATGCTGATAATCTGTCGTTTTCCACACAGACCCATCCCTGATACTTCACAGACATCAAAATGTACCCTGGATTTCTGGAACTCTGAAAGCACCTACACCAAGCTGTGAGCCACACAGAAGCAGCTGTTGGGATTACAGTTTGTCTTAGGGCTGGGGAGATAGCTCAGTAGAATAAGCGCTTGCCTGGCAAGTGCAAGGGTCTGAGTTCAATCCCACTACTGAAAAAATACTCCTTTTTCTGAAGGAACTAAAAAAAAGTGCTCCTATTAACAAGTTTAATCTATTCTATATCTGAAATGTTCTCCCATATTGCGTATGTTGAAGGCTTGAGCTTGTGTTCAGAGGTGAGTCCTTTGGGAAGATGACTGGATCATGAAGGCTTTAATCCTTGCAATAGAGTGATCCACTACAAGATTCATGATTTGCTGCCCTTACCGTGAGGTGGCAGAAGCAGTAGGAGGTGGAGCCAGGTGAGAGGAAGACGGTCTCTGGGCCTAAATGTAATGGAGCTGGCTGCTCACGCACCTAGACAAACCTATTCTTTTTAAAAATGATATTCTGAGGTTGTTCCTATATTCTATAGGAATATTCTACACCCAGATTTTCTTGTCACTTTCAAGCCCAAGAGTTAACCATGCATTGGGGAACTAATGAACATATCAAGTGTAAAATACCACATTGTGTTCAGATTTATTATCCTTTAAACATTAACAAAGTTAATGAACACACATAGGTTTCCTCAATTCCAGTTGTCTTACTACAGACTCACTGGTATCTCAGGCAAATAATTTTTTTCTCTTTTTTTGGCGGAACAGAGGATTGAACTCAGGCCCTTGTGCTTGCTCAGTATTCTACTGAGCCATCTCCCCGGTGCCTCTGGCAAATAAATTTAGATGTATCAGATTCAGATGTATCTGAATTTGGAAAGAAGCATAGAACATTGATTCAAGTGGGACTTATAATATTATGGTAATTATGTTTATGCTTTATGAAATATATGTTAACATAAATATTTGAAAAATACCAACTAGATATTAGAAGAGTACTCATAGAAAAAGAAATTTTAAAATGATCTTTTTGGGCTGGCCAAATAGCTCAGGGGACTAAAGTTCCTGCTTAGGAAGACATAGGGACCAGGGTTCATCCCCAGCATGCCATGCTGGCCCCGCCCCTGCCGCACACTGAGACAGCTCTTGAAACTGAGCATAGTGGTACACACCTGCAATCCTAGCATTTGGGAGGCTAAAAAACAGAAGGATCACTGTGAGTCCTATCTGTGTAGTCAGACCCTGTAGACCTTATACTAAATACATAAAAATAAAAATTAAATGATCTGTACAACAGCTGGGGTCCAAGATTCCTCTCAAGAGGAAATCAGGCCCACAACTTGGACTTGGCAGGTTGTTAACATCATTATAGAAAAGCTCTCCAGGGCTTGTCAGTGGAAAGAACATGCCGACATTTTAAGCGGAGTTAGAAAGTAAGAAAAAAATGTTTAGGGACTTCACGGAGGAGCTTAAGGGCAGAGTTCTAACATCGAAGATCAGACTGGCCTGTTAACAAAGGAACAAGGCCAGTTTTCATAAATGGACCAGTTTTCCTACGGTCTGGTTGATTAACCTCTTATTTCTGGTTTTGCAAAATGGCTGTGGAGAAGTCTTTATTGCTTGAGGGGGCAACTTAGTCTTCATGAGATGTGCCTTGGATTATCTGGAGGTTCCTCTGGAATCCTGGTGACCATGGGTTTTGGGGACTTCTTGGAATTTCTCGGTAGTTGAATGTCCTTACAAATCTCTTTTCTTGGCGTCTCCAGTCCTGTAGGGGAATGAAATACAAAATGTAAATTTTGAACTAACCAATCTTCTACTGCCAGCTTTTATAAAGGTACTCCCCAATTAATATGCCTGAATGTAAAGCAGAGCAAGGATCTGACTCAAAGGAAACACATAAAATGAAGGTCAAGTTCTGCTTTTAACTACCTATTGGGCGTTTATAGGACCAAATGAAGAGTTACTGTTTTTGGTTGGGGCTTTTTTCCCCTACAAAACAGCTTTAAAGTCCCTGATTTAGAAGAAAACATAAATCAAGCATTGAATGAGTGAAAGAATAAAGGGCCAAGCATTCATTTGTCCTCTCCCTATGGTGGTCTTTGTCTCAGTCTCTATGAACATTTTAAGAGCATTTTCTTTCAAGACTTACATTTCTTCCATAAAAGATCATAGGTTAAGTTTTCCATAGTTGTACTCATACTATGTAAATGTAATATCTAAGTACATATCTTCAACTCTACTATAGAATCCCTAAAAAATTTGGTCACCAAGTCTTGAGTCACCAATGGACATTGGGGGAAAGAAACGATCTCAAGAAGCCAGAAATTTATCTTGAAAAAATGGTAAACTACTATAGACAAAATAAGCCTGTAAAAGAAACAGAAAAAAACAGAAGTTCAATTGTGTTGGTTCTACAAGGGACATTGAGGAAGTAACAAGAGGAATGTGAGAAGTTTTGTAGAAACTATTCCAGGGTAACTGAAACTGAAAGTGATAGAAAGAAAAACATCTTACTGAGTTGCATGCACTTCCCCTTTTGGCAACATTTCAAGGAAAGATGCAGGCTGCTTTCAATTATCTTTGGCTGCAGGGCAGTTGTTTCTTAGAATGTGATGTTCTTTTCAAAAAGAGAATGCAAAATGGCAGTGTTATGCAGTTATATAATACATGAAAAATTACTTTAATTTTACAAAAATAAAGATGCTGTTCTATGTTTTGATTTTTCTCAATTAGTAGTATCTTAGCTTCCCAGTCTGCATTAATGTATCATTATTTTACCCTATTCCAGTTTTAAACACTTTGTAGTATTTCATAATAGAGATACATCTTAATTTAAATGTTTTCTTGCACATGGATATTTATTTTCAATTATATTATGAAACATCATGAAAGGAGCACCTTTTAATCTGTCTTACAGTACCAGCATCTACAACAGGGGTTAAAGTTTCTGTGCATGGAGGCTGCAAATTAATAGAACATACATGGTGTTGCTTTTTTTTTTTTAATTAGTGTAGATTCTTACAGAAAAGAAGTAAAAATTCAAGCAAACCTAAAGCTTACATATCATTTTAATAAAAAATGATGACCTAGAAGGCAGCTAACAGAAAAGGGTTTTGGACTTTTTGGGTACATTAAATTGCAAAAAATGATTAGGAATTATAATGGCACATAAAGGTTGTTAGTTAAATAAGCTTTGCTAGGCAGAAGAAAGTCATTTTTTTCCTTGGACTGGTGAGAGAAACATCTTCACAAATGGAAATTTATGTTGCTTTTCATATTCTGCTTTTAGAAATGGGGAGGCTAGAGAGTTCCTACATCTGCTGCTTCTTAGTTGTCTTAGCTCAAAATAATTTTAATGCCAAAGTAGAGTATTTTGGGGTGTCATATTCTAATCTGCTTCACTGGCATGGAGTAGACAATCAAATATAAGCTTGTTGAATGAATACTTGCTATACTGTCTATTTTCAGTCTTTTATATTTTGCCATTCAGATGGCAAATTACTATGCTGTTTTAATTTTTATTGTCCTGATTACTGGTAAGGTTGAGCAACTTTTCATTTGTTTATCAAACATTTGTACTTTGTAAAATTAGGGGTTTTTTTGTTTTGTTTTTTTCCACAGCTTTTCCCATTTTACTCTTCACTTGTTTGATATTTTATTAGAAGACAATTTATTAGCAAAAGGAAAAGAGGCATATGGTAAAAGCATTGTCAGGTTTAAATGAATGGACAGTGATTAAAAACCTAGCACAGTAGTTGCCTCTTCAGATACGAATATACTTCTGACACAAGCAAAGGCTCACCTCCCACTGAGTATAGAAGTCAGTATGGTGGTTTGGGCTTTTCTAAAAAGAAAGTGTTTTACTCTTTGTCCACTGATGAGACAGGGAGCACTCAGATTTGTCTCTTTAGCCAGCCAATATCTGAGAATTTAAGTGATTGGGGAAGGAAAGCTGATTGGTCCTAATTAGAGAGTTTCCAGTGCTCCATTATTCTGGTCTGTCCTGCATCTGTTGATAGTACTTCCCTGTTCTAATCTTGTTCTCAGAGGCCCTATTCCAGTGCTCATAGGATGTATTTGAATCCATGGAAAAATTTTAAATCAGGCCATAACATTCTGCACCTAGGTCCTGAAAAACAGCTTGCCCCTTTGAATAGGGTCTCAATGGAACAGTGTAGTGTGTGCCCCACAAGGTGGATCCTGTGAAAATTGCCCATCCTGGGTAACAGATTTTAGAAATGGGGAAGTTGCTATTTTATAGTCCTATTTCAGTTCTTCCCTGATTATTTTCATGCTGAGAATATTCTCCAGTAGGAAGGCATTGGTCCACACCCCTTTTTGTATTTAGTACAGCTTCTACAAGGCCTGTAGGTTCTCACTATGTAGATTGGACTCATAGTGATCTGCCTGTGTTCAGCCTCCCAAGATCGGGGATTACAGGTGTGCACTACCATGTACAGTCTCAATTGCAGTCTCAGTGCTCCCTGGGGGCTAGGCTGGCACAGTATGCCCAGGATCGAACCCCAGCTGCTGCGCTCTGCCTAAGCAGTTGCTATAGTCCACTGAACTATCGGCTGGCCCTGGTCTACACCTTTTTGAATGCTTATTTCAAAAATAAGAAGTTTAATCATTGCTTGCTACAAACAACTTTTCTTTCTTAAGTTTTCAGTTGCATCATGCAAATTTTGAGTCCCAAATTACTTCTTTTTCCTCCCCCTACCAAACACAAACACATCGAATGTAAACACATTCTAACAGTCTTTCACATTTTAGTCTCAAACCCTTAAGACCTTAAAGTTCAGGCTGGGCTAAAATTATGCATGACTCTAAGTACTTGATAAGAAGTACTTGATAAGAAGTTTTGACATTATAGACTTTTGCTGCCTAGTAGTTATAAATCCTTTGACCATTTGTATTTAAGTTAATTAAAATTGAGTGCAATGTAAAAATTCAGTACCTCAGCTTCTTGAGGCATGTTGCAAGTATTCACTAGCTGCTTGTAGCTAGTGGCTACCTTGCTGGATAATGTCTATTAAGGATCATTTCCTCCATTTATAGACAGTTACATTGGGTATTGCTACTGCAGATTGCTACTGATTTTTGGAACATGAATGGGAGACCAACATTGCCTGATTATATGTGGCAATTGGGCAGGATAAAGGATGAAGATAAGCCAATACTTTATCTAGTATTTTTCCCCCAATGATGGTATTGAAACCTAGTACTCATGCACTGGACAAATGCCCCTAGCACTGAACACCTCTCTTTTGATTATGGTAATTTTATAATATATTCCAGGGTTTTTGTTTTCATTGTCTTGGCTTCATACTCTCTACCTCTCTTCCCCGGATATATGTTTGAATATATAAAAGATTGTGCAAATTTACACTGTTCTGATACCATATATTTTATTGTTTAAAGAAATATATATTCTTTTTTTTTTTCAAAATAGAGGAGTCTAGGCTGGTCATGGTGGTGCACAGTATAATCCCAGCACTCAAGAACTCAGGTGTTTGAGGTAGAAGGATTGAATTTGAGGTCAGCCTGGGCTATATGGTGAGTTCTAAGGCTACCTTGAACTGCATATTGCGACCATGTCTCAAATGAAAAACAAAGAGATCCAAAGGGAATGCAGTACTGCTCATGTTCTACCTTCTTTTTACTAACAGTTAGATATGAAAAGTGTTTTATAATTGAGACCACTCTATGAATAAAATGGATAAAATTGATGATAGAGTGTATTGGCCTCAGTTTTGGGAAATCTATGCTTTATTTAGCTCTCTTTAGCATATAAGAAACATTTACTTTTTTACTCAAGGACATTTAAGAGGATATTTAGAGAGAGACATATTTATTAGGCTCTTCTATTGAATAACAACCATAACTAGTCATAGAAGTTCTTCCTTCCAAGAATGTTCTCCAAAGGCAGGGTTCAAAAGAATAAGACTATTTTTGAGGACAGCGCTTTTACACAGTAATCTCATTTTATCCTCAAACATTATCAACACCTCGGTGTTTCATATTTTCACACATATGTAGATGGGTTTCACCTAAGGCCATTTAAATTCACGTACCAAATAGAAAAATTCTATCACTGTCTGATACTTCATCCAAGTAGAAGATGTGACAAAAATCCCATTCCCTAGAAGTGAGGTTAGTAATGTTGAGCTGATTTGATCAGGGTGATGATCATCCAAATGCCAATCTATTGAAGGGAATCAACAGTGTGCAGTACTCATGACAGTGCTGACTCATTCCACAAGGCCCTCAATCATCTACAACATGCACATGTGACTAGACTTATGAAATCTTCCTCTGAGAATATCTGGACAGTAGGTTACAGGATTATTTCATGCTGTACACAAACATGTTTGTAATATACAGAATGATTCTCTGGAATATAATTCCCACCCACAACAAAATAAACTGATAAATAGATAGCAGACAAGACAAAGAGCAAAGGCATCATACTATGGTGAGGAAACTACTTGAAGCTTTTTGCAGTAGAATGATGTGAGCAGGTTTTATCATCCTGTTCCTTAACTCTCATTGAAATGCCCAATATAGCAGTTTTAGAGGGAGAAGAAGAAAAACATTTATACCAGCAACAGAAAGTAAAGAGTGGCCAATTGTCTCAAGAAGGATTGAGACATTTCTCTTAAAAGTAAAGATAAAAATTATATTAAGGGCAAAATGGAGTAGCAATGCCAAGCATGCTCTTCTAGAAAAACACTGTACCAATATTTCAGTAGAGAGCCAACTGCCCAATAAGTAGCATCACTCCCCTTGAATTTTGGTGGTATTAGAGGTAAAAGGAAAACTCAGGCATTGCTACCTCAGAGGCACACACATTCATATTGACCAAAACATTTCATTACAACTACAAGACCTCAATGGGCAATGAGCTAGACCTGGTGGAGTTTACTTTTTGCATCAGGAAAGAACCACAAAGCACAGAGAATAGTGCCTAGGATGCAGTTGTTTGAAAAAGAATTATATTTTCAGTACTGAAAACTGAAACCAGGACTTCAGCACTGTGCTACATTCCCAGTTCTTTTCTATTTTCAACTTTCAGACAGGTCTTACTAAGTTGCCCATTCTGGGCCCACAATTGTACTCCTCTTGCCTCAGCATCCCAGAAAGCTAGGATCACGGGTATATACTACCTGCCAAATTCAATATATATTTTGAATGAATTGAACAAATGAGTTTTACAAAAGTAACTCTGAAACCTGTTAACTTGCCACTAGCATCAACTTAAGGAATAAGGAACAAAGATGAAAAATGGTATTATTCATGACTAAAGCCAAAAACAAATTGATATTAGGGAACAGGAGGTAAAATAAAGTGGCCAGAACTCCTCAGAGTGGCCAGGAATAGCAATTCAGAATTATTAATGCACTCAAATATTCCTTAACTTTGGAAATAAAATGTAATAAAAGACATTACTGCCTTCTTAAAACTTAAGCCTTGTGGAGGAAACAGCTGTTTAAACAATCACTAAATAAATTACAGGATTCTATTAAAAGTTTTAATAGGACAAATTATTTTCAATTAACAGGCAAGGTCATGGAAAATCTTTGAGGGAATACTTTAAGTGAGATCTAGGCGCCAGGAATGTACTCAGTAAAGCACTTATGGCTTGGGGTTGGATCCCCAAAACCACAAAAATAAAATAAAATAAAAAACAAAGCAAAACCTCAAGGATAAAGACTTGTTAGGAGAAAGTAAAGGACTAGAGAACATTTTATGGAGGAAAGAACAAATGCAGAGGTCCTGATGTGAGAAGGAACATAATATACTGAAAGCTTCAAAACAACAATGGTAGATGGGAGCAAATGATCTGGAAAGATTTAAGAAATTTGTGAATTTAAAGATTTCTCTTCTTAATAAGTAAAATGAGTAGCCATGTTTTCTTCAACAAGTAAATGACATGAACATTTAAGGTTACTTGAGCTCATCTTGTAGAGAATGATTCATTATGCCTTGCAGCAACAATTATTGAAATTTATAAGCATTTACCTGGAATCTTCAAAACTTATTTTGGAAAAAACTGAATTCTCTGCACCCAAATTGGAGAGCAGGTTTTCTTAAGGATAATTCCAGAAACCTTGAGGTTTAAAAGACATCAAGGTTTGTATTATAACTTTTTAAAAATTTCTCAATCTAGACAAAATGCATTCCAGCAGGGAATCATTTTAGGTGAACAGAAATCATGTTTGTTTCTATTTGGCCATATGATGAGACCAGGAAAGCACAGCTATCCCTTTGTGGATGAACAAACAGAAATACTATGATACTTGCATGAAGACCCCATAATTTAGAATACATTCTTTTGAAAAATCAAAATTTTGCCATCATCTAAAATTTAATTTATGTGCAGTGATCTAAAATACCTGCTTAGGTAAGCTTAAGCAAAGCACAGGGACCACAGTTTGATCCCCAGCACTACAAGCTGCGCCAGCCCCACCCCCAGAGCAGGCTGAGTAGGCCACAAAAAAAATAAATAAATAAAAATTAATTTACTACCATGTAGAGAAAGCCATTCTAGAAAATTCTTGATTCATATATGTAATAAAATTAGAGCATATTTTAATTTATTCAATGATATATATCATGTATTAATTTCTTAGTGCTTTTTAACAAATTGCAATATGTTTATTGACTTAAACAATATAAATCTATCTTTTACAGTTCTTAGTAAGAGAAGTCCTAGAAAAAGATGTCAGCAAAGCATAGTCTTTTCACTGGCTTGAATGAGAATTCATTTGTTGGCTTCTCTAGCATCTAGAGGCCATATGTGTTCCTTGGCTCATGGCCCTGTCCATATCTCTAAAGCCAAAAGTGTAGAATCCAATTTTTGTCTCTGATTCTGAACTTTCCTCTTCCCCATTAAAGACCTCCATCATTACGTGACGCCCGCTCAGTTAATTGAAGATCATCTCAAGATGTTTAATATAATTACATCTGCAAAATCCTTTTGAAAGTATAGTAACATATCCATCCTGCAGAGGCAGTAGAGCACAGACATCTGGGGAGGGGCCAGCATCATTCTTACTGTTGCAGGGTATTCCAGCAATAAGCAAAGGTATAAATAACATGATTCTACATTGTAAGCCAAAGATGAAAATAACCCTATCTGTAAAATCTAGAAAAGTGAAATGAATTACAGGAAAGAAAATCTTAAAAAATATTTTTAATTCAAAAGAAAAAATTGATAATAAACTTTGGAAATAAAAATAAATCCATACTTACCTGAAAAATTAGATGGACTGCAAAGATTTTTTTTGATGTTAAATAAAAGAAAAAAGGAAGAGTGTTAACCACAGAATGGTGAACAAAACCATGGTACTTAAGAATTCTAAACACAGTCAAGTTATCCTTATGCATGAAAGCAAAAATAGAGATATTTTCAAATATGTAAATGTCAGAACACATATGCTATAGACTGAATGTTTGTGTACCCCCAAAATTCATATGTGAAATCCTAACGCCGAATGTGATGATATTTGTGAATCAGGTTCACTGTGCACTGGTTACCAGCTTATCTTAGTCTAGTGAAACAGAACACCCACGCACATAACAAGTTGCATGAAGCAGATTTACTACTCACACATAACCAGCAAGGGACAACAGAAGCTTAGGATTCCTTATGAGATAATTTATAGGGTGAATGGAATCTCAACTGCATATATGTTATTTGTGCAACAGCTAATATACTCTAAACAGCAGCCCATACTGGGTTTTATACTCCAGAGTCCACGGTGGGCTAAGGTGCTGAAGGACACCATATTCCAGAGGAGATAGAAACCGAAATAGTGTCTGGACTCTTCTGACCAGCTCCCCCTCTGCTCAATATGTTCATTTCTAGCACTTTCTACAGATATTCTTGAAGCTCTCAGCAATAAGGATGTGAGAACTGGGTCAGTTCAAGACCATCCTGAAAATTATCATGCAGTATTTGGAAGTCAGAACTTTGAGAAGTGATGAGGCCATGAGGATAGACCTCTCATTAATATGATTAGTACCCTTATAAAAGAGATTCCAGAGAGATTCTTGCTATGCAGTTTGGATTCATAGTGATCCTCCTGTTTTCATTTTCTTTGTGTTTGTTCATAGCCATATTGACTCCTATAGAAGAGAATTCTATTTGCTAAATACCTAGCAAGGAAAATTGCTCAGTAGAATTAAGAGTTAAGAGACTGTGATTTTCCTTGAATTTTGTAAGAATGAAAATGATGAAGCAAGATAGAAAAGAGAGTGAGATCAATCAGATAGCATGAAGCACTAGGTGCTCCATGGAGAAAAAGGCCACTGTGGGATATTGGTTGGGTGTTGAACAAAGAATAATTAAAATATGTTAATGTTGCCTTGTAAGTTGTTTAGGTTGCTGCAATTTTAATTGCTTTTCTACCTACTTCTATTTATTCAGTTTGTATAAATGAAGAATACCTTTTCCACAGCTGAACAGGCTGTACTTCAACAATAGAGAGTTTATAACAATAAAAGCTCTGAAAATTCTGAGAGACTTTACACAGGAGTTAGAGTCAATTTTGCCAAGATCTTTGAGACCAAGGAGTATTGCCTGTCATTTGGATTGCACATGAATTAGGGAAATTACAGCTGCAAGACACTGATGATAAGTACTAATGATCTAAAGTCTAAATAATTGTTTTAAATATCATTTCAAATGTACTTGAAAGGTTTTTTGTTTGTTTGACTTCTCAATGTCAGTAGATTTTTAAAATTTTCCCTACTATAGCCAGTCAATCTGGGACAGGAGAATGGTTGGCATACACCCCACAAACCAGCCCATGATTTTTAATCTCAACTGTCTTCTTTTGATCTCTATGACATGATACTTTCCTGGCCCATTGACTGTTCCTTTTAAGTCAACATTGTGGGGTTTGGGAGATGGCTCAGTAGAAGAAGGGCTTGCCTGGCAAGCGCAAGGGCCTGAGTTCAATCCCTGGTTCTGCAAAATGAATGAATAAATAAATAAATGAAAATCAGACAAAATTGTTCTGTTAGCTTCTCCTTGTACTGTACCCAGAGGGTAAACACAACAGAAATGATCTGTTATCATTTCTGTATGACAAATAACTCCAAAAAATTTTTTTCTTGTATATTTTAGGGAAGAGTCTACAGGTGTTCAGTGTCTCACTACTAGATCAGATTCATAGTGATCTGCCTGTTTACAGCCTTCCAGGAGCTGGGATTACAGGCACATGCCACCAAGCCCAGTCTCAATTGCTGTCTCAGCATGGGGCCAGCACAACAGGCCCAGAGTCATGGCAGGCCCAGGGATCAAACCGCCAACCCCTGAGCCTGCTTGCAGGCCTTTTAATCTGATACACTATTTGATCAGCCCCTAAACTGTTTGACAAAAAGCCATAAGCTGTCTTATTATACTCCATATTCTGTTGGTGAGGAGTTTCTAAAAGGCACTGAGAAGATAGTCTGAGCCTTCTGGGAAGGTAATTTAAAGGCTGGGATTACTCTGAGTCTAGGGGCTGGAATCCTCTGCAGGTCGGATCACTTCCCTGCTTGGATTCAGACTGATGACTCTGGGTTGTTTGCTAACTGTTATACGGTTGCCAAGTATTCCAAAGAGCACGAAGTGCAAGTATTCCAAAGAACAAGTCAAGTTGCATGATGTTTATTACCCAGCCTCAGAAGACACATGCTTCACTTCACTGCTTTTCACTAATCATGAACCTGCCACTGTTTAATAAAATACGAAGCTCTGCCTCTGGATTCAGGAATGGGAAAAATTGCTGTCGCATCTTTTCAAAGTGCAAACCATCACACAAGTTTTGAATAATCCAGTGAATTTGAAGCTAGAGTACTTTCCATCTTAATATATGTACAAGGAGCTCATAGGCATATCAAATAAACCATGCCAACAAAATAAGATATTTTTAGGGCCAGAGAGATAGTTCAGTGGACTAAGTGCTTGCTTAGGCAAGCCCAGGGCCTGGCACCACATGGCTGGTGGTACATGCCTGTAGTCCTAGAGGCTGGAAGCAGGAAGATCACTATGAGTCCGAGCTGTGTAGCGAGACACTGTACCACTGCACCAAATACATATATATATATATATATATATATATATATTATATATATCTCCACAAATCCATAAACATATATATCCACAAATATATATATATATATATATATATATATTTTTTTTTTTTTTTGGCCCCTGCCCAAATTTGAGGTGATGGCAAAATTGTAAGGGAGAAATAACTTAAAATTGCTAGATCTCAGTAAATAAGCAATATCTTTGTGCCTTTGCATGGAGAAAAACCTTGAAATGTCAGTTTCAAGCAGATTAAAGTGAAAGCAGGCCTCACACAACCTAAAAATGCAATAACTGCTTTATTACAAGAGAAATCTTTTAAAGAAAGCATCATGCCTGAGAATACCTAATGAAAACCTGGTTCTAAAGATTAGTTGACTGGATAGTTTAGATGAAAATATTAAAGTACTACTGGTAGAAACTATTAATGACAGGCTTTTTAAGATTCTTGTGCTGACTAGAGAGGACAGAAATTCAAACTCAAGAACATATGGAACTACAGTGGCTCCAGAGCTCAGCTTATTTTCAAAAAATGGTAGAGAACAAGTACACATGCTGTGAGATGTCGCTTTCAGAATATCAGAGATCGTCTCTATAGGACAGAAAGGAATGTACCTTTTCCAACCAAATGCTTCAGTACAAGTCAAAGAAAATGTAGACCAGTAACCATTACAGCTTAGAATCCAAATGGCCGTTCTAGTATAAAAACAAAACAAACTCCCCAAAACAACAATAAAACTTGCTAAGAAAAACCCTCATGGGTAGTAGTAAAAGTAAGAAAAAGAAATGCTTATGTCTAAGAAAATAAAACAAAAAGAGCAAGATATCTGCAACTTATTATTATTATTAATATTAATGTTACTTTAGCTTTTTAAAAATTATTTGGTACAGGGTCTCGCTATGTAGCTCAGATTCATGGTGATCCTTCTGTTTCAGCCTCCCCAGTGCTGAGATTATAGGCATCAGCCACCCTGTCTAGTTTCAGCGGGTATGCCTGGAATTCTTAGGCCTGCATGGGATGTGGTACTAGAGATTGTACCTGGGTCCTTGCACTTGCGAGGCAGACACTTAGACCACCAAGCTGTCTTTCCAGCTCAGATGTTGCAACTTATGCCAATTGTGCTACTTTCTTTTGATCAAGACAGAATTATGTACCTGAACCTTTAAATACTAGTGAAATTTATTTTCTGAAAGTCTTACCTTCTTTCTTCTTTCATGATGCAAAGCAACATGATCTCACCTAAACAATGGCAGGAAAGATAATTAGAGCCATCCAAGAGTTCAGTTCTTTTGGTAGGCAAAAGGAGACTGATGCAAGACAAAGAAGAATGCTGGAAATGGGCCAAATAGAAAAATATGTTGAAGATAGAAGAAAGTTAAAGATGTAAATTCTATTAATTATTGTGTGCCTTGAGCTTTGGCTATCATTTTTTTTAACTTCTTTTTGTTTTTGTTTGTTTTGAGGCAGGATCTTGCTATGTTGACCAGGCTGCCCTTTAATTCATAATGTAGCCCCAGAAGTTGCAATCCCCTGTAATCCCTATAATACACACACACACACACACACACACACACACACACACACACACACACACACACGGACACACACACACACAGTATCAGATCAAATTGGTAAAAAATAATCTGACTCTTTTGAAAGTATTGCATGACTGAACTACAATTACTAGCTCTCTCATCTTCCACAGTGCCTAAGGGCATTTTTCTAAAGATATAACTTTCAAGAGGTTCAAGAGCCCAGACACTATTCTGATTTAGTATATTATGCTTTAGAAGAAACTGCTGCCTTTCTCTGTATTCATAAGCCTTGCTGTTAAGCTGCAGTAAATAGAAACTATAGTGACATTTCTCCTTGTCACCTTTAAGTGTCATTTCTTTTGGGGAGTCCTAAAACATAAAGCACCCAATTAGCATCAATAGAGGTTCCAAGATTTAAAAAAATTCTTACTGTGTCCTAGAAATGCATGGTGAGTTCAGGGGCAGTATTGTTATGTTTTCTATCTAGATTAGATATTTAGATTGTGGGATTGTCTTTCATAGTAGGCATTCATATACTGGAAATTCTATAAATACTGTTACTCTTCTATCAGACTGATGAATATTATGATGCTAGCCACATTTTCCTAAAGCTGTGTCATTCCTTTCTTAAGATAGATCTTTTAAAAAATATTGGCCATTTTCTTGGAAATTCAGTAAATTTCTGTTTGAAGGACAACCTTTGCGCCTCCCTGTATTAATGTCACCTTTGCTGATAACTTCTCTTTGGTCACTGTCTCATGTTGGATACTTATTCTGTAAATCTTGTAAATGAGTTTAATAGTGCTTTTTTTAGCTGAAAGATTTGTAAGAAATTTCTGTCATTATTTCTGTCTGTACGGGGGTGTCAATATTTAAGTCAATATTAACTGAGATGTATCAGCCTTTCAAAGAAAGCAGTTTTAGAGATTTCCATCATGGTGGGCTCGAGGTAGCAGCACTCACAAGTGACTTGATTATGCTCACCAAAGACTTGGAGAAAAGCATCCAGACCTTGGAAGGCACATAGAAGGAGACACTCCATTAGTGGATGAGAAGGGAAAATGTGCTGGGAAATTTTCATTTTGTATATCTTCATGATGGAATGGAGCAAGTGAGACAGAGAACATTGAAAGAGGGAAGGTTGGCAATATTTGATATATTAAAATCCCCCAGCAGGGCCACATTTTATTTCATTTCCACCTTAGTTTTGTAGGACACTATTTAATGCATGAGGAGTAGTCATATTTACTGAGATCACAGAAGGCTTTGATCTCAGTATGAGATCTAATGAACGCTTTGTACATGTTATAAATTAGGTGAAAAGGAACCAGGAGTATGGAAGCAAGGACAGATAAAGGAAGCACTAGGGTGAAAGGCTGCTATGGACGCCAGGGCTGCAAAGGTCAGGCAGGAGGGTTTCTAGTATAAGCTCACTTCCCTGTGAAAGCCATCCACATGTACCCTTCTCTAGTAAGCTAAATTGAACATGACACACACCAAAGCAAAGCATCCAGTTTGAGGATTCATTTTGTCCTTAAAGAGTAAGTGTATGCCATGGGGCCTATAGTTGATCAAAAACATAGTGGTAGACAAAAATGCTTAAAACAAGAGCAAACATTAAAAATACAAAAGCAAAACAAAGAAAACAAAACTCACAGCCTGTTCTCTTCATTTGGTTCTTCACTTTGGCCTCTCTGGCCTTGAATTCTTTATTTTTATTTTTTATTTTTATATTTTAGGGAAGGGTCTACAGGGTGTTCAGGGTCTCACTACTAGATGGGCTTCTAGTGATTCTTCGGTTTACAGTCTCCCAAGTGCTGGGATTACCGGCGAGTGTCACCAAGCCCAGTTTCAATCTTCCTCTCAGTGCACCTTGTAGGCAGAGCCAGCAGGGCAGGAAGGCAGGCCCAGGGATCAAATCCCTGGCCCCCTCTGCCTGCTCGCAGGCCCTTTAATCCACTGAGCTATTTGACTGACCCTTGGCCTTGAATTCTTAAGCAGTGAAATGAAGGAAAGAAACTACTGTCTAAGTGATGGCAGAAGTGACAGGTACTAGTGATAGCCCAAAACAAACATGCCTGTTCTTTTCTATGTTGCTATGATTTAAACTGAGTCTCTGAGCAATATAGGTACTTGCCTAGAGTTGTACAACTTAGACGTAGTAGAGACAGAATTAGACCCCAGGAAGTCCAATGCAGAACCTATGCTTTAACCATTTGAATAATTTTCTTACAGTGTAAAATGAATTAAGGACATAAGATCAATAAAGAGAGGTCATAAAGAAAGCCCTCTGCTGTCAAAGCAAAAAGCTGCCACATGGCCTTTCTACCTTTAGCCTGTACGCTTGTCCCATTCAAGTAAAGCAAGGCCCAATTCCATGTTTACATGTTCTTTCTGGGAAATATTTTCTTTTGTATTTGAATCTCTTCAGATAACTCTTACTTCCAAAAATAATTGACCTGTCTTATAAAATTGTCACACTAACCAATTAAATTTAGCAATGTCAGCATTAGCATCATGATTTAAATTCTGTGTGACATTTTAAAGGCTTAGTATTTTAGGAGTCATGTTTGCTTGACAGCATCAAAAATTTAAAATATCTGTAGGGTAATTTGGCTCTCATACCAAAGGTAAGTGATTTGCTTCAAATGGATCTAAGGACAGACATATTTGGAGTAAAATTGGACATGCCTGGCTTTAGAAGGATAAACTATTCAAAAATATCAAGAAGGCTACTGGTTTCTTTCCCATCAAAAATATACTCAGCGGTTCTAAAACTGATTGACTTTTAACAATGGTCCAGTTACTGCACATTATAAATCTATTGAATTTAAGCTTTCAGGTCAATTGAAAATTTACTCTACCAAATTATTTTAGTTCCTCTAACTAAATGACATGAAACTTCTGCTTATTCCTATTTTCTAAGCCTGACATTTCTACCTGTAATTTCAAATATTTGCTACTGAATCATCAACCTGTTCACAAACATGAATGATGCTTCCCAAACATAAGATTAATTTACACTGACCACAGTCCTAGCCCAAATCAGTTTTTGTTGCAAGAGGTGACCTGTTGCTTTTTTATCTTTGGGATATCTTGAGGTTAAAAATCATTTCTTAACTAGCTAGCAACTGTTCATTTTCAATATGCCTTTGTGGGATTACAAATATCTTTCCTTTTTCAATAAATTTCCATGTTTTTTAACCCAAAAAATGAAATTTATTGGTCTATGTAGTCAGTCATCAGAAAGATAACATTTAGATTCAGAGTATCAAGAGCTGACTAGAGTTAGGTCTCCTGTAATTTGTCCAATCTCTGATTCACTCTTTGTTGCTTGAAGGTTGGGATATTGTGACTGACCAGGCATAAATTTGTAAAAGGATGACTGGACACTTACCAGGTGGATAGGAAATTGTGAATGTAATTGAATATACTACCTTTTAGACTTCCATATTTTGATAGTTCAGTTGTTTATGTCACCTTGATTATGACCCCTCTTCTGCAAAGCTTCTATACTAATTCTGTAATAGTGAGCACCATTGTCTCCATTTGATCTATCTTGGAAAATCTGATTGTGTGAAATTTTATATATATATATATACACATATATTTTGTATTCTATATTCTAATGTTTATCTTTGGCTAGTATCAAAAGAAGAAGCCAGAAAAATGAAAGGAAGTGTTTCCTCCATTTCACTTTCAAATTGATGATCATTTTCATTGCAGATATTTTATTTAAATTTATAGTTACTAACTTGAGGCAGAAGATAGGCCTTGAAATGCACATTTACCATTTTATGCTTTATAATTAATTTTCAGAATTGATACATGAAGCTCTGTATTTGACCTCCATCACTGAAAAAAAAAAAGAAACCTGAAAATAAGGACTTAATCAGATACTTCTACACACATATACACAAGAGCACTTTTCATCATAACCAAAGAACAATGCAAGTGTCCATTGATGATTGAATGGATGCATAAAACGTGATATGAGATTATGGAGATATACAGCAGAATATTCTTAAAAAGGAAGAAAATCCAACATTAGTGACCTTGAAGACAATGTGCTAAGTGATATAAGCAAGTAACAAAAGGACTAATATTTCAACTTCATGAAGCACACAGGGCAGCCAAATTTATCAATTGCCAAGGCCAGAGGAGGATTAGGAAGACTGAGGATTGAGGAATTACTGTTGAATGGTTTCAGTTTCAGAATGAAACATTCTGGAGACAGAGGATAGTGATGTAGTATAGTAGTATAGTGAGAAAGTACACAGTATTACAAAACTGAACAATTTAAAATTGGTAAAATTGTGTTGTTGTTATTTTTTTGGTGAAACTGGGGATTGAACTTAGGCCCCTGTGCTTGCTAGGGAAGTGCTTATTCATCTCCCCAGCCTCTAAAATTGGTAAAATTTGTCCAGGCATGGTGGCACACACCTGTTATCCCAGCACTTGGGAGGCTGAATGAGGAGGACCACTATGAGTGAGACCCTAGCTCCAAAAAATAAAAATTAATTTAAATATAGGGAAAATGACAACTCTCTTACACCATGTACATTTTACCACAATAAAAACCTACTTCACTTACTAGAAAATAATATCTGTTATCTCAGTTAACCTCCAATATGTAACTTCTGAGCTGTAATGTTTTGTTCTGTGACACTAGTAATAGAATTTCTCATGGGCAACCTTAGTTTTACACTTGCTTATTTATTGTACATATAAAATTCTTAAGTGCTGTACATGATTTATATTAGGAACATTATGTCTAAATATCATCAACCTTGAGGCATTCAGGTTTTCTCTCATTTAGCTGTGGACAAACTAGTCAAGAGTGTCAAGCATTACAGCATTCCATGCTTATTCAATTGTCAGACCATTTCTGGCCCTTTCTCAGAACTTTTCAAGTAATTACTTTCGGAGTATCAAGGGACCTATAACAACCGAAGAGCATGTTGCTCATCTCAGTCATTGTCTGGGTGCACTGACACCCATTCTAAAGGCACTGACACTATTCCGTGAGCGTGGCCTCATGACTGAGATCACATAATTGCAATAATTAGGAAACTCACCTCAGGATATTATCAAAATGACCCACCCAAACCCAAGTCCATATGGTTTGAAATAGCTAATGAGTCAGTTAATGTGCTATGTCCAAGAGTAATGGGTACTCAATATGGAGTGCATGAAGGTATAATTTTCCAACATTCTGACCGATTAAATGTTTTGCACTTTAAGGAGGGTTCAAAGTATTAACAGTTTTTATAATTGAGACAAAAGGAAAAAATAATGATTGTTTAAAAGTCAGGGGTATTGGAACTTTCAATCACATATTCTATAATTAATTTCTAATGCTATATAAAATCAAATGCAGAGAAAACTTCAGTAGCCATCTGTAGTATTGTACAGAAAGTGAGAAATGTCACTGTCTAAGTTTTGTACATAAAAGAAAGCAAAGAAAATTTCTAAAATGTAATCCTCTGATTTTAAAGTGAAGAAAAGAGGAAATTCTGTAGCTAACAATAATATCAAGACTAAATTTAGTATTAACAGATACCTACTACATAGAAGACAGACATTTCCTGGGTAATTGATATACTTCTCATTTCACATGTTAGTATACATATGAATTCAAACTATAAAGTCATGTTTTACCTAGCCTGCTGTTTGCATTATTCTGTTGCGTATTTTTGTTTTACATTATTTTGGAAAAAGGAAGTATTCCAAATTTTTTAATTGTATAAATTAAAATTAAGAAAAATTTAAAAGTAACATTTTAGCTGCTTGTAAAATGCTTAAGTGATAAATTTCTGTATTAATTTTTTAAATTTTGAATGTGAAGAAGCTTAAGCCCAAAGGACTCTTACAAAAAAATGTTTTTAATTCAGAGTCCATAGTCAGTGAGTTTCTGGATCAACGAATGAACAGTTAATGATGTTCAATTGTAGAAAAAGTTACACAGTGGAAATAAATGTCTTATAATCACCTCTAGTGGCCAGAAGCAAAGATTTCTTTGTGTGTCTTTCCAGAGATACCTTAGCCATATTTATATAATATATATAAATGCCTAAATGTGCATACACATATATATATGTATATTTATAGGTTTTTTATTTTTTACCTTTTACACAAATTGTAACATAATTAACACAATAATCAGTACCTTGTGTTTATCATGTAATAATATATTTTGGAGAGTAATCAACATTAGTATGTAGAAAAAATCTATCTTTTAAATTTTTAATGGCTAGGTAGTATTTGACTATACAGTAATATCATCCTTTATTTGACAAGATTTCTGGTAATTGCCAGTTAATTAGTGTTATCTCTTGCTGTTTTATTTTTATTTATTTTTATTTTTTATTTTTGTTTTATTGAAGTACAAATATCAATGAGACAGTTTTAAGATAACTTGACAAGATGGATTTGATAAATTAATACACTGCAAACTGTTTTCATAATGTGTTGGTATCATAGAAGGTGCATACACGATATTATACTTACAGACATTATTATACCATATGTCTCTTATCAGTAAATTAAGAGAGTGTAGCTGTTTGCATATCTTATTTTTATACCTGAATTACATCAAAGATTCGATAATAAATGCTTTCTACCTTGTTATTTTCCTAGTGGTTGTCCGCAGTACTAGAAGCTGACATAATATCCTGTCCAACCACCATTAGTGCAAATCTTGCCTCTCATAGAATTACGTAGAAGTACAGCGTTATCTATCCCAACTGTACTGTCCATACACACACATTATGATTCTTCCTTTCTATACCACTTCCTTTGTCTACACTTGTCAAACATGGGCACTCCATTGTCATTCAACTACTTTAGGTGCCTGAACTCAACTACACAATCCAACACAGTTCAGCATTCCACAACAATAGTGAGTTATCCGAAGAACTTGTGGACCATAGCCATTTACAGCTCAACTTATTATTATGGTCCCGCGGTGTATACTTCATTTTTATACGTTTCTGCTGGATGGTTAAGACAAAGATACATCAAGACCTATATGCCAACTCATGTACTTTATGTTTCTTATAAAGTCAGTGAAGTCCCGTCAAGGTTTATCTTGTAGTCCTGTACCTTATTCTGTAGAACCTTTGTCTGTGTCACCCATGTGGATGAGTCACGGGCAATGCTTGACCAGTTTGCTCTTTGTGAGAGCCTGAGAGAACGTTTTCTCTCCCCAGGCACACTATAGAAATTCGATCTCTTTCCTCTGTGGCTCCATAATCTCCTTGTTCAGAAAATTTGGAGTTCAACTGAGTTTCATGATGTTGCAGTACAGGTTCTCCTATGTCCTGAGTCTTCGCTGACCTTGAAAGGCTAGGTTCAAAATGTTGGGTGGCCTTGTGGCTTTTCTATTTCTCTAATTTTGATCTGTGAACTTAGGTTGTTAACCATCCAGAAGAAAAGCTGATTGATGTCCTGCAGCATATGCCATTCACTTTGCCTTATCATACTCAATAGTTTTTAGTTTTTAGTTTTTGCTGCACATTTTGATTTGTATTTTTTCTTTTCACTGCTTATACTAGGGAGACGATATGATATTTACACATGTGTGTCTGGTTTATTTCACTTATGAGTATATGTTCAAGTGGCATCCACTTCAATCTAAATGCTTCAAGCTTATCATTCTTAATAGCTGAGTAATACTCCATTATATAGAAATACCATATCTTTTTCAACTATTCCTCATGTGATGGACATCTTGATTGTTTCCAAGATTTTGCTATCACACATTGTGCTGCTATAAACATAGGTACATATATATCACTATGATACAAAGTTTTCAGTTCCTTTGGGAAAATTCCCAGTAGCGGATAGCTGGCTTGAATGGGATTTCTCATCCTACTCTTTTGAGGAATCTCCACACAGATCTCCACAATGGTTGTACCAGTCTACATACCCACCAGCAGTAGAGAAGTATTCCCTTCTCCCCACAACCTCTCCAACATTTGTTGTTGGTTGATTTCCTTATCATAGCCATTCTTTCTGGAGGAAGATGGTATCTCAGTGTTGTTTTTATTTGCATTTCACAGATGAATAGCCCATTTCTGAACTGGGTCTTTAAATTTGAGAGCCCTGTTATATCTCTGTTCTTTATATATTCTAGACAGTAGTCCTCTGTCTGCTTGCTTATTAGTTAGGATTTTTTCAAAATTTGGGTGTTGTCTTTTCCCTCTGTTGACAATTTCTTTTTATATGCAGAAGCTCCTTAAGAAGAGTTGATCCCAGTTGTTGATTCTTTCAAGTGCTTCCCATGTGAATATATGTTTGTTCATGAACTCTTTACCTACCCCTATGTCTTTAAGAGTTCCTCCTACTTTCTCTTCCAGGAGATTGAGTGTTTCTGTTTTAATGTTTAGATCTTTAATCCATTTTAACTTTAACTTAGTGCATGGTGATAGAGCTGGGTCAAGTTTTAGTTTTTGGCATGTAGAAAGCCATGTTTTCCAGCACCATTTGTTAAAGAGGCTATCTTTCTTCCAGTGAGCTTGTTTAGCCCCTTTGTCAAAGATCAGATGGCTGAGTGTGATTGTAGATGCCTCTGCATCTTCTAATGTATTCCATTGATCCTCAGGTCTATTTTGTTGCCAATACCATGTTGATTTTATCACAGTGGCTTTGTAGTATAATTTCATGTGAGGAATTGTGATGCCTCCTGCCTTGTCTTTATTGGCCAAGATTGTCTTTGCTATTCTAGGTCATTTGTGCTTCCAAATAAATTTTAGGAATGATTTCTCTATGTCTGGGAGGTATGTTCGTGGCAGTTTGATAGGGATTGCATTAAATATGTGCGGCAATTTTGGGAATCTGGCCATCTTCACGATGTTTGTTCTTCCTATCCAGGAGCATGGAATATCTTTCTGTTTTCTGAAATCCTCTATAATCTCTTTTCCTAGGGTGTTGTAATTTTCCGTGAAAAGATCTTTCACTTCCTTGGTTAAGTGAATTCCAAGGTATTTCATTTTCTGGGGTGCTATTGTAAAAGTTATTGTTTCTATTGTTTCCCTTTCAGTGTGCTTGTTATCTGTGTAGAGGAATGCTACTGACTTTTGAGTATCGATTTTGTATCCCACTATGGTACTGAATTTCTGTATCAGTTCCAGTAGCTTCTTGGTGAAATTTTTAGGGTCTTCCAAGTAAAGTGTCATGTCATCTGCAAATAGTGATAGTTTAACTTGTTCTTTACCTATTCTTATCCCCTTTATTTCTCCCTCTTTTCTAATGGCTGTTGCTAAGGATTCCAAAACTATATTGAATAGGAGGGGTGATAGAGTACATCCTTGTCTTGTGCCTGATTTAAGAGTAAAAGATTTCAGTTTTTCCCCATTTAGGATTATACGAGCTTTTGGGTTGTCATAGATGGCTTTTATCAAGTTAAGATAGATTCCATCTATTCCAATTTTCTGTAGGACCTTGAACATGAATGAGTGTTGGACTTTTTCAAAAGCTTTCTCTGCATCAATTGAGATGATCATGTGGTTTTTAGATTTCAATCTATTAATATAGTGTATTACTTTTATAGATTTTCGAATATTAAAACATCCTTGCCTCCCTGGGATGAATCCTACCTGGGCATGGTGTGTGATCTTCTTGATGTTTTGCTGTATTCTATTTGCCAGGATTCTGTTGAGTAGTTTTGCATCTATGTTCATGAGGGAGATTGGCCTGTAGTTCTCCTTTTTGGTTGTGTCTTTACCTGGTTTTGGAATCAGTATTATACTTGCCTCCAGAAATGATTTTGGGAGGACTGTTTCATTTTCAACTTCATTGAAGGGTTTGTGGAGTGTGGAGATTATATCTTCTATAAATTTCTGGTAGAATTCAGCTGTGAATCCATCAGGACCTGGACTTTTCTTTGTCCGTAGGCTTTTTATTATGTTTCGTATTTCATTGGCTGTTATTGGCTTATTGAGAGTTGTTATGTCTTCTTGATTCAGTTTTGGTAATTTGTACCTTTTGAGGAATCTGTCCATTTCTTCTGTGTCTTCTATTCTGTGAGTGTAAAGATTCTCGAAGTAACTATTGATAATCTTCTAAATTTCCACTGGGTCTGTGGTGATTTCACCCTTTTCATTCCTTATCGCTTGTACTTAAATTTTCTTTTGCCTCTTTTTGATGAGGTTGGCAAGAGGCTTATCAACTTTATTTAGTTTTTTGAAGAACGAACTTTTTGATTTGTGGATTCTTTGAACTGTTTTTTTCATCTCAATTGAGTTAATTTCTGCTCTAATCTTTATGATTTCTTCCCGTCTTTGCGCTCTGGGTTTCGTTTGCTCTTCTTTTTCTCGTTATCGGAGGTGCAACATTAGGGTGCTAATTAGTTACCGTTCTGTTTTCCTAATGTGTGAGTTTATAGCTATGATTTTCCCTCTAAGAACTGCTTTCATTGCATCCCGTAGATTCCGGTAAGTTGTACTTGAATTTTCATTGAATTGTAGATGTTATTGAATTTCTTCTGTGACTTGTTGATTGCTGAGTAGGGTTTTGTTTAGTTTCCATGAATTTGGTAGGTTTTTCTGGTGTCTTTTGTCATTTATTTCCAGTTTCATTGCATTATGGTCAGATAGTATGCGTGGGATAATTTCTATTTTCTTGCACATACTCAAGCTTTTCCTCTGGACTAGTATGTGGTGTATTTTGGAAAATGAATGGTGTGCAGCTCAAAAAAAAGTGTATTCAGCTGTGGTTGGGTGGAACACTCTGTATATGCCCACCAGGTCCATTTGTTCCAAGCTCTGGTTCAGTTCTGCTACTTTGTTGCTAATTTTTTGCCTGGTTGACCTCCCTTTTTGAGATAAGGGTGTGTTAAAATCTCCTGCGAAGATTGTGTTCTTACACATCAAGTTTTTCATGTCAGTTAAGATTTATCTTACATAGTTGGGTGCTCCTGTGTTTGGTGCTTAGATATTTATGAGTGTTACTTCTTGCTCTTGAATTTTTTCCCTGACCAATATATATTGGCCTTCTTTGTGTCGTTTGATCATTGTTGGTTTGAAGTTGAGGGTGTCTGAGAACAGAATTGCTATTCCTGCTTTTTTCTGAGGTGCCGGGGCATGTAGTATTGTTTTCCATCCTTTGACTTTGAGCCTATGAATGTCCTTTTGAGTTAAGTGTGTTTCTTGTATACAGCATATTGTTGGATTTTGTTTCCTAATCCACTGTGCTAGTCTATTTCTCTTAATTGGAGAATTGAGTCAGTGTACATTTATGGTTATTATTGAAATTATGTTTGCCATGATATTTACCTGGTATTGTTTACTCCTTTGTAACCTGTGTTTAATTGTCTGCCATGTTTAGTGGGTTCCTTCCATTCTCATTCATGGAGTTCTGGTCATTGTGGTCTCTCTCTAGAACATCTTTGAGCAGACTGTGAAGGGATGGCTTTGTAATCATGAAATTCTTTAGTTATTCTTTGTCGTGGAAGTATTTCACTTCTCCATCAAACTTGAAAAAGAGTTTTGCAGAGTATAATAGTCTGGGCTGGAATTTGTTTTCGTGTAGGACTTGAAGAACTCTGCTCCATGCTCTCCTTGCCTTCATTGTTTGTGTAGAGAATTTGGCTGCAATTCTGATGGGTTTTCCTTTGAATGTGAGCTCCTTTTTCTCTCTAGCAGCTTTCAGTCTATTATTTTTGTGTTGGATTTT